>JAYRCH010000025.1:0-235000 GCA_037179445.1 Phengaris alcon alcon | reverse complement strand
TTTTTTTTTTTTTTTTTTTTTTTTTTTTTTTTTTTTTTTTTTTTTTTTTTTTTTTTTTTTCTTTTTTTTTATAATTACCTACAGGCCGTTATGTAATGTGTTTTACGTGTAGGTAACAATTACAGAAATTCTAAGTAGTACTTAATTACCCTAGTAGGTCAACACCTATTGAGGTCTTTTTGCTTAGACTATAACTAGTCACCAATAGCTATAATATACAGCTAGTCACCAATAGCCATAATATACAGCTAGTCACCAATAGCCATAATATACAGCTAGTCACCAATGGCTATAATATACTTACAGTTTTATTAATTTCTTTTTAGCAGGTTTATTATTCGTTTTGCATGCCTATTGCTTACAAATTACTACATAATAGGACGACGACTACATGTAAAATATTTAGTTCAACTTATATGTACATTCAGAAATATTGAGGTACTTGATAAACGTTAAAGAGAATTGTATTTGTGTAGTTTAATACCTAATTAGATATATGTATATAAAAAAACAAGTTTTTTTTTTGTTAAATTAGTTAAAAATAGTAAATAAGTAAGTATGATCTTTCGCACAAATTTCGGAGATATTTACAAATATGTTCCTGCGGCCTTTATTTCATACACTTTTACCTAGGCGTGACGTCACAGTTAGGTACGGCTTTTGTATGGAGCGTTTTTACGAGACACGAAATTTTGTAAACTAATCGTTGTACCTTTGAAAATATTGATTTTTGTTATACTGTTTTTCCTTAGAAGTTACTCATATTTAAGAGCACTATTCTTTTATCCAATAATAAAATCAGTCGTCAAGCCTAATGTCGCGATAGGTTTAAAATGTTAGCAGGAAATGAGTTCGTTTTTCATCACAACGCGCGCGGCGAGGGGCGGATGTCGAATCCGGCAAAAAACTAATATCCCATCTATGTTTCTTGTACATACCCACATCATGCGACTTTAATCCTTATCTCATTGGATTATGGTTGAGAGTATTTCGGCCGAGGAGGAGGGAGGGTTGTATCGGGTTATTTATATGGAGAGTGCGTCGGAGGGAGGCGCCCTCTCCCTCTAATCAGCTGTAATCACCATATCAAACGACGCACCTCATGACAACACACAGATTACTATGTTTTGTATATACTTTGTAAGTGAGGGTCATCCTTATTCAATATTCTAATATGGATAGTTATTTACGTACAAATGAATGTACAATTGAAATATCTGGCTTTAATCTGTTCTCTTTTGTGACTTTTGGAAAAAAAAGTGTAAACTTTTCCACCTGGTCTAGAATTTGAACTATTTATTTGAAAAATTAAAAATGGATATTTTAGTAAGTACTTTTATCTTTTACCTTGCCAATAAATCCTTTAAAAAACATCAGTCAACGTCCGCAACTAGAAACCGTACCATGACACACTGTATAGTTTATATCACATCCCTTTAATTCCTTCAAGGGGTGAATTTCGTAACATCACCTACCTATGTTTCAGCGCAATTTCCTATGTTGTTTGATCCGTGTATCGATAAAAAGATCCTCTTGTAAATCAATAACGGTTGCTCTTTATTTAATAATATTTCATTTTTCACCTGCTCGAGGAATTATCGGCTTATCAGTAAAAATTTAAATATTATTTTTATCAAGTTACTAACATAATTTCTATTGCAGGTCTGGTTTCAAAACCGTCGCGCGAAGTACCGCAAGCAGGAGAAGCAGCTACAGAAGGCGCTTGCGCCGGCCGTGCTGCCCGGCTGCAATGGCATGATGCGCAACATCCAGGGCTACCGGGGCTACCAGCCCTATCCGCACCCCAACACCATCAACAGATATCCCCAGGTGAGTTGCGCCACTGTGAGATATTCCACCGTAAGCGGGAGATCAGCTACAGAAGGCGCTGGCGCCGGCCGTGCTGCCCAGCTGCAACGGTATGATGCGCAACATCCAGGGCTACCGGGACTATCAGCCCTACCCGCACCCCAACACCATGAAGAGATATCCCCAGGTGAGTTGCCCCACTGTGAGATGTTGCACTGCAATCGGGAGATCAGCTACAGAAGGCGCTGGCGCCGGCCGTGCTGCCCAGCTGCAACGGTATGATGCGCAACATCCAGGGCTACCGGGACTATCAGCCCTACCCGCACCCCAACACCATGAAGAGATATCCCCAGGTGAGTTTCCCCACTGTGAGATGTTCCACTGCAATCGGGAGATCAGCTACAGCAGGCGCTGGCGCCGGCCGTGCTGCCCAGCTGCAACAGTATGATGCGCAACATTCAGGGCTACCGAGGCTATCAGTCCTTCCCGCGCCCTAACACCATGAAGAGATATCCCCAGGTTAGTTGCCCCACTGTGAGATGTTCCACCGCAAGCGGGAGATCAGCTACAGAAGGCGCTGGCGCCGGCCATGCTGCCCGGCTGCATCGGCATGATGCGCAACATCCAGGGCTACCGGGGCTACCAGCCCTACCCGCACTCCAACATCATCAACAGATATCCCCGGGTTAGAGAGCTAGAAACCCTATCACGCTAAGTCTAAGGATATTATGTCGATAGAAGTTTTTACATAAGGCCGTGCCAAAATAAAATGTTACCTACTACAAATATCATGACTCTCAATAGATACATACGGAGGTAAATTATGGACAGTGCCTAACTAACGAGCGTATTCAAGTAGGTACCTATAATGAAACTTGTCAAAAACACTATAGAATATCTAACAACTTTTTACGATACCGCGCTTTATAGAAAAGAAGTGTTTTTTATAATGAATAAGATTCATAGTGTAATGCACAGGCTGATTGTTCTAATAAAATACCTATGTGGCTTCAGATTTTTTTGGGCACCCATGCTAGGTGGTTATTGGCAGACGACTGTCGCAGGAGTGTCGCCTGTCCTCGAAGATACATATAGACATTAGACATACATAATATCGAATATACTTATACCTCGTTGTAACCAAATTAACTGAGTCTACAATAAACATTAAAATGGTGCAGACGTTTATGTCTGTCTGTCATTAATAATAATATACAATACAAAACATAGTATCGAAGTATTGCAAATAGATTGGGGTTTTGACGTCGAAATATTACGGAAAAACAATAAAACCGATTGCTTTTTAAACGACCGATTGATTTGATAAATGCTGGTATTAAATAAAGTAGTAAGATTGACAAGTGCTTTATTTCATAATCAAATTATTTAAAAAAGTTATTGTTACTTATACTTGACAAAGGTTATTGTTGATACCCAAAAAATCTTCGGCACGGGGCAAACTGTGAAACTTTCGGTTAAAATCGTTGTATGGCGCGTTGATGGCGCTAATCAGTCCCTGATTACAGTGTAATGAGGTTGCGGCGAGACCGCCGAAAATAATGCAAATGGCACGAGCATGGCAACACTGCAACAATGTCGTGTAATTCCCAAACCCGGTTATACCGCAATGCTATAACGGGCAAAACAATAAATACTGATGAGCATACTTCTGGGATATAATAATAGAGTAATGCCCGATTACTAAGTACATTAACTCTTATTCTGTAATGTTTCAACTAGATACACGCGGTTTCACATGCCTCAATTTGTAATGATTTTCTATTATTGTTGGTGCTTTGGTTAGTTTAGATAAAATACATAAACTTTAATTGTCATGTTTATCATCCCTACAATAACTACCGACTATTGATAACAAAAGTGTAAATCAAAATTTCCTTTTTCTTAAAAGTGTGCTATAATTACAATTTTTCACTCGATGAATCTAAATATATAATTCAGTACTGAAAATAAGCTCGTGTTTTTCAGTTATGCCATATTTATGTTTATAAGGGGTGACTTACAATGACACAACCAGCTTACATGAATTTTTTATACATATTATATATTTTTTTAAAGAGCTAACTTGGCTCAAAAATGTACGTTTCCGTATTCAGTGATCACTTTCACATCACATTAACAAAGACTAATTAATCCGGAAACATACACATATAGCTACGAAGATTTTTGGTTTCTACATACGCAGACAGACGCTACGAGTACATGCAAAAGAACTTTCCCGACGTCCTTTATATCCATTTTCGGTATTGCCATAAAATTAACCGCACACTCCATTACCCATTAGCCGAGGTGTTGATAATAAAATGCGCGGCCGCCGGGTAATGATAGTGTGTTTATCCCGGCCTCCCGCATTATATTATAATATGGAAAGTAGTATAATAATGTATTATAATAATATTAAACAGGTTTAATGCACAATGATTTGTAACTTATGTCATAAGTTTTATCGTAAAGTGAACGTTTTCTCCGTCTATGTAGTCTATATGTAGTGGATCGCACTAAGTAAAGTACGACCACGATCTCAATGTCTTTCAGCTTTCGTCGTTTTACATATATCGTCTGATATTTCTATAGAAAAACGAAGACTGCCGAGGCCCATTACCAACATGGTTCGACTGTTCTCATATGTAAAACACCGTAAGGTTTTAAAGAAATGATGCTGGGTTTGAGCTCAAAATGAGCCATAGACAAACGTCTGGCGGATGTGTCACATCTAATAGGCGCTTTACTCATGGTCCAGCCTGCATACATGGCGTGTATGGCGCTTTTATTATGTTATATAAATTTTTTGGAGCATGGAGATAGTAAAACACCCCGATTCGCTTATTATTATTTTTGGGCTGTATTACGACTACTTATTACGACTATCCGTTTTTTAATTGGTACTAAAATTATATAAGTTCTATATTTTCTTTTTCTGCACTCAATAATTTTTTTAATTTTCATCTTTTTCTGATAGTTAGTTTAGTTTCATGACTATAATGACAAAAGTGGTGCGTGTCAATCGCCGCGCGCCGACGGCGACTAGCAAACGTGCGACGATGCGCCTTTCCTTTGATTTTGTTTAACTTCTTATAACACCTTTCATCTTCCAGCACCACGGGAGCTACGAGGAGCTGCAGAAGGATATATTCTCTCTCTCCCAGATGGGCGGGGGCTCGTACCCCATGCCCCAGAGCTTCTCCATGGGTCACAGCGCGAATATGAGCGCCGTCGGCATGCGGCAGGATGCTATGGGTAAATATGTTATGATTTAACTAGCTTTTTCCCGAGAATCCGCGCACTTTAAATTCGGATGTCCGTTCCTCTTGAATGTTGAATGATTCTATAGATTGATGAAAACTGTATTAAAATTCGTTGCGTCTTGCGCGGTTCATAAGATGAAAGCTAGGTAGCTAACGTTCGCCATATTACCTACCTTATTAGGCTAAGATGAGAATAAAATAATTAACATATTTTAAATAATATATCAATCTGTACAAATAAACAAAATTGGAGTGTCTGTTTATAATTTAAAATTAACAGCTTTTCACCTAATAGTATGAAGTAAGTCTGTTAATAATATAAGTGTGTTTGTCCCGGCTAGTCTCGAATACAGCTGGACCCATTTTCACGGGACTTTCACTGGCAGATAGCTGATGTTAGTCTGAGTTAATTTAAAGCTACTTTTATCTTAGGGTTCAGTTGAAAAAAAATAGAGTTCCGTTTCCGTTAGTTCTACGCAAACGAAGTTGCGGGCACCAGCTAGTTATAACACAACAAATCTAGATAATAGATTATATAATCTAGATAACAGAATATTAGATAATAATCTAGATAAATAGCAAATTAAGATTCTACGTAGATTTTTTGATTTGGCATTTTAGCATTGGCACTTCAGGTTATATATATATATATATATATATATATATATATATATATATATATATTTCTTTGCTCATTTGTATGTTAACTGCGCCCGTCATGAAAATACAATATTTACAAAGTTGGATAGTATATTTTAACAAAATTAAAAGGTAAAGCGACGTAGTGAAACAAGGCGCGGTGGCGCGGGCGGCAGCTTTCATCAGTTTTCTATTAGCCGTCAAAGCAATTACAAAGTTGAACGAAGTACGATCGCTGCCCCGTTTTTATACAAATATCCTTTATAATAATGAGGAAACTTGCTCTCTAGCCGCGAATAAGTTTCACGATGATCTCCAAAGAAAAAGACTTAATTGGAATTTGCCGGGAATCCGTTGTCCTTCTTCGCGATAATTGTCGCTTAAATATTTTATTTCAGAAGGGAAATCGTCGGACATTGTGAGAATTATAGACATTTGGGTCTTTGTCTTTAATAAATGTGAATTTGCTTGTATGTTCCAATGTCACGTCAAAACGACCGAACCTATTTTAATGAGTTTTAGACTTTACGAAGTATAATACTACTTTAAACAAGCTTTTGTCCGTTACACTTTGTCATGGTATAACAACTACAAAATATTTACAAATTAAATTAATTCTTATACATTATTCATTAAAGTAAATTAATAATGATAGTATCTATGGACGCTTAAGTTCTCGAAGAACTTGTGTTACGGGTACCAGACAGCGGAAATATTTATGTAATTTTTTTTTTATTATTATATATTTTTATTATATATTTTTTATTATATTATACACATATTTAATACACATCCATGACCCAGGAACTTTTTTGTTCTTTTGGCGGGATTCAAACTCGCGACCTCCGGCTTGAGCACTGACGCGCTCAACCACTGAGCCATAGAGATTGTCAAATTATTAATTGGTGTCCGCGGGCAGAATGTGGATTAGCTCTCAACACGTACTTCCCTTTAGACGGTAATTACGAGTATATCATTAACGTACCACCTTTCATACGCCTACGAACAACAACATCAAATTATTTCTATAATAATATACTCTGGCCTACAAAAGAATATACGACACTTTTAAAATTTCAATTTATTCAAAACCTTCGAAGTTACAGATTTGAAATCAAAACGTTAAATATCTCTCTCATCTATCAGATTTCCGAAACTAAAGTGGAGTCATTTTAATAGGTAACATTTGATAATTCATCAAAATTCAACAACCCAACCCAACCTTGTAACGGCGGGCATAAAATTTCTGATCTAAAAACAATTTCTGATCTAAAGAACTGAATGTCGTTACAATGTTGCGTCAGTTAACCCTTTTTCTTTTTAACACTAGGGGTGTTACTCTAAAAATCGAAAGTTGATAAATAGAATCGAATGCAATGATTACTTGTGAAGAAATATCACCATAAATTAATAACCACGTTGTGATTATAATAAAACATAATTATATTTATTATTCTTTTAAGTAACTATAAAAATACAAAAAATAAAAAAGTTAAATTATGTACTTGTCTTATTTTGTTCCTTAAATTTACGAAAAAAAAAATAATAATGGGACACGGATTCGCCTGATGATTTTTAAAATTCACATATGTTTCAAGTCCGTATCGATTCATTGACTGTAATCAATGTTTTTAAGCAGGTCACCTCACTAGGAAGATAAACCTGACAGACGTCAAATGTTACCTATTAAAATGACTCCACTGTAGTAGAAAGCTGATAAAAATTGCTCTAAAACGTTTTATATTTAAAATCTATAGCTTCTATAGTTGACGACACAAAAATCTCTGAAATAAATTAGATTAGAAACAGCAATTGGATATTTAAGACTTTATAATATAATTTTATGCACTTGTTATGTCGATAATTAAGTTATCTTTCAGTAAGTAAAGAAAAACATCTTACATACCTATTTACTTATAAGATGGCAATACGATTAATCTCTAAATCTCCGAGAGAGAATCGTGTCCACTATTGGCTCTATTCACCTTAAACATTATTTTATTTACCGTAACATACAAAAATCTAACGCGACGGCGCGTGTAACGCGATTCTAAATTCCTGCGTAGAAAAACATGGAGTAATTGAAGCAGGCATCGTACCGTAGATATTCTAATAAGAAAATTTCCACTACATTTACTTTGGCGGGCTCGCGGCGTCTTCGCAAATATCTTATTTCCTGGGGCGAGATTGCATCTTGAGAAAACGCGGCCCCTCACTATAACTGCCCCCACTATGTACTATGTGGTAACGCGAGAGGGTCGGTTATATACAGTGTACTCTATTTGGACTCGCTTACTGCTTACGTTTTAGGTTCTAGTTAAGGGGTAATTCGCGGTTACGATTTTTTTCTGGAAATCATAACAATTATAATACTAATACATAGATAAATGATTTGCGCTCGGCTAGATACCGCGCTATCTAACAGCAACAGCAAAGTGAATAAAGCTAAGCTAAGGAAAACAGCTAAACTCATTATTGTAGTGTAGGTTTATAATATCATTGTGTGTAAGACAATATCTGGTGTATGTGAATTCGGTACATACATATGACACGAAGATTTCAATATGATGGGCTACTATTTTATGCCACATTTTTACACGCCAGCGATAACTTGTCAAGTGTAGTTAAAAATAAACTACCTAATAAAGAAATAAAATATCAAAAAGTTAAAATGATTAAAATGGATCTTATTTTGTTTTTACTAAACACACCGGCATATTTAGCGGAACACAAAAAAAAGGTCCATAATTAAAAAAATATGGTTTTATTTTAAAATCTACTTACTACACTTCTTTTGTTATTTAAAGTTTCATTTGTTTTACTTAAAATGAGATCACATTAAGAACAGATTTTGCGAGTAAATGCTATTTGTGAAAAATGGTACGTTTTTGAACTTTTTATGTAACCGGGGAAAAAGAAAATTAATATTAAAATAACAATTAATTAAATTAGAAAAATGGTGATTAATATCGCGTATTTCCTCCACGTGCTCTTATTAAAGTTTATACCCGTCTAGGCATACTGAGAATGATGTTATCGATGGTCTCCTGGGATAGTCTCCGCCATTCCTCAACTACGGCGATTCGCAGTTCACCCACGTTGGCAGGAGCTGGAATTCTGGACTTAACTTTTCTTTTCAGCAAGTCCCAAACGTGCTCTATTGGGTTCATATCCGGTGATCTCGCCGGCCACTCCATAACAGTGATATTCATATCATTAAGATAAGCTTGAGTTACCCGAGCGGTATGCGGCCGAGCATTATCCTGCATAAAAACAAAATCGTCACCGATATATGGGACAAACGGTACGACATTTTCTTCTAAAACATCTCTGATATAGCGGTCTGCAGTCAGACTCCCTCTGTCAATCACTATCAAGTCTGTGCGAGCTCCCAAACAAATGCCCGTCCAAACCATTATTGATCCACCACCGTATGCAACTGTAGTTTCAAAATTTGTCTGAATGTATCGTTCTCCTTTGCGTCTGTATATTCTTTGCCTGCCCGCAATCTCTCAATTTGATTTAAGAGAATTCTGCACTCATCACTAAATAATACCTTACTCCATTGGTCCGCGTTCAAAAGTCGATGTTCCTGAGCAAAATTTAACCTGTTTCTACGATGATTTACCTCAAGCCTTGGAGCCTTGGCGGGCACAAATGAACCCAAACCAGCTTCTTCGAACCTTCTTCGTACCGTACGCTCACTTACGGTTACACCCCGCACTGCTTCTAACTCATGTCGGGCTCGGACGGCCGTCAAACGGAGGTTCCTACGTACACGAAGCCGAATGAAACGATCATCCCTACTCGAAGCGCGTCTTTTTCTGCCTTGTCCTGCTCTTCTCACATAAGTACCGGTCTCCCTGAACCGTTGGATACTGCGATGGATCGTTGAAGCTGGTCGACGAAGATCTCTGGATATCACTCTGTAGGTTTGACCATTTCTTCGCATTTCGAGTGCCCTGGCAATCTCCGTTGGGGCTAAGTCGGGCATAATTCAGTCCTCAACTCTAAAAAGATACGCGATAAAAAAAAACTAACAAAAAACAGTATTTCAATGAAATTTTAAATCAAACTCAGAAGGAAGAAATACTCGAAGTTCGCTCCAGATAAGGTGTATTTGAATAAAATTAAAACAATTGCATAAAATGTGATGTTCAGTTGTTTTCTTAATTTGAAAATATTTCTTTTTAAATTAAATGACGTATAAACCAGCCAGCAACCGTATATGATACAGATATCAAACCTTTATTTTATGTTCCGCTAAATATGCCGGTGTGTGTATTTTGTTTCAACTTCGTAATACTACGTAGGGCGCTACGCCATACATGCGTCGCGTCGTAGCGGTGGTAGCGTGCTACGTGCTACAAGTACAAGGTCTACGAGACTCCGTAGCGCGCTACATTTTAATAATCTAATTTTTTAAGAATTAATTCAATATATTAGGTCATTTCATAATATGAAATTGGCGTTTTGTAAAGGAGGAACATAAAGTCGATTTTTTTTAAACATAATATATTTATTTCATCAAAGTATGTACCATTGCTATCTATACACTTTTGCCATCTCATAGGTAGTTCATTGTTTCCTTTACTAAAAAAACCATTCGGACAGGAATTAAATCTTTAAAGGCGCTTTGGACTGCCCCATCGGAGTTGAATTTTTTCCCTTGCAAGAAGTTATCCAAATTTGGAAAAAAATGTTAATCTGTTGGAGCAAGGTCCGGGGAGTAAGGTCCGGGGGATGTATTAGCCATTTGAATTTTCAAAAAAAAAATTGGAAAGAAGCTTCAGCTTCTCTAATTTGGTAGCCGTCTGTTGTGCAGTGTGTGGTCTAGCGTTGTCCTGAAGCAGCAGTGGCCTAGAGCGAATGACCAACCTCGGTTGTTTAGCAGCTAGCTTTTCCATCATGATTAGCAGTTTGCTGGCAATAGACATCTGTCGTAATCGTCTGGCCAGATTTAAGAAAGCTGTAGTGAGCGGCACCGGCACTATTCCACCAAACGCTCACAAGTAACTTTTTTTGAGTCAATTTTCGCCTGGGGCAGGCTTTAGCTGGTTCGGCAGGGCTTAGCCATTGCGCTGAACATTTTCGATTATCGTACAGGATCCACTTTTCATCACAGGTTATGATTCGATTTAAACTCGCTTCATTATTGCGCCGATTGAGTAATGTAAGGCAGCAGTCGACGCGCGTTTGTCGATTTGCTGCACTCAATTCGTGAGGTTCACCTTTCTAATTTGCTTCAAGTGGATTAAAACAGTTTTACCACTAACACCGAAGCCTGCAGCCAACTCGTACGTGGTTTGCGATGGATCCGCTTCCAGAATAGCCTTCAATTCTTCATTATCAACTTTGGTCTCCGGCCGTCCACGGGGCTTGTTCTGCAGGTCGAAATTTCCAGAACGAAAACGTTGGAACCAAAAACGCACTGCGTTTTCTTTTGCGACGAAAAGAGGAAAAAACAAATGAATTACAGTTTTCGAAACACAAATGCATGAGTAAATAGCGGTATAAATTTGAAATTGAAATTCCTAACCAAAGAACATATGTTGTACTGGCCACTTTGATCTCAAATCAAAGTGGCCAGTACAACAAAACGCCAATTTCATATATAAGGCCGTAATATTATTTAATCGATTCCTTAAAAAATAGTAGAAGTTATTATAAAAATATGAATTTATACACAGAAAGAAGCGCTCGGTCATGGTATTATTATGCTTATATTATCTTAATCTTATATTAGTAGGGACGTGTCTTGTCGCGTCACTCCGCTGCCGCGTAATGCTGTCCCACCTTTATTCCTCACAATTCCCCCACACAAAATTAAATCAAACACTTTCCACAGGCATGAGCGCGGAGGACGAGTGGTACAACAAGTCCCTCTCGGCCCTGCGGATGAACAGCGGGCACCACGCGAACCTGGCGGCGGCGCCGATGCTGCAGTACCAGACCTAATCGCTGCTGCACGGCGCAGAGTACGCGCCGGGGCATGATGCGCCGCCGTGAGCGCATGCGCATGAGCCATAGCGGATTCTACTTGGAAACTGACATCAATCGATTCAAGCCGTGAATACTTTAACACCCTTTCAACACAAATCGCTGCTAAAGAGTCGTTGTATCAAAAAGCTATACACTAATTGCCCGTTTCAATAACCTATCTATCTATAACGATTTGTTAAAAACGTCTTCATTCAATGATTTGACGGTTTTTTTGCGATAGAAATTTGACGTTTCTAACAAATAGATGGTAGATAGGTTATTGAAACAGGCCATTAACACTGTCACACTATGTCACACCTTGACAACATCTGACCACTATTCAAAGTCAGATTAGTGATTAACATCAACACCTTGACTCTCTGCAGGTCTAAAATGCCGATATTAAATGACTCGTACTATGAAACTTCAACTTTTCGAGAAGTTGCCCTTACAGTTACTTCTAACAATTCTATTTTGACATTTTTCAACAGAAATGCGTAAAGAGTACACATAATAGGAATTGCTTAATTGTCAATTTAGATAATTATTAGAAATGACTTTAGGAGCAACTTCTAAAAATTTTGTTATTTTATAGTACGATATTAGACCTGTTGGACTCCAGAGAGTTCGCACAATTCGCCACGAGTCTAGGGTTAGACTTCTAGAGCAGTGTTTCCGAAACATTGTTTCGCCATGGCCCCGTAATTTACACACTGTCCCTACGTGACCCACTAAATACTTCTAAGCCTAAGCTGGTTCCATTAGCTAAAATATTACACAATTATTTATAGTAAATGTGTTTTATTAATACACCATATTTTGGTATCGCCTTACCGCTTAATAATATATACGATGCATCGATTGATAGTAGGTATTGTTTTTAAAACAAGCCGGGAAGTTGCGACCCGGTATTTTATTTTGATGGCCCGGTACCGGAACCCTAATTCTCGTACCTTGAAACTCGGTTCCGTTGTCATTCTGTTCCACTCGCGCGCGCATGATTTTCCACCTATGCGAATGAGTCAGCGCGATAATCGAACCGAGATTCGAGCTACGAGAATAAGGTCTCGACCCGACAAATGGGAAACGCTGTTCTAGAGTCTCGAGGTTATCGGGGCCGAATTATGCTTTTGCACGATTTGGTTGTTGCGGCGTTGCAACCCACACAAAGGAGAGTAGGCAAAAAAAAGGCTTTTTGGTACCAATCTGTTTCCATGTTGATATGTGTGCTATGTAACTTAATGAAAGGATACAAGAAATTTTACTTATACGATTAACACTGAAAATAAAATTATTAAAATATAATTTCGCCGACTGTAACTTGAATGGTATTCCATTCCATACCTGACGGTTGATTTTATTTTGCAAGAACCCATAACATAGGAAATTAATTAATAGAAAGTAACTTTTCCTAACTTAACATAAAATTTAGTTTGTTAACATTACTACTATCCCAGAAATTTTAACCCTAACATAACAGCTACAAAACAGCTGATACTAAACAGCTAAATATACTAATAATCAAAAGAACACAATAGATAGTAACCAATTAATAAATAAAATCTTCAGCCTGTTTTTTTAAATAAAAATTCTTCTTAAAGTGGTTTATTTCGAAACATACATTTTTTTAATGATAAAGGAGATTATTTTTTATTGTATAGGTACAAAATAGATTTCTAATTTAATACGGAACCCTAAAAATGGTACGTTTTAAACATTCGTATTACGTGTATTGCTAGTCATAATATTGTACAGCTATTTGGAGTAGAATTAAGTATTTCATGTATTCTGTTATTAAGTAATACGTGAATTTAACCCGAGTGCTATAAATTACAATTGTCATACATTATGGAATATAATAACTGTAAATTAAGCACTAAATAATTTCTAATATAGAACATCAATTTAGTTTTTAATTAAAGAAAACGTACGTTTGCTGTACAGTTTGATATTATGCAAAAAAATATTCAACAGATTTTCATTTCATTAGATTTCACAACGTATTTGTTATGTTTCATTCAGTTCGATGGTTACAATAAATGTATCTTATTTAACCGTCAATTGTATTAGTTCTTCTTTTTATTTAAACATATTTATAGGCTTGGACTTATGGCACTCGGCACTTACATTGTAAATACGACGGTTTGCATGATAATATTATAAGGTGTTACAGTTCAACGACATTGTACCATTTCATAGATATTACATTATTTTAGACAAATTACTGTAATTATAAGAGGCCAAGTTATTGTCATTTAAAAACAATCCTCATTATAATTATACTAGCTGTTTCCCGCGGCTCCGCCCGCGTAAATATGCTATCGAGTATCCCGCGGGAATACTGTACATTTCCGGGATAAAAAGTAGCCTATGTTTTAATCCAGAACCTAAGCTACTACCATATCAAATTTCATCAAAATCCGTTTAGTAGTTTTTTCTTGAAAGAGTAACAAACATCCATCCATTCTTACAAACTTTCACATTTATAATATTAGTAGGATGTTAGAACATTGGAATATCGAATTTGCAAAATGCTTAATTAGATTTTGTTGAAATTGCTAACGACCGAATATTCTAAGGCTTCTTAAATTAAAGGGCTCTCAAATCTCAATCAGTCTAACATTAATTCTGGTCTCATAATAATCAATCTGACAATTGATTAGTAAAGACAGACTGAAATTTAAGAAACAATTCGGTTTTCGGTTCACAAGCGTGCTTATTAAGCACGCTTTATTGCTTAGCATTCTGCAAATTAGATGTTTTTGGCAAAGCCTTGCAACATTTAGAAAAAAGTGTAAATTTTGTTTTGTAATAATTAACAAATAGCAATAATTTTCATTTGATCAGATAAAAAAAGGAATCTTAATTTGTATAATAAAAAAATGCGCAAGGCAAACTACTAAATGCAATTTCTTTTTTTAAATAATATTATGTTTATTTGTTTTAATTATTATTTATATACCTAAATACTAGTCATGTTTGGATTTTTATAACGTAGGTTTAATTAATGCACGATCCACAAAAGTATATTATTTGACTTTTGTATATAAATTGTAGGATTTCCAAAATATCGTTTGGTTACAGCGGCCATATTGTGCATTGTATGTAAATATAATTTAAGCGAACTTGTCTAAATAATAAACACGTGTAAAATTAATAAATTGTCTAAAATGTGTATTCGTTTTTATTGTAACAGGTACGGAAGGAGAGACCGGACATTGATAGATCCTCAATGGATATGTCTATGTAGATTATCTCTTATTTCCTAGGAAATAAGGGAGATCAAGTGTCAATTATATCTTTTCAATTGAAAATAGTGGTCGCCCAGTGGCCGAAATTCGCCAATAATAATTAATTAATTCTTAAAATTAATTAATAATTAATTCTTAAAATTTTGGACTTTATAAAAATAAATAAACAAAAATGAAAAAGCTGTCTATTGAACGTGAAAGACAGATTGACAAACGTCATCGTGTGACAAAATTGTATAAAACGCATAGTAGTGTGAGTTAATAATTTAATGTATTTTTAAGCATGACTATAAAAAAAATAGTGCAGTTCACTTCACCGGCAAATTTACTTTAACTGAGCTAAATTTCATGCTCCTCTTTAGCACAGTTTTTGTAAAATGGGGTGCAAAGTTTTTCCTCCACGTATATGTGATTTAATGAGTCACATCCCATATAGAATCAGTTAAATGCAATGGTAGACAGTAGAGACTATTAATAATAATGATAACAAAGCCTTGAAATTTAATTTATCATTTATTTTAGTTTTTCCTTCATCATATTATAACTTTATTTTGAAATATTTCAATATTTAATATAATTTTATTATTTTAAATAGAATGTTTTATATTTAATTTATTAATGTAACTATTATATTTTTTGTTATTAATTGGTGTTAATTTAATTTACGTTATTAAGGTCCTCTCTACTGAGTTAAGTTTCTCTTCCTGGAAGAGTAGAGACTGTTAGTAATTACACATAGAAACGGGGTAGATAGTACTAACTTAGTCTGTTACGCTGATGATACTCTTATTATGGCTGAAGCCACAACATTTCAGGGATGTATAGGACTTGCTGAATTGGCTGTGAATAAAGTTGTGGCGAAACTTCAGGAACTAGGATTAAAAGTGGCTCCAGAAAAAACCGTGGCAATGTGGTTTTGTTCGTGTCGGAGTAGAGCTTCTATACCAGAATCTGTTGTAAGAGTAGAAAACGTTAATATCCAGATAGGACTACACTTGCGATATTTGGGTCTGACCCTAGATAGGCAATGGAGTTTTACAGAGCATTTTGAACATCTGGCTCCGCGCTTACATAGAGTAGCTGGAGCTTTGCGAGGTATACTTCCAAACCTGAGCGGTCCACGAGAGGAGGTTAGGCGTCTTTACGCCAATGTTATTCGATCGATTGCTTTGTACGGCGGCCCGGTTTGGTTCATTCAACTGGTCAAAACTCGCAGCTCCGGACGAAAATTACTTAGTGCCCAACGTAGTATTTTAATAAGGGTTGCCCGTGGATATAGGACTATCTCCTATGAGGCAGCTTATATTCTTTCTCGATGTCTACCTCTAGATATACTTGCCGAAATAGACGCGAGAGTATATTATCAACTCCGTGTACTTCATGCTAGGGTTGACATAGAATCGGGAGGTGGAATCAAAGAACTCCGTGAGAGAGAACGAGACAGAGCTTTGCGTAAATGGTACGACCGTCTTCAAGAGCCCAATTCTATTAGGCAACGAGTTGTGACAGCAATACTCCCAAACATACATGCTTGGATGAATAGAAAAGAAGGCTCCGTTACTTTTCGACTGACTCAGATACTCACTGGACATGGCTGCTTCAGTGAGTATCTCTTAAAAATGGGAAAACAGCCTTCACCTTATTGCCATCACTGTGACGCCAATGAGGACTCTGCGCAGCACACTTTGGAATGGTGCCCAGCATGGCATACTGAGCGGCAGATTCTCAAAAGTTTTCTTGGAGAAGACTTGTCTTTACCGATTGTGGTGGCAAAGATGTTGGACAGAAAATATGTATGGAACGCTGTAGTTTCTTTTTGTGAAGCTGTCATGCTTAAAAAAGAGGCTGCAGAGCGACAAAGAGAAAGGTACCATACAAATCAAAGATAGAGGCAAAATATTTAATTCCCTCTATTAAAAAGTGAAGCATTCAAAAGTTGTAAGTGGAAGAAAATGGGGGCTCTCCCTACATAATGCAACTGCTGGATTGTAACAGCATGTTTTGTCTCGCTGTTTATAAGCACTTGTGAGTGGGTATGAATGTTATTAAAACATAAACGCATGGAGAGCACTGGCGTAGTTCAGATGAGATCCCAGAGTTCTCCAATAGCGTTGAAGTGGACCACCGAGGGGTTTTTAGTGGGTAGAAATCTCCACATACCCCTAGCTCTTACCCTCAAGAGAGTTTTTAGGATGATCTTATGAAGATTTTCCCCTCGCGATTAAAAAAAAAAAAAAGATAGTACAAGTAAAAGAATTCAACCTAGCTTTACAGAATATTGTGTTGTTTTAAGATCATTTCTATAATCTTTTCTATAATAAGATCTATTCTATCTCTAAATAGATTTTCTTTCTCAAATGTAAAAAGTATGATCATTTAAATAAATAATAAATCCTTACTAATATTATAAATGTGAAAGTGAATTTGTTTGTTTGTTACGCTTTCACGTAAAAACAACTTAACCGATAAGTTGGACACCATGAAATTTGGCACAGATATAGAGTAGACCTCGGGACATAGGCTACTTTTTATCGTGAGAAAATATACGGTTCCCGTGGGATACTGTATTTACGCGGGCGGAGCCGCGGGCACAAGCTAGTAGAGAAATAAAGAAAACAATTTTACAAAAATCTTATATTAAAAAACTAACAGTTCCTGATTGAAGACGGATCGGGGATGGCGTAGTACGGATGGCTCACAATGTTGTTGCGAAAATACTTCGTCAGGATTTTCCACACGGCACTGTCCCCGCCTATCGCCGACCAAATCTTGTATGCCTCTTTACGTAACTTTTCCCGTCTTTCGTAATCCTAAAAATATATTTTTCTCTATAAATGAAATCTCTATGTATTGAATATTTAACATTTATATTAATATCCTTTTAGGTAGTTTGCCTCAAGAGTAGACAGGCACTGGGCAGCGCCTATATTATCCTTTCACGCTATTACGTTCAGACTAGCACAATATTATTACGAGATATATAATTGTAATTCGGATCTAAAAAAATATTTGAAGCTTTGACTCCGTTCTTTCTTCAAAATTGTACTGACTTAGGAACATTCATTATTTTAAAAAATAATTAATGTTTGCTAAAGAAGATCATTTAATACATACATCCAAATGAGTAACGCTATCAGCTGCTGAGCCTGGCCTGCCCTCTTTGAACAGGTCCCCGAACTCCGATTCAATGTACTCTCGTACCTTCAACAGAAATTAACCCACGTTAGGTCAGCATCCATTTACTCGGTGACACAACAGAGACATCTTTTGGAATAAATATTACGCGTATTTCGTTACTCACGTACGATTATGAAGTAAATATAATATAATGGTAAAGAAATTACCAATTACCATAGTTGTTGATAAAATTTAAAAAAAAACGATGGAAAATACTAGCACGATAAAACTAGCGTTGAGCGCCATATCGAATCGAGTATTAGAAGGTTTCAGTTGTTTCACGCGTGAAGTGCTACTTTTATACCATTTTAAACAGATTAACTATAAAGTAAACTTTCACAAGCTCTCACCTCATCTCCTGCTTTATCATCAAGAGTGTGGAATACTTGCTGTAACGGTTCTTGATAAAGTGCCGTAGTCCACGGCTGAGTAAAATACTCGAATAGATCGTCTATTTCATTTACCTGTAACATTGTTTATGATATTTTTTTTTAATAATTATTCTTAACACAAAATCAAAACTAATTTTATTCATTCTTTAGAAATAATACTACATTTGCAAAATATAAAATTAATCTAACTTGATATCTGTACATCAATTTATTAAAGCGAGCTTCATGATGACCATACAGCTGACAGAAAGCATCTTTCGGAAAAAGTTTCTTCGATAGACAACACAAAGATTCAATGCAATATAAGGCATTAAACTGCAATTGAAAATAGTTGCCACATTTGTTAGTTTCAAGAGCCGGTCCCTGCAATAGTCCACATAATAGGTAAACTAGACAACTCTACATACTTACGTTTAAATTGCAATGTTGTACAAAATGGAATTATTTTTATTTATATCATTACACATTGTTCAGAAGTTTAAGTTTGACCAATTTACCTGATTAGGCAAGAGTGCCGTAATAGCATTTGGTATCCTTTTTCCTGGTTTCTGTACCGTCATATAATGTAGAGGACCAGGCAGAGTCGCTGACTGAATGATTGGGGACTCAAAACTCATCACTGGTTCCCATCGCCTTAAATTTAAACAAAATTAATCATTCATATTATAAATGAATTAAAAAGTAATATAGAAGAAAATGTGATGAACTAATAAAGTATAAAACCCAAAGAGATAAGAATATTGTATATTTTTAAGAGGAGCGGATAAATATGGTACCTACATCACACAACTATAGAAACAAGTATAAAAAAAAATAACTCACGCGAAGTTAGTCTTTGAGTTGGGTTTATTGTCAATATTTCGGTTACCATTCGTTATAAAAGGATCATTTCGTTTTAGATAAAGATATCCCAACTGTTGAACAAATTCATTTAAAACTAATCGTGCAAGTCGATAATAATATCAAAGACTCAAGAAATGAAATAAATGATTTGTAAAATACAAATACAAATACAATTATAATACAATAATTAGGCAATGAAAAAGACAAATATATTCAAAAGACAATAATTCAAATTGTAAATTAATGAATGACAGAGTAAATTGGCGAACATTAAAAAATATACATAACGGAACATAGAACCTTTATTGGAAGCTGGTGTAGGATAATTTAGTAATACGTTTACCCCAGACCAAGTTAATAAACCCCAGACAAAGTTACCGCTTCGCCCACGTCCTTAGAGCAATAATCCCTATGGTGTAGAGTCGTCTGGAGTCGTTGGGAGTACTTGGTGCAAGAACCAGCTGCGTATATGTTGGGATCGTTGGTGTCAAACTCCGTCCCCACCACGATACCTTCGTTGTACACTAGACCGCATTCGTTTACGGCTGTAGAATGTAGAGCAATATTCTATCAAAATCTTGTCAATTTAAAAAAAATAGCCTGTGACCGTTAACTCGTAATAGTTATTATTATCAGTATTTCCTGAATTAAATTTAGAATTCCAGATGACTTTAGTTTTTAAACATTCTGATACTCTCCAATCAAGAGTTTGCGTGTATCTGTTTCGATTTATATCTAAATAGAAAATATTTTCAGAAAATGTTTGTTAAATATTTCGTTCAGGCATATTCATTTAAAATAGAGTACATTTACCTTTAAAAGCTCTTAAATCCATTGCCCTAAATCCATAATAGAACAAGGCAAAACAAGGCAACTTTCTCACGCGCATAAACGTTCTGAGCCACAGTAAATCCACTTTCGATTCACTCGCAGTCCAGTTGTAAAGGTAGCAACTTCGATACACCTTTATACCTAGCGATTCTATCATTCTTTGAACTCTATCATCAACCTAAAAAATACTGTCTTGAGATCAAAAAGGCTACTTTTATTTATTCGGAACTACTTTATTTGAAATATATCCAGTAAACACACTGGTCTAAAAACAGCTAAAATAAAAATAAAGGCAGCAAAATACTTATGATCACAGTTAGCGAATATGTGATGATTAAGTTGATTTTAAAGTAAAGAACTAAAACGATGACAAATAAAATAAAACTTGTAAAACAAAAATAAAAAAATATTACAATTTTATTATTAAAACAATTAATCCTTATAGACGAATCGTCTTCAGCCGGGAATGGTTCCACAAAATTTATGTTGTTGGGTGATACGCCAATCTCTATGAGAGCAGCTATACAGGTGTACACATCCAAACAATCACCGTATACTACAACAGGATTGTTTGGAGATAGTTCAAATGGTGTGTCTTCTAAAAGAACAAGGCATTTATTATAGTTTCTAGTATCGATGCAAGACATCATAGTATGTATGCATAAAGTCATAGTATGTGGTGAATTTGTATACGAATGTCGTCAAATTCTAAATAGGAAAGAGATTAATCAAAGAATTTTAATACGGAAGATATTTAAACGATAAAACTGCAAATACACAAATTTCGCTAATGTTTAAAAAGAGTTTTGGTTAGGGTTTTAGGAGTAGGTACAAATATATCCACAACAAAATCTTAAAGTTATATATAAAACATGATAGAAATCTTGTAGTAGTAACCAGAAGATTTTGACGTGATTTGTGGTATAATTTAAGGAAAAATTATAACCTAGTGACTAATAAAACACTTACTGTGATAATCAATCATCCGTAAAAGCCTGTTTAGGCAAACATCGGCTTCGTAGCGCGAATTTATGATCATAACGTTGTCGTACATTACAGAAGGAGGAACTACATCATCCGGCTTATATCTTGGATCACCCATCGGAATGCGGTTACAAAGTTTGGGATTTCTTAAGGAGTAAATGATAATTTATTAATCAAATTTTTTTTAAGTCGTTATGAAGCTCGAGACATAAAATAAATGACTACGGTCTCATAACTAAAGGACTAAGATTTTCTCTACGATGTCTCTAAGTTGTATAGTTACTCAATAAAATGTTGATTTAACTTACAAGTAATCTTTTACTTCTGGTTTATCCGTATAGTTGGGCTGTTGAAATTTTCTTCCACACGTTAGTACTAGGTCATCGTAGTATTTGACCCCACCATCATTTAAGTAGATACATTTCTTTTTTCTGATAACATTCATTAGATTATTCTCAAATGTACTCTATGTTTATTTCTACAACTAAAAGCTTTTCCTACTTGTGAGAAAAGGTGATTGTTTGTTGTCACTTAAGAATCATTTACTTCACCTTCACAAGTTAATGTTTTTAAATTTTATTCTAAATCACCATAATATCTAAGACTATCAAAGTCCACACCTTTATTCATATGTTCAGCTCTCACAAATTACCTGTCAATTTTCACCATAGTCGCAGCAATGACATCAACATAGTAGTGTAGGGGTAGTTTCTTGACGTGAGTGTCGGGGTAGCCACTACGGCGCGGGACGCAGGTCCTAGCAGCCCTCGTCACGTCGGCCACCACTGGTAGAGCGTATTCCGATACCAGAGTGATGTTTGTGAAGAGGAGGTACGAGGCGGTTGGCCTAAAGGAGGTAATGCAATGGAATGAGGGCCGAAGATTTTAATTGTATGGTATCATTGATGAGTAAGTGCCAAATTCATTGTTCTGGCCGTGAAAA
Organism: Phengaris alcon alcon; assembly: GCA_037179445.1. Classification (NCBI taxonomy): domain Eukaryota; kingdom Metazoa; phylum Arthropoda; class Insecta; order Lepidoptera; family Lycaenidae; genus Phengaris; species Phengaris alcon. The sequence continues at coordinate 212,886 of JAYRCH010000025.1, read as the reverse complement.
ACAAAGCTTATTGAGTTCAGAAGAGTGCAATGAGAATGGATTATTCAGTTTTATTTTAAAATTAGGTAGTGTCGGAGGTTAGAGACCTCCGTCAGTACTCAATTAACGTTCCAATTTACCAACAATTTTTTCGGTGGGTATGACCTAAATGGGCGTTATTCTTTATTCTGGAGTATTTGTAACTTATCTTACCCCATAAGAAGTGTCTCAAGAAAGGACAGACCAGCACCACTCGCACCCACAATCACAATGCTGGTGTTGACAGTCACTTTGGGCAGGCTGGTCAATGGTCTCTCCACATACCACATCGCAAATGGTGCACTAAACAAAATGTCAAATCGAATTTATTTATTTCGGACATCTAGAAAATTCGTCAAAACTATTATAATTATTATTGACCTTAAGGAAAGCTATATTCTTATCATAAGTAACTTAGTAACAATTTTCACCATAGTCCCATTTCCCATTCAATAACTATCGAAAAACAAATAAGTATTCGTTTTAGTTAAAATAATAATAGAAAACATGTATAAAAAAAACTTACATTGGCTTTATTATTTGGTTAAGTTTATTTTCAGGGTCTACCATGTTGGGAATGTATCGCCTTGGACGGACAGGAACCATGTGACCAGACAATGATATGAGACTCCCTTCTGGAACCTCAAATAAAGAGCAAAAAAAATTTATAAAACGGAATTTAGTGGTAACTACTTATTTAGTTGGAATTCCAAAAGTATGAAGACATATCTACTTGAAACACATAACCCTTCCTGGCAGTCGGGTAAAAACAAAAGAATATTTACAAACTGCTTTTTCTCTAGAGGCGAACAAGTCCAAAATAAAGTTTTGTAGCGCGTTTGGCGAATTAGCTCCCTCAAATACCAACGCGTGTGGACTTCTAACACTGGAGACATCACACCTACTAGGATCTGGAAGAGTACCATAGAGCTGTTATCTGTCTCTTTCTCTCGTATTTATCATGTTGGTGAAAACGAGATTAACTAACCTATTCGTATCTGTTATGAAACAGCTGTGGAAGAGTCACAAATCACATTAAATGAATAAAATAAAATTTAAAGAACGTTTTATACCGTTCTAGAACATTGGAATAATTAAAAACCAGCCAAGTGCGAGTCAGACTCGCGCACGACGGGTTCCGTACAAAACGGCAAAAAAATCACGCTTGCTGTATGGGAGCCCCACTTAAATATTTTTTTTCTATTTTTAGTATTTGCTGTTATAGTGGCAACAGAAATACATCATCTGTGAAAATTTCAACTGTCCAGCTCATCGTTTCTCAACCATTTTTATGTCGCGACCCACGAAAAAGCAAAAAAGTTAAGTTTTGCGACCTCGTCACTATATAATTACAACAATATGTGTTCAATGTACATCGCACGCTATTTTTATCAGCTAAAAGCTATTTAGCTTTCACTGGTTCGAACGATTTTTTCGACGTTCGATACAAAAGATTCGTTCGAAAAACGAATATTTTGTACCTATATTATATAGTTTATATTTATTATCTTTCAACAGACTGCGACCCCCTTTTAAAACAAACTCGACCCATTTTTTAATACATAAGTAATATCGTAAATAACATTTTTATATTTTGTTCCAAATGTAACATAAATTGAATAATACGAACCATTCCATCGCTACCATGCCGATGCGGTTCGGCTTCCAATTCGTAGGTCATTCTCACTGAAGTTTCTTGAATTGGTCTTAAAAATAAATACATTATTTTTAAGACCAATTCTAAGGATTAATATATGTATTATAATAAAACGTTATTTAAAGTGAGATTAAATTATAAAAATTTAAAACATAACAGACTAGCCTGCAAAAGAAAGTACCTACTACACTTTTAAAATTTCAATATACATATTGATTTCTTATGTTTACGCGAATATTGTTCATTGTTTTAAACACTTACGGATTGTGTCGCGGTGTTCTTTTCTTTTTCCCGAGGTTTCGGCTACTCTCCAGCGGCCGTGGTTACGGGAGGAATGAGGTGTCAATTGTCCTATTTGTTGAAGTTGAAGAAATCAAGAAGAAGAAGAAGTAAAAGAAGAATCAAACTACCCGAAGATTCTTCAATTATTACCGTGGTCACGGGAGGAATGAGGTGTCAATTGTCCTATTTGTTGGAGTTGAAGAAATCAAGAAGAAGAAGAAGTAAAAGATGAATCAAGCTACCCGAAGATTCTCCAATTATTACCGTGTTCACGGGAGGAATGAGGTGTCAATTGTCCTATTTGTTGAAGTTGAAGAAATCAAGAAGAAGAAGAAGAAGTAAAAGAAGAATCAAACTACCCGAAGATTCTTCAATTATTATTTGTGATCCGACCCACGCAAAACCCACGGTGTTTTTAAATTCAATTTTATTTTGTTAATTATTGGATCCCTACTAGATGGCAGCACCCAGCCATCTTCTCGGTTAAAATTAGGGTACTTTTTAATTTCTATAGCCTCGCGTATCATTCTTGGGCGATAATGGAAAACGTCCGATAAACGTCGGGAAAAAGAAAAGTGCACCGCGACACAATCCGTAAGTGTTTAAAACAATTCAATATACATATTTAAAAGTATAGAAGTTAGAGATTTTAAATAAAAAAACTTTTATTTCCAATTTTATAAGCTTTCTACTTTCAGAAACCTGATAAACATCACAAAATAACGATGTTTTTTAAAATATGTAGCTACCTACTATAATTTTGAAAAAAATTAAATTTAAAGAAACTGTAGTTCGTTCTATTGAAGGCCAGAACCTCAATTCTCGTATTTAACTTGGATTTAAAAAAAAAATTTTATAGATACTTCACACCACGTCAGTCTGTCCCCATGGGAAGTATCCGGAGAACTTGAGATACGGAGACCAGACAACGGGAAGTATATTTAATACTTTTATCCTTATTATACTTTTTATATATGTTTAAGATTTTATAATATTGTACACAGATATTTATTATACATCCATGACCCCGGAACATTGAAAACTTTTTTGTTCCCTCGACGGGATTCGAACCCGCGACCTCCGTCTTGAGCGCCGACGAGCTAACCACTGAGATACAGAGACCATCATTACTTACTTTCAATGAATTATAAATTAATCGTATATCTTGATATCTTGTGATTTACTGATTTTTGGAGTTTGGACCAATCGAAACGCGTTAAACCTTGGTTTGACGTTTATGAGAATATAATTTTGCAGTTTATACATATCGAGAGTGCAACAAAACTGTATTGTTGTAAGATTTAATTAGCAGAAACGACCTACTGCTTACAACTTACCCTATTACAACCAATCCGACAGGTTGATTTTGGCTCAAGAGAAGAAAGGATGACAGCAGTGTCGACGTTATGCTGCATTGGAAGAGACTCATCGCTTCAGACTTGTTCCTGAGATGATACAGAATACGGTCTACGCCGTCGACGTCGTATGCTTCGGCTCGACGAACTTTGAGGTCACTAAAATTAAAGATAACCTCTATTTCATATCAGTAATAACCCGTGCCGCCCTGTCTTGTTCTATTCTTTTATTACAGCTTGACAGGAGTACATTTGCATTTCTGACAAGCGGTGACTATGGCGCCCGCCTGCGCTTAACCACTTTATTCCACTACGCAAAACTAAACAGTACACTTACTTCACACTACACTATAATATCACACTATAGCTACTCCACAGTCCACTCGAATCAATTCGCACGCAACGTAACAAGTATACAAAACTTACCCTTTAACGCTGTTGACGTGGGCAACAAAGAGAGAATCTTTTACAAACTGCTTCCGAAATTTTACAGGTGACACCAACTGAAAGGATTTAACATTTTCATTGACTTAATAAATTATACTATACCAACGACCTCTTAAATCACTCTATCTACTTACCTACAACTCCTCTCTGAAAACTACAATTAAATCCTTTGAGTTGTTTAAAATATCCAAGCGAACAGACACCGGAAGCGGCTACATTTTATAGTACTTATGTAAAGAAAACGTATCTAGCACGTTTATAACATCTATCAGAATGTATATGCGTCTGGTGTTTACACAATACGTTTATATTATGAAATAAACAAAATTTAAATATTGTAGTAACCCCCGACATTGTCAAGTAGTAAGCGAGCTGATGATGATGATTTATAACTAATAAGTAAGAAGTAAGAACCATCTCGATCACGTTAACTTAAAAAGTTTAAAAATCACATCTAAATCGGACCTTTCGAATAGGAGCTACGATGCCACAAAATACATACAGGAACACGCATACTCAGACACGTCGTACTTATAACACCGCTCTGTTAGCGCCGGGGGTTAAAAAATGTAAGAAGAGAAGATGTAGAAGGTATTTAAGCTGCTGCCTCGAACACAGAGGCGAGCGTGCGGCGGCGGCGGCGCGGCGGCGGCGCGGTGGCGGCGCGGTGGCGGCGCGGCGGCGGCGGCGGGGCGTCGGCGCGGAGGTGGCTCACGCGAGCGCCATAGTCACCGCATGACAGCAGTGCACTACTATGAAATGCTCACAGTGAAATGCTGGAGCAGCGGGAGGGTGAGGTGCTCGGATGGCACGGCGGCGACGCAGTAGTCGCGGCCGGGGAACATCTCGAACGCCACCTCCAGCAGGTCGAAACCGTGCCTGAGTACAAATTATTAAATTATAATATTATTATAAAAAAAGTGAAGACAGGCTTCAGCGAATAACGCCTCGCCATGTAATTACACAGTGTCATGTAACGAAACTACGCCTTACCTTGTAAGGCGAGCTGTCGTGATGTGTGGTTTTTTATATATTTAGTGCGTAGCTACACGCGCACTATATACGAGGGCTGCACTAAAAGTATCGGGAATGGAATATTTCCACTGTTCCTGTCATATTAAAATCTTTTTAATTTAAAACTCCTTGGTTTTAAAAATCGAATACCGTTTATTTATTTAAAAAAAGATTCTCGGTCTTGTCACAAGGTCTTGTCAAACTTGTTTAGTCGTTGAGAAAATGGAATTGACTCGAGAAAATTCTAGAGCGATGATTTATTATGACTTTCGAAGTGGTTTAACACAAAAACAGTGTGTTGACCGGATGATTTCTGCATTTGGTGATGAAGCCCCATCCAAAACCACAATTTATCGCTGGTTTGCTGAATTTCAACGTGGACGTGTCAAGCTCAGTGATGATCCCCGTCAAGGTCGTCCAAAAACTGCAGTCACCCAAGAAAACGTTGATGCTGTGCGTAAGCTGATTGAGGAGATCGACATGTGACATACCGCGAAATTCAGGCAACTTTAGACATTGGCATGAGTCAAATACAGATAATCTTGCATGAACAATTAGGTGTAAAAAAGTTGTTTTCCCGATGGATACCGCATTTGCTCTGTGAAGAGCAAAAAGCGGCTTGCGTTACTTGGTGCGTCAGAACTCTCGAAAGATTCCACGCAGGATCCTCAAATGCTGTATACAACATCGTATCAGGTGACGAATCCTGGATATACGCATACGAACCCGAAACAAAAAACCAGTCACGAGTTTGGGTGTTCGAAAATGAGTTAAAGCCAACAAAAATTGTTCGTTCACGGAGTGTTGCAAAAAAAATGGTGGCCACGTTTGTCTCCAAAACCGGCCATGTTGCGACTATTCCTCTTTGGGGGACAAAGAACGGTTAATGCAGAATGGTATGCTAACGTTTGTTTGCCACAGGTCGTTTCTGAACTCCGTAAAGAGAACTGCAACCGCCGCATCATCCTCCATCACGACGATGCGAGTTCTCACACCGCGCACAGAACAAAAGAGTTTTTAGAGCAAAAAATCATAGAATTATTAGACCATCCGCCGTACAGCCCCGACCTAAGCCCTAATGATTTCTATACTTTCCCTAAAATAAAGAATAAATTGCGTGGTCAGAGATTTTCATCACCTGAAGAAGCTGTGGACGCCTACAAAACGGCCATTTTGGAGACCCCAACTTCCGAATGGAATGGTTGCTTCAATGATTGGTTCCATCGTATGGAAAAATGTGTCAAATTTCGCGGAGAATACTTCGAAAAGCAATAAATACATTTTTAAATAGTAATGTTGTGTCACTTCCTTGATTCCCGAAATTTTCAGTGCCGCCCTCGTACATAATAACCGGCCTCCAGTTTTTGTTTGACAACGTGCTACCTTCAATTTTTTATTTGGTCTGTTTGGTTATGTGGTTTGAGCCGTAATCATAAATCAGTCAGTAATGGCTGCCTTTATACTATCCTCCTGTGGAAGATACTTATTGCTACATAAACATTACCTTTCATCGTAATCCGGGTGCATAGCAAACAGTTCTAGTAGAAACGCGTTCGGCTCGCCGCTGTATCGCCTGGGTTCGGGAAACTGCAGACGAGGATCAGGATATATCGGGAGACCTACAATAAGTTGATAAACATGCAAAAAAATCTGGGTAACTCCGAACTCGCTATAAAATAAAGTAGCTAAACCAAAATGTCATTAGCAGCAATAAACCAAAATAGAAATGTGTTTTCAAAGAAAATTTTTGAGCGGCACTTTTGCGGCACTGAGAGTAAAATTTTAAGGTCGCATCACGTTACGATACGTTTTTGGACATAGCGCCATCTGTTGTTTGTTTTTATCGCAGCAAAATGTGCGGTTCTGAAGGGATTCTATTTGCGCGAACGATTTCGCGGCGCAACTGCATCTAATCTACAATACTTACTGGGTTTTTCCTTTTGTTTTTTACATGAAGTTGACTTCCCTACTCGAGGTAGATTTTGATTCTTCCGTTCTGAAGACGTAGATTTTTTATTTTGCCTAATAGAAAGAATGAACTAATATAACTTTTATTATGTATAATATTATTAAACTTAATGAGGAATGGGATGGGGTAAGAGGGCCAGTGTCTTTAAATAAAGTATTAAGTATAGGTATGCTACTAAAAGTTATATGAAAAAAATATCTTACATGTTGATATTTTCGTCACTAAAAGCTGCTAGATTTAGGAAGGAACTGTCGATATTGACTATATCAAACTCTATTGAATCGTCATCTTGGAATAAAGTCTCGATGTACTCAGGCAATGGTGGTTCTTGTATTTTTAAATCACATCTAGAGATGTGTTTTTTCACCTGTATGGACGAGAAGCTTATGAAATTAACTCTTTATTAATCCTTAATCCTTATCAATAAAAATAGTTATGTACACCACGGATACTCTAATCCATGTTCCTGTATTTGTCTGACACGTTGGAAAAGCCACTTAGCATACAAAGACAGCAACATGGATTAGCATATCCGTCGTGCAAATACTTTTATTAATAAAGCGGTTAAAGTTCAGTAAGCGGAGTATGTAAAACAGTGATATTATATAGTAAGAATATAATATATATCTACTAACTGAAGTAATACAAAATAATAATAATGAAAACTACAATCTGTCGATTAATTTCTGAACAATGTAAGTAAGTTAGTATTTACGTAAGTATTTATTTGCCAGAATATTGTTACAGTAGGTGTTAATAATTGTACAGGTACATCATATTCTACATTTACAGTGTGAAAAATTTATAGTTATCTAAAAAAAATACTTTTCAATTCACGTCAAAACGTCAATTTTATCTAGTCTTATTATAATAACAGTACGTAACATAATCAAATAAAATTTCATAATTAATAATTCAATAAACATTTCACATTATTACACATTATTTCAACAAATATATATTATTTCACATTATATCGTCATTACAATACACATTTTTTTCTCAAAGTTCTATCTAAAGGAGTTATGTCCGTTGAGTTAATATATAAGGTAAATATAGTAGGTATGTTTACGTATGGTAAAATACAGAAATACTTACTGTAACATTGCTACTTTCGTTGCTTACTTCATCTTTAAATAGGAGACTTGACTCGTCACTACAAATACCATTAAACAATATTAAACTGTGCCTTATGTATGGCTATACTTTTGAGTTTAGCGGTTTATGAGGTAATTTTTTTTTTATTGTTTAGTTTAAAATATTTTTGTCTCACGTCTAAAATTTAGTTCAACCAGTTTCAACGTCTGAGGCCCACTTGAGCAGATCTGGGTTAAAGTTAACCCTGGGTTAAAATATCATGGCTCGTCTTTCATAAATAGGAAGCACGAGTTAACTTTAACCCAGATCTGCGCAAGTATATGGGACTTTGAGAAAATGAGAGTAAAAAGTAGTACTTCTGTTTCATCAAATAGTTGAATCCTATATCAGACGTGTTGTTGTTGGTATCGACAAAACTCCAATTATTAAAACCTCTGTTTTTAATTTAAGAAGTTTAAAAAGAGAACTAGTAGATACTTTGACTTTTGTTGCCAATAATTGTATTTTGATATTCGAATACATATTCTGATTCGAGCTACACGTATTTTTATTTCTCGCCCTAAACTAAAGGGCGAGAAATAAAAATACGTGTAGCTCGTAAACTAAAAAAAAAAGGTTTTTATTAAAATGAAAAAATATGAATATTCACCGTACTAAAGGGTAACTAGTGTCACAAGACCCGATCTTCCGTAGTCCGGCATAGGGCGACAGCTCGTAGTTCTCCTCTAAAGCCTCATAGTTTATTTGCGTGTTGAGACACAACACACCCACTGCCAGTTCCTTATCCTGTTCCAATATAAGTGAAAACTGTGCCGTCACAAAAGCTCACGCCAAACAACTCTTATCAGTGCGAGATAGCATTGTCGAAGGAGAGCAACATATATCTGACGTTGCGTATTAAGGTCAATTGATACTAGCGATGCACATTGAAACGAAATTCTAATAACGTGATATAGCAAATTCACTCTTATGTCCATAACTTAATGCACATAATATTCCTTCTGAGATAAACAATCAAAACTATAATCCGACTACATAAATTATATAGCCTTTGTTACCCGTACAAACATACGTACATACATACTACATAGACTGCCAAAATCATTACCCTTCCTTTTGGTAAAATGAAGCGTGTGCATTCGCGCGTCTTCTCTTTAACTAAAAGGAATATGTTCATTACGTTGTGGCCGCTCTTAGACTCTGCAATAGTATGAGTAGACCCTTAGCACGATGTAGCTTTGTCGACCGCGACGGTGAGCGACATAAACTCGCGTCGCGTCGCGTCTTAGGTAATTTAGGGCAGACCTCACACACGAGCAGCACTCTCTGCGACTCGGGGTGTCGCGATATGATCTCGCTGACGTAGAAGTCGCCGTACAGCGCCCGTAGTGCCGTGGAATGCCGCTCTATTATAGGTATTATGTCGTCGTTGTCCTCCTCCCTGAAAATAATTGGACGTACTAGTTAGGTGTAGTTCTCGATTCGTAGTTTTGTGTCCTTTTCGGGGCCCACTTAGACGAAGCGCGCAATCAACGCGGACATTTTCCGTACCCTAAAAAACGGGACCCTTATATGATTACTAATCACTTTGTTGTTCGTCCGCCTCTGTCAAAACTAATTCCTAATTCTAATCTGTACCTAATTTGAGGAAACTAATAAAAATCCTAGATTTATTACTATTTTGATACCTAAAATTACCTTCTACCTGTTACCCGCCTTTTTTTAAATAAAATCAGGGGGCAACGAGCAAACGGATCACCTATGTAAAGCGATTACCGTCGCCCATGGAATTCCGCAACATAGAGGAGTTGCAAGTGCGTTGCCGGCCTTTTAGGAGGGAATATGAAAGAAGGGATTCTTGAAGGTTTGCAGGTCGTAATGGTCCGGAAATACCGCTGGCGACAGTTCATTCCAGAGTTTTACTGTGCGCGGCAGAAGGCTTCGGGTAAAGCGCACGGTGGAGGACTGCCACTCATCAAGGTGATGAGGATGATAAATATTTTGTCTCTTGGAACGGTAGCTAAATAGCTGCAGGTATAAGTCCGAACAATTCCTCGGAGCTTTGTTTGATCACAACAAAAAAATCTGGAAAATCGTCAGACGACCTGCGAATCGTGACCAAAAAAACGCCCATTCAGCAGTGCGGTGGTTACTGGTTCCGATGGCTTACCGAAGTAATCTGACTTTATCCTTACTTAATATAATATGGAAAAAATTATCTGTCTGTCTCTTACTTCATTCCCCTATATATAATTAATAGCCCGCATTTTCATTATTCCTTATAATATCTGAGCTCGCCCACCATGCCCACTTGAAACATTCATTCTATGTATGATTACAAACGGAATGTCGTTTTTTTTATCCGATATGGTATCCAAATGTACTTAGTAAATATTATTTTTGATATACTTACTAGTCTGATGTTGACACCACACTTCGATGTTCTAATTCATATGCTCTATCTAGAGGCGTTTTGTATTTGCAAGTAGGTACTTAGCACCTAATGTATGTTGAGGCATTAGTAAACTTACACAGCTCTCCGTATTTTTAATCTCGGGCACACGTCTTTTCGGTCTGATATCCAAAGTGTCGGTAAACGATCGCAAGACACGCCTCTCTCTAAGGACACAGTCTTCTTGAAAGACGCCTCGCATCGAGCTTGACCGGCGTAGAGTACTTAGAATAAACTAAATTTTCGGTAACCCCCGGATTGTAAAGCCGCAAACGAGCTGATGATGGTTTAATTACAGCTAAGAGCAATCTCTATTATGTCAGCTTTAAAAAAAACTAGACCATAATCGGTTCACTCGTTTGGGAGCTACGATGCCATGGAGCAATTATACTATTTGCTCCATGTACGATGCAACAGATAGACACACACAGACAAACACGTCAAAGTTATAACACCCCTCTCTTTTCGTCGGGGGTTTAAAAATTAAAAGTTTATATACAAATTAAATTACACTCAGTCTGCTGTGAAAATGTGAATTTTATTTCAATGCCAACCACAAACGTAGGTAAGTGTCCATATGCGACAGTAATTGCTTATTATCAGGCGATCTGTCTGCTCGTTTGTCGATTTATATTCCATCTAAAAACTTACCCTGATAATCAGGAAAGGGCTTCATCATAGCGACATACGTCAAGTATGGATCATGCATGTACAGCGATTTGAGCATTTTGTCCACTACGTCCCGTCCGTACATGGGTTCGAAGCACAACAAGTGGAGAAATAACGTGTTCCTAGCGTTCAGATCTACCGATCTACAAAACATACACTTTTTAGAAGGGTTATAACATTAAGCGTTCTAATGCGACAACGTACACAAACCAAAATTACTTAAGTCGAATTCTGAAAAATTAAATATCATAGTTTCGGGAGTTTCTCTAACTAATGTGGCAGAATAGAATCATAATACGACAATTTTCAATAAAATTAAAATATATCTATCATTAACAAGATCGTAAATAGATTACTAACTTGTATTTACTCCATATAAAGTCTTCCCAATAAGCGGGCATTAAGGCTGGTACGAGAGGATAGTCTTTAGTCGCTAGGAATCCAACAATATTTTCATTAATATCGAGCTGGCAAATCGACAGTATACTCTGTTCACTATAAAAACAATTATTGCATAGATAAGTACACAAAATATACTAAAATTATTAGGACTAGGTATTAGGACTAGGTAGACTTTGGCATGTAATAAAGTTGCGACAAAACAATCAAATTTTGAGTGTGAAAAAACCGAGTATTAAATACTAAATTACCAAGTTGGCGAAAGAATATAAGGTACGTACAAAAAATTCCAAATCTGATGACTAATTAATAACAGTTTTTTTCACTGAATATTCCAAACTGGCAGACAGATATTATTTTAGCGAACAAATAACCATCTTGGCGACAATTGGAGAGTACACATTTAATTTAAGAATATGCTCATATTTTCACTGATTTAGGTAATTAAAAAAATATTATAAGCAGCAAAACGAGCGCACACAAAAAAAACGTAAAGGAGCGTACAAAATTCCCATTTTTAATAATTATATCCATTTTGAATTTCAAAGATAGCGGACGTTTATTTTAAACAAAATTAATCTAGGTGCTCTTTTCTAGGTTTAGGGGATGTTAATTTAGAAAACAAACATTTCTTTTGAAATTTCAAAATGGATATATTTTAATTTCTGTAAAATTGTTCTATATCAAAAATGGTGCGTCCTACTGAAAAAACAATGAAAATGTCCTCCTCCCTTAGTAACCCCACAACCACATATTTTCTTCATGATGGGAGAAAAAGAAATTTGACAATCCTATATTTTCCAACATTTCTATAGCTTCATACATCGCTCGTATCTCAAAGTAGGCATTGCCATATTTTTTATCTATAATCTCTTCTATTTTGCAAACGGTGCATCCTACTGAAAAAATAATAAAAATTTCCTCCCCCTTAGTAACTCTGCAATCACATATTTTCTTCATGATAAGAGAAAAAGAAATTTGAAATCCTGAATTTTCCAACATTTCTATAGCTTTATACATCACTTGCATCTCAAAATAGGCATTGCCATATTTCTTTCCATAATCGCTTCTATCTCGAAAACGGTACATCCTACTGAGAAAATAATGAAAATTTTCTCCCCCTTAGTAACCCCGCAACCACATATTTTCTTCTTGATGGGAGAAAAAGAAATTTGCAAATTCTGAATTTCCAACCTTTTTTAGCTTTATACATCGTTCGTATCGCAAAGTAGAGCATTGACATTTTTTTTTCTATAATCGCTTCTATCTCGAGAACAGGTAATCCTACTGAAAAAATTTTGAAAATTAAGTTGTTTTTTTTTTTGAAAATCTAGAATTTCCAAAAAATTTTTAGTTAATAATCATCAATCCTAATTAGCATCCGCAACAATTTTTAAATTAGTACTCATGTCATTTTAACGAAGAATGAAAATTCTTCATTTTGGAAATTGAAATTGGAAGACACTTTTATTATCAGCACCCCCAGAAACCTATAAAGGGACACCCATATTAATTTTAATGAAAAAATGTACGACATTTTGGAATTTTAAAATGGATTTAATTTTCATTTTATTCTGAACCCCCAAAAACCTTCAAAACGACACCCATACATACATACCTAGGGAAAACAAACTCCAACAATATCCAAAAATGCGATTTTCCGTAGCCTGCAAATTGAATTTTTAGCAGCCATTAATTGATCAACCCAATCTGGTTTTATAGCTGCTTACATCGTATAATAGTCACCAACTCGGAAATTAAGTCGCCAACTTATAAATTTCGGTGCCAATTTGGATTAAATTTCGTCACTTTTTATCTGACGATTTTTGTATGTTTTGTCACCTGGTGCTTTCGCCAGTTTAGTAATTTAGTCGACAACATATTAATGCCGGTGGCACCACTGATTGTATGGCCGGCGTCAAATACCTATTTCATCAACATAGGTCATAGGACATCAACCTTCCATATAGCATAGCGAAAATTCTCAGATTAACTTTTTCTCCTACACTGCGATAAAAGTTTATTTTGTGAACCGGCACTTTGACCGGGCCTAAAATGGACGTACTCATAAAAATTGTAATACAAACTTACATGAGATATGCTACGGCTTTCGTAGAGTTTATATTGAAATTTACCGCCATGGGGGGAGTGACTAGTTTCATAATGGAAGGGACGTCATCCGAATTCGCCAGTCGGGTTCGCCCTAAGGGCACTGGACGTGTGATCCTTACAGCCATGCCTGAAATTATACAAAGGTAACTTATTTTAAAACAATTTATTGTATTATTGATAGGCGCGAAAGACGCTAGAAGAAAAACTCCAAATGTCAGAAATTGTGCATTTTATTGTTTATGATAAGTAAGTAGCTCTGAAAAGATTTGAATCGGTTTATGATTTTCAAGTTTCGATAATTTATATTCCTAAATAATATAAAAAGTATCAAAAAAGTTTATGCGTGTATTCCACTACACGGTATTCAGGGGCCCTTATCCTTATTTAGGGCAGTGTAACAGAATTCCTGGAGTAAGGGTCCCTAATTAGGGCAACCGGACGGTCCCGGCCTCAAGCGGCCGGTCAAGTCTTACTCCCTAATCGCCCTTACGATCGAGTAGTGTAATAACACTTAGGGCGGTTAGGGAGCTCAGTCGTCACGCGTAGCGTGGAGAGCGCTTGCGTAGGTATAACTCGACTATATATTATATATATATATATAGTATTTAAATCCCTCCTCTCCCTTTCTTAAATATTTTTTTAAATCCACTGGTTCCAGAGCACTTCTCTTTTCTCTTAATTTCAAGTATTGCTTTACCCAGATCCTTCTCCTCTTTTTTTCTTCTATAATATTCATGGATGCAACCAAAGCCACAGCAATCGCTGCTTTTTTTAATGGTTTAGATAAAACAAGTGCCATGATACGTCTCTATTCGCGTTCACATTCAGAATGTACACAGAGTGAGGGGGCCGGTATTCAGTGCAGTGTAATAATCGACGCCCTTGCAGGGGGCCACGCCCACCCGGACTACCGAGCCCTGAATACCGTGTAGTGAAATACCCTCTTTACCCAATATATCCGTCTACCCAATAAAAAAAATGCTGATTATTAATAAAACGAAACAACGTATAAGCCCATAACATTCTTGAATCAGGGATAGAGAACAATAATTTACCTATCCTGGGGTCAATCCCACCAACTTTTTAGCACAAAAATGAAGAAAACCGTCATAACTTAGAAGTAGAATCACTTAAATGTAATAAAACTTTGAGTCAAGTAGTTATCAATGGAGTCAAGTGCTTTAGTAAGGAGATATGATTATTTTACGCACAAAACTTGTTAACTATTGTATGAAAAAAAATAAAACAAATTATGTATAGAAGGCTTACATTTATTGAATATTAAATTTAAAAATTCGAATACACAAAAGCAAAATGAAGATAGTCTTAAGTTCAGAAATTAATAGAAATTATCATTTAATTATACTAAAAAACACTTCATCAACTAACTGATTGGTATGCTTAATATACAGAGAACACATAATTAACACTACTGAAATAATAATTTAATTTCGTATTATAATATTTCCTTAATTATCGTCAATAAATATGACTGTTTTGCGTGGAACTCTTTGGGAGTGGTCAGGTGTAGTGAAATTCACCCAACATATTACACTCGCTAAGTCTACTCGTAGAAGCCACAATTTCAAGTTTCATGCGTCCATTAATATGCGATTATTTACATAGATCTCCCATTACCGTACTAAAATTAAACTAAAAAAAATTCATTAAGAAACCTAAAATACATTTGCTAATGCAATCATAATTATTAGGAGAATGTGCACGTACCCGTCGTAAGGATTGAATCGACGTCAGGGGTCAACCCTCGCAAGTTTAGTTACGAGAATTGGGCTTCTGAGCTCAAATCAAATTAAAATAATAATTAATTTTAATGCTCTTTCACTTTCTTTAGAGTATCAATTTCTAACCGTTCAGTTCGAAATGTAAATCGGCTCGACCCTCACGAGCCGAATAAATGCGCACTCACATGTAGGCGGAATCGTCGACAAAGAAACGTACTTCATATGCCAGTCATATGATTTCTCATTGTTAAATTATTAAAAGCGATCATCACTTATCAGGTAACCACGTTACTAAACCATCTATCGTGATGGGGTACAAACTATCTATGCGCTTCGAAATATTTACTTAATCCAAATAACAAAAACTGTGAATCCTACATTACTAATTGTTTCATAAATTATTAACTTTCAGAAATGATGTCTTTTGTGTACAAAAATATCGTCATATATCTATTTGTTACTTAAATCTACGATGTATACAATATTGATACGGTAAATTATATTGACAAAGCATATGACAGCAGGGCCAGCCCTATTTACAATGGCATATGAACAGTATCTGTTTGGAACTGAAGACCAGCCCTGGTATAATCTACATCTTGGATTTCAAATTGTCTAAATATCTTGCGACAATTATTCTAAGCCTAGAACTATTAAAAATTTATCCATTGCTATAAAACTTTAAAACTATTAATTAAATGCTACATTTTAGCAGTTCATGTCATAATCGAGTTTGAGTATCTGGTTAGTGAAGTAGTATTAAGTATTTACAGAATAATGGACATGTTTCAATTACATAGGTAGGTACTTCATTCCAGTGTAAGAGCACAATATTTACTTACTCGTCATTACCGTGTACTTTAATAAAAAGTAGAGAAAAATATTAGATACTATAGGTACATATAATTATTACGTTGCTTTTACATTCAGAAAGCTAAATTGAAAGGTCACTAATGTTAAATCTTTTGAGATTTAGTCCTAATTTCAGTTAAAATTCTCTTTCATTAATACGGAGAACGAGAGGGATAACATGATATTTAATCAACGATTAACTTTAATAGGCGTTGGTGAAATTGGCACTTAACCAATCACGTCCCAGCTTTTAATAATGTTGTTGCAATCAAAAATTAAGCGCTAACAGCACACGATTCTTTTATTTTATTTATTTATTAACATTATTTTGAACATGTTAAACCATATTTTACATGATAGTTGTAAAAATGTACTTAATTTTACAATATGTATATGCTTAACAGGCTTAAGATTTTTGATTATTATTTTAAAGATGTCATTATCTAATATTTTGCTATTTTACATGATATTTTTATTACGTGAAGGAGTTACAAATTTTTACCGTATCGGTATAGATTCTTATTGCTTACAACTTTTTAAATCTTACAATTACGTGAAGTCAGAAGCATATATTATTGCTATTGAAACATTTTATAATGGTATTCATTTCAGTCTTAATTAACTAGGAAAGTACAGTTATCTCAAAACATAGAGTCAAAACGGAGGCAATTTTTTTCGTTTCGCAATACTAATATATGAATTGCTACTTGCACTCCAGATTGGATCAATTATTTTAAGACAATTTAAATCAGTACCTACATAATTTAAAATCCTCTATACATAGGGACAAAGACCAATCACTATACCACGGTTACTAAAGAAACCACTCCATAAGCGTATACTCACATCACTCAAAGGAATATAATTTACTTAAATGTAATATTTACAAAAATCTTACGCTATTATATTTTATAAACTACTAGGATTAAGAATATTATAATCTTATTACTGTTATAAATATTTAAACAATGGCATAGAACTAAACTACCAACCACCTGTTAATCTTTGTTTTATTTAAACTAAAGAGTTATTTAACTCCTGCCCATCGTCTTAAATAACGGTTTATGACAGACAATATATTAGAGAACTTACAGGCAAATTAAAGTATTAGAGAACTTAGTAGGTATTTGAATAAGTTACATAATTGGCAATTTTTCACTTATCAGCCCGGCACCGGCAACTGCCCGGCTGCCGGTAGAGCAAAAATGTATGGAAATATACGGCATGTTTTTTCACTTACCGGCAAGGCAAAGGCACGGCGATTCCGGCCGGACCGGTAAATTGAAAGCAGACAATTTGTTCCAGTCATACATATCAATACTAATATATGACCCGATATATGATTCAGAGGCTTTCCTTGGTACAATTGTTTGGTGCTTTGGTGCTTTAGTGCTTTGGGCATAATAAGCTGCAATAAATTGTCAGGCAACATATTTTGTTTTAATTTTATGTTGCAGTTTAGTGACATTAAAAATTAACTAGATGTTGCACGCGGCTCCGCCCGCGTAAATACAGTGTCTCACGGGACCACCGATCTTTTTCGGGATAAAAAGTAGCCTGTCTTTTCCGTCTCTGTGGCTCTGTGGCTCAGTGGTTGAGCGTCGGTGCTCAAGCTGGAATTTGCGGGTTCGAATCCCGCCAGTGGAATAATAAAAGTTTTCGGTTTCTGGGTCATAATATGTATAGTGAAAATCTCACATATTTGTAATACCTAGTATAAAATTCTTTTAGTATTTTCCGTTGTCTTGTACCCGTAACACATTTTCTTCGTTTTCTTCGATTGCTTAGCACGGGACCAGATTGATGTATGTGGTTTGAAAGCGTCCATAGATGATCCCCGTGATCTACTCTGTATCTGTGCCAAATTTTATTAAAATCGGCCCAGTAATTTCGCAGCCTGTTCAATGCTAACACACAAACATTTCCTCTTTATAATATAAGCATAGATATAGATTAGTATATTAGATAAATAAAAGTGTGTACATATCTAACATAATTTAAACATTAGTGTCACCTCAACTTTAAATATTGGCGATAGAATTATATGATGTTGTCTTATACTACACTACAGGGTTAAATGCAGAATTTCTTGTTTAGTAAAAGCTTTTGATTATAACCACAAAGTAAATATATAACGCATTGCATTATATATTTACTTTGTATTTGCAGACAAATACATTTTATAATATACCTGTGTAGCCTTCTACTTTTACTTTGATTAATTTCGATCCTTAAGAATTTTTATCTCTATAGGTAGTTTTGTTATGTTATTACTTAATTCATACAGTATTGATATTTAGTAAAAATTACACAAAGTATTTCTGCCTGTGGTCTTAGTGTGAACTTCCTTAAAGTTCGTAACTCTTCAAATAAATTCCATTGCTTAATTTGAAACCGCTATCTTCATTATATGCTTATTGTTTAAACATTTTTCTAATATTAATGCCCGGTTTCTGGAGATACTACATAAACTCTTACTAATGCCCGGTTTCTGAGGGTAATTTGTCGGTAGTTTTTCTATTTATAGCGCTTTTGGATCAAAAACTCGTGTAAATAAGTTTCCGAACAAAACAGTGACAGTTGAAAGTAGTTTAACTTATATAACCAATGTGATCCGTTTGTCGAATCCATAACTTCGTAATTGAATGAGCCGAAATAAAAGCAATAAATTTGACGCCAAATTAAAAAAAGATACATTTAGTGGCCTGTTAAAAAACTATAGTTATTAGTTCCTCAACTAACTACACTCAGAAACCCGGCATACCAAAGTAACAGAAGGCTGTTTTCCGGAAATTTTATTAAGGTACCAGTTAAACAAAATCTTTGTCTTAATAGACATTCTTAGATTTCAGGCTTATATAACATCTATGGGCAAAAAATATACAATTTCATGTATTACTCAGCTAATAAAATATGTAACCTAATTTTAATAACTAATACTTACAATATATACAATACAAGCGACCTTTACTTATTTCGTAAAGTGTTATTTACATGTGAAATGGTTAGCAGGTTTATTTAATATAAATGGATCCATCAAAGAATCTTTGCAGATGCAGTCTATTGCATTTATTGATAATGACAACTTATTAATCACTATAGTAATTTATTGCATAAATGTATTACCTGTCCAACCATTAACAAACGATTGTGACTTCTGATATAATAGAAACACAATTGAATACAGTCACAACTTGCTACTGTAAAATTCTGCAATGCATGCATGTGGGTAATCGGCGATTTTTTACTCTGTGGTTGTATACGGGTAGTCCGGGATATTTTTCTATCGTTGTACGCGGGTAGTCGGTTATTTCCGCTTGCCGGCGGCGGTGTGATGGTATCACTTGGCGGGCTTGTGCTTGTGCGGCGGCGTTGTCGGCGGCCCACCCTGCTCCGCTGAAGCTCCGATAGCCACTCCTTCACTGTCAACCTCCGTCTATGAAAGAAGACAATATGTTGTGGATTCTAGAATATTCTAGGTTCATCAGTTGTCTGTTGTAAATAAAAACTAGGTATTAAACGTTCTTCGTTATCAGCTAACATAATATTCTTTTTAAGTTCCTAACGAATGTTTAAAGTTAATAATAATCTACATGCCTTTTCATCCTTAGCTGTCTGCGGTGATTTGGTACCGTTGTTTGTGTCCACATCGTTTTCTGTGGATTCTGTATTAATAATACCTGAAAAAAAGTCATTCATTTAGAAAGTCTGTCACCAAGCAGTTATATTACATAACAAACAATACAAATTGGGACACCAGCACCAAGCGAGCCACCCTCTATTGCTGGTAGCGCTACAGGCGTAGTAGTAACCACTGGTAACATACACTCTGTTCAGATTCAATATAATCTAAACGTAAACAATATTATCAAATAAGTGACATTTAAATTTGTAGCATTAATAATGCTTATGTGTTCTACAATTTAATTCAAACATAAACAAAGAGAACTTTTTGTTTACGTTTGGATTAAATTGGATTTGAACGGAGTATAATTAAAGTGAGCGAAACCCCAACAGAAATACATAATATTCTCACCAGCTTGTATGTGGTTGGCGTTTCCGCGGTCCGCCTCGTGCTCGCGCACCACGGCGTCCAGATTGTAGCGGCGGCGGTACGAGATGAAGAACGTGCGTACGTGCGCCTCGGACTTCGTGCCGATCGTCTCTGCGATCGCTTGGTAGTCCTTGCCTGAAACACGACGATGTATGAGGCTCTGGCTTCCTAAGATAGCGGTTCAGTCATATTATATGACGGAATGCTGTTTCCCGGGTGCTATATGACTTTTAGAGCGCCAGGGAAACAGCATTCAATGACGTCACTAGAACGTCCATGAAATTTACCAAATGTGCAGTTTTTTTAATATTTTTTCTGCGTGATTTTCCATACATCATACGCTGTACCACTGCCGCTATAAGCCGGCACCGTTATCTTAGAAAATCCGTAGGCCGATTCTCGCAACTAAAACTGTTCAAAATTCAGTCTCAAGTTATACTGTTGTACGTACGTGTTTGATGCGCGTGCGTACGTGCGTGCAACGAGTGATAGCATGCCTTAACATGACGCTTTCCTGTGGGCCAGTATCCTTTAGCTGCTAAAGTCGAAAATAGAAGACCAGCCGGTTATAAAGGCTTTCTATACATACCATATTTCCTGACAGCCGTGACAGCCATAAGCAGCTCCTCATTAGTCCAACGCGAGTTGACCTTAGCCGGAGGCTCTCCCGGTCTCAATTCCTCCACACCACTATCTCCCACTTTCCGCTTCATAGCGCTCAACTGCTGTTTATTCTGTTGGACCTGTAAGTAAAATATCCCTCTAACGCCGCTCTACAAAAATTCAACACATACTAGACTTAGTGCATATCTGGATTATCCAAAACAGGTTCTCACTGAGGTAAAGAAAATGGTAGGGGAAGTGTTAAACATAAATAAATAGGACATGTGCGCAGAATATATTAAGCTGTTAATCATCATCAAAACGTATAACATTCCCCACATTACAACACACAATATATGCACTTATTAGTGGTAATTTAGTTCATACGCATTCTGCATTGTTAAGACAATGTCAAAATAAGATCGTAGTTCATTCTGAATTTCTTCTATTAATACACACGAGTTTTAATGTAAGGGTGAGAATGCATCTACTATACCCAGACTGTAAGAAGCCACATTAGACATTCAGTCAGTGTAATCAACATTCTAATCTCAATCTCAAAAGTGGCTTTTCACAGTGCTGAGTTTGTCTTACTTGTCTCTTGTACGATACGATCTCTCTGTCCATGGCCTTGAGTATGGCCTCGCCGCGGTTTACGTGACCCGGCTGCGGCGCGTCGGCGGGCTGCGGCCCGGTTGCCATGGCGACCAAGTCGTCGTGGTTGATGTATATGCCGCGGGGCAGGCGGTGCTTGACGCGCGGTTTGCCGGGCCCGCGCCGCCCGCTGGGCCCGCACAGGGGCCGCATGGTACCCGTACGTCTGCACAGTACCGCCACGTCAACCACACGAGTCACGCTAACGTCCCACTTTTACCCCATGATAGGTAGCCGTAGAATAGTTCTAACTGGTGATGGTGGGGTTGGGATTTTTGTGGGGCGATTTTTATGGGTAGGGCAGATGTCAAAATATCGAATAATCATATCTTTAGAGACTATGATTAAATACCTTCTTTGTGATTGGAGTGATGAGCTAATTTTATTGGTTGTAATTTTATTGAATCCTTAGTAATATTGTGAAAACGACAATTTTTTATGTCTATACTACATCTTATTATGATGGTTTTATAGGTGATATATCGATATTTATATAAGACATATTATTTATACACAACTTTATATGCAACAAATTACTAGTGTATTTAATCTTATTAAATGTCGATATACATACCAATAGACTAGTTATTTAGAATGAAAAGAAAACGATTCTAAGAGTTTATTTCGCGATCACACTATTTAAATTTTATGTGTCTAAAACAAGTTTTTAACTTTATTTTATCTTGTATAGAGTTTAATTTATTTTAGTTCACAAACCGAAATTTAAAATATCATTTTAATTTCAATTGTAAGTAGTTAATTAATTTAACTTTTTTACAAAAAGTGTTTAATAGGGACACAAGAGTTAAAAACTCTTATTAGACAACTAATACACGCGTGGCAAACATTGGGAATCAAATAAAAGGGAATGGGTAAAATAGTACCGACCTGGCGTGCACTAGGCATGCCTGGCACAATTTCTGCGTGTTGTGCGCTGTGGTCTGGGAGCACAGAATGCCGCAAACGGTGCACCTTTTTTCCGCCTCTCCGCCGGCATCCTCCTACACCCCAATCAATGTTTTACTAACCCGTTTTATTTTAAACATTACGAAGTTTATTACAAAATACCGATATTTAATATTTATGACAAACCTAGTCGAAAGTTTCTAGTATTCACATTTAAAAGTGACTAAGGTGAGATATTATAATATTGATATTTTGCTTGCACATCCCTAGTGAAATGTTCTCATATACTGTGACCCGTACACTTCATTTAAAAACCCTTTAGAATATATTCTGCACACATTTAGAACAATAGTCTAGGGGGCACTTAAAGGAAGCATGCGGGAACACAGGTGGAATAGGAAAGGTTAAAGACTGACGAAATAGGAACTTGTGAATAAAGTTTAAAAATAAAATATTGCAAATGATTAACTTTTAAATAACTTTTTACTTATGATATAATGTAGTATTAAAATAAAACATGGTTATCAAACACCAATGTATCTCAAAGCTAAAGATTACTTTAGATATGACATGTGCGATAATGAAAATTTTAATTAGGTATGAATAATAATGCTAGTTACTGTGGATAGAATAAAAATGCAGAGCAGTTAAATAAACAAAAAGCATTTTTATAAGCAGAAAATAATTTGATGTCACTGATGAATTTTGAAATAAGAATTTGTAAAAATAATAAATTACTTTTTAAACAAAGTACTATTAATTAAAATATAAATATTACAGTGTATGTTTTATAGTGTGAAATTGTCAATATCAGTGTAGTCAACGAGTATAATAAATTGCTCAACATGAAATGGTCCTCTTAGAATCACCTAACACATAATATTATGATATCAATATCACACTCACTATCAAGAGTGAAAATAATAACTGCATAAGTTTGCAAAATTACATGATTGCAAAAGATGTGACCAGTTTATTTGACCTTTGAAGTATTAAACATTTAAAATTTTATAACAATAAAGTGGAGATATATTTCTTCAATATGATATTATTTGCATTATGCACATTATGATCAAAAAAGTGTAAGTCATTGTTAAAAGTAATTAATTATTGTTTCTCAACCCTATGTGGAAGTTTTGAATTCAAAGAATAATAAAAAAACTGAATCTGCTGTAACAACAAGTATAAATATAATGCAAAGTCTGTACTGCAAATCTGCAAACAACTCTTTAAATGAGACAATATTTCCTCACATTTCTGGGATATGTGAAGTTATTTGCTTATACTTGGTTTAAGAGTCGTACCAGCACCAGGTTGAGATACAATTTATGTTAACAATGTGTTTAATATGAACCAAAAGTAATTTATCGCTAGGTGCAGCCATATGACAATGATAATGATAGAATACAAGACTTTTACGACGATTTTAGAACAGCCACTATGACACACAATAGACAAGTGAGGAAAGGTAAGAAGACACTGAACATCCAACGGGAAGCAACATGGTCATGATTGTGGGAAGAGCAACCCACCTCGCAATTCTGTGTTGCCCGGAGAGTCGGACCGGACGCCTTGCCTCCTCTCACTATACCACGGTGGAAAGTCCACTTCTGTCATTATCAATACAAATGCATCCCTTTCATTATCAATACATTGAGAATCATCAAATATAAAATGCCTAAAATGCTGTTGATACGAAAGGCCATTGATATGGGAAATTCAAGGATGTAGAAAATAATTATTATGCAAGATAAATTATAATTTATTTTGTCAGACAGGAATAAAGGAATCTGTTAGGTAGGAAACACCTAGTGTTGTATAGCTTTCTTTCTATTAAATTATTTTATATCATGAACCTGTAACTTTATAGCTACATTATTGATTCTAGATAAAAAAACAATTTTTTGGTGAATTAAGCATTTTCTTGACTCTTTGTCTTTCTGTCAAATATCCTTATTACAATTATGTGTGGTTTTTGCTTGAAAAATAGGAAGTAGAAGTACCCATAAATTTATTTGTACTCAACATAATTAGTTATTGGATGGATGTAAACAGGAAACAAGATAGGCACCATTAAAACTTATAAAATTCATTACATACATACTATGTGTGAGAAAAGCATAAAATTTTTTAAATCAATTTATTAAGCCTGGTTATCGTGTCGCGCTGATCGCTCGCTGACCATCAGTGCCGACACCAAAATGTATGCAATGTCCGTGCTGACCACACCGTGTTATTCGAAAACACTTCATAGAATTGCATATATTTCAACCTGTCAGCGCTGACGATCAGCGCACGGTCAGCGCGACACTAAAACCAGCGTAATGTATTGTTTGTTATTGTAGTGCATATTGAGTAGGGTTTTTTAGTACTTATAAGGATTAACTTCAAAAATCTACTCTGCATTTCTATTGAGGAAACCACAATGTAATCAGATTGGACAATCCAGATATACTTTTTACTTTATGGTAAGAATTGATCTATATGAAAGATGAAAAACAACATACAAACCTAACAGGACTAACATACAAGTAAAAAGTCATATTAAAAAGTATACATACCTTATCATCATTGTCGGAGTCTTTATCGGAACCACCTGGCTCCGATCCAGCTCCCAACTCCCGTTTTCCAGATCCAGAGCCAGTAGCATTACGGCCCTCACTTACAACATCCATTAGAGATGTTCTTGCCCTTGTTTTTTTCCAAGAGTAATAATATTTCACTAAAGATGCTATTGACTTATCTGGAAGCTAAAAATTTTGTCTTGTATGAGTATTTTATAGGTTACTAAGATTTAGATTTAACGACAAGTTAAAATCACAATTCTAATAAGCTTGAAGTATGAATCACCAAGATTTAGTTCCATAAAAAATTATATTACATATTTCATGTTGAAAATAAGATTCATTGGCAAAATTATTTTAAAGTATTACAATTTTTATTTCTTTTCTCTACTGAGTTACAAAGTAAAAAATATATAACAACCATAATTACCATTTGTCGAATTCGATGAAAGCTTTTTCCATGAAACTGAAATGCTTGTTCAAACAATACTTTATCTTCAACAGTCCACTCATCAGGGAATGGTGTGAAATTGGCAAGATCCATGGATGCTCTATTGAGATCGTGTTTATGCCAAAACAACATACCCAATGCTTGTTCTCCATTGTAGCCGTATTTCTCTTTTGCAGTTGTAATGTATTCATCCACTACAAAAAGGATTAGTGTCAAAATATTTGAATTGATGTATAAATTATCTTGAATATATATAATTTATATTTAAATGGACTCCAGCAGTACATACTTTTTTCCAGTAATGTTACACATGATTTTCTGATATTTGTATGTATGCACCTTCGTAGGTGACACAACATTTACATAAGATTTCAATCCTTACATGATACACATAATTTTACAGCACTTACATTTTATGTCTGATATATCTGATGTTGGTGACCACACAAGCAGTGCTCTATCTGATATCTGGTCTGGTTTCCGTTGCTCTACTGGTTCCAGGTCTGGACATACAGCCTGGTAATCTCGACCCACTCTTATTTTTTCAGCTGCAAATGGCACTACTGCTTGGTTTTGGTGTGAAAAGTTTGATGAGATGAACGCAGCATGAAAGCAAATGAAAAAGCACAAAATTAAAGCGTGATATAAAATAAACAACTTTTTGTTATGATATTATAATTACACACCTGTGAACGGACTTCGCAGAAGCGAGAGGCTGTTCGAATCACAATTATGCGAAAAGCCCCAATGAGTTTGATGTACTTACGAGTATACGCCCATATGACAATCTTTGAGTAATACAAGATGTTCGTTTTACTCACCGTTTTCATCTTCAGAACTAGAATCAGGACTTCCATGGCCATTAGGGCTTGGTCCTCTCGATCGTTTTCCGTTTCGAACATCAGTACTGCGTTCAGCGAGAACCATGATTCTTTCTCAATTCACTATAACTCCAAAGCACTTTATACACAATATTTAGATATTCATTTGTACAATATGTTACTTATAATTAATTGCGTCTAATAAAATTATATTAAAGCAAAGCTTCGCACATAAATTCAAACGTGATTCAAACCACCGCATCAATAATTTGACAACGATATGACCACCATGTTGTAATGTTTCATTTGTAGGCGTCTGTAGATTTAACATTCACTTTGAAAATCTTGCAAACAGTTTTATTTTACACCATTTAATTACACAAGAAAACAACAAAAATAATTGTTACTTAATGATAAATACAAGTAAAGCATTTTATTTCAATAGTTTATGAATATTTTACGTTAAATTAGAATCCATTATTTTTCTCTACTGGCTACTCTTAACGTACAGACGCTGGAAAATGTCTCAATGCATTAATTTATAAATCATAAAGTTATTTAAAATTCTTTTTCTACAAAATTTCATATTTATTTTACACAAATCAATTATTATTTTTCAATACTAAGTTGTGATGAAGAGGAAATGTATACGTATAGCTAAAGTAATAAAATATTAATTTTAATATTTGTCTTGTGTATTTGTTTTCTTTGTCAAAAGATGGCGCTTATAGACAAAGAAATTTCCTCAGAACCACCAAGTGACCTTTGACCTTTTTGCAGTGGATAGCTGTAGACGCTGCAGTGCAGTAGTTTAACAACAATCTATATAGTTGTTGTCCTCTTTAGTAGGTATTTAGTTCTTAGTTGTTTTTTTTTGTGCAGGAAACAGCCTCCAGCCAGAAAAAATTTGCAAGAGCGTTCTTGTAATTTATAATTTTAAAATTGCAATACTTACTTATTTTAAAATTTATAGAACTCAAAATGTATCCGACTGAAGGACTTTGTATCCATGGTCATGAATAAATTAAAAAAAAATAATTAAAATTTATACGACTGAAGGACTTTGTATCCATGGTCATGAATAAATTAAAAAAAAAAATTAAAACTTATTGTAAAATGTTATACTTCTCCTACTTCAGTTAATAATGTCTTATATGTCAAAACTCAAAATGTATCCGACTGAAGGACTTTGTATCCATGGTCATGAATAAATTAAAAAAAAAAATTAAAATTTATTAATTTTTCTCAGCTTTGCTGTTTTCCTTAATATTAATTGATATTTGATATTTTCAACTATAAAAATTAATGATCGAGAATTCAATGAAGGTTAAAAATGTATAAATACTTTTAAACATATTTGATTGACAAATAAATTACAATAATCCTCATAGGTACAACCCTAGCACATTCGTGCGGTAACGGTAACGGTGAGTCGCACAGCCAGCAACACAATCTCGACTCTTCGTGCGCGAAATTATGGCACATTTTTACTCGCTGCGAAAAGCAGATATTATTATTAAGATTTTGTAGGCAATTATAGCGTAGGTTTTTACGATTTTGTATGGGAATAATGTTTCTGTTACGTAGTAACTATTTAATAATCTGTGACGGTAGTAGACGACCCGTACGTCGTACCAATACCGGTGTCAGGGATTGCACTGTATGGATTTACACAAGATTTAGCACTATTTTAACTTTTTAATGTGTCAGGAACTACACTGTCTGTCTTTAGCCAAGTAACTTTTTTGGAAGATTAAATAACACTGAAAATATCATTTAATCGGCAAAGCCAAAGAATATAAATATTACTAACGTAACGTGGCATATTTTGGCAAAGTGGTATTATTTATGCTCTAAGGTTATAAATTAATAATATGGTTCCTGGCGGAGCTTAATAATAGGCATGTTACCTAAAAATTTCGTCTATTCTATGTTAGAAATAAAAGAAAATCGACATGTTATTGAACAATCTAGAATTGAACCCATTTTCGTATATCTTAAAAAATAACGAAGATACAAACAATTTAAAATTACAATATGAAAGAGAGCGATATATCGACCTGTGACGTCACGAGTTACGCCAGCGGACCGCCATACCTTTGTCATTATAAAATGTATGGCGGGTGCAACCTGTGACGTAACAAATAGTTTTGCGAGAAAGAGGTGGGCAATAATAATATAATAATATAATAATAAATAGTAAATGGTGTGCTAAATACCTATTTCTTTTAGATTTATGTATCTTTACTCAAAGATTTTAAAATTTAATTTATAGAAGTGAGATATTCCACCCTATACTCGGAATTATAATTCGATTGCACATTTGACATTAGCTACTGTCATTTTGTAAAATAATGATACCACATATAATAGTGTAGTGATGAACACAAAAATCGATAAATAATCGCGATTTATGTTCTATTTGATTATTAGAATCTATTTGTTTTGTGTTTTCCATCAAAATGGATACTCAGCCAAGTACATCACAAAAAGACGTGGATGTTTTCTTGTCCCCAAGAAAAAAACGTCCACGAAAAGCTTTCACTGTTACTGAAAAAGTAATGATCCGCAACGCCTACAAGTATGTGAAAAATGAAAATTGTCTGTGCAATTGAAGGCCTTTGAAGTTGTGGAAGAAAATAAATGTATGAGCAAAGTTGCTGACATATTAGGAATAACCTCACGCTCTGTTTGTAACGTTTTGAAGGAAGTAAATAAAGGTGCGCCGCCAACGCCTCCTGAAAAAACTGGACCAAAGCGAAGTTTCAAAGATAAAATTGATGAATTTACATTCTCCGCAATACGAAGAATTGTTCATCAGTTCTTTTAACGAAATGAACCTCCAACCATTGCAAAGGTTAGTCAATCAGTCAGACAGTATTATTTTATACCTACATCTTTTATATATAAGTAATGATTCCAAACTATTATACAATTTACTATTTTAGATTTTACAAGTGATGAACGATGATCCAGAAATGCCCAAGGTTTCCAAAGACACCCTCAGAAAAATTTTGAAGCATCTTAATTAATTAATATTAATTAATAATCTTAAATAATTAATAATCTTAATTCAAAAAATTACGGCTACCGAATGGTCTAAATACGTATCCCATGTTGTCAAAGAAGAGGAAAAAATGAGTAGGCTAGATATGTTAATTGACAACATCACAGACACATTTATAATAAATGTTACAGAAAGTGACAGCGATAGCGATGACGGCGACGATTTATAAAATAAAATATTACCATAATACATCTATTTGTTTTATTTCTCATGTTCCTTCATGATCAAATTTTTTTATTTATTTCACACACAATTATTAAAGAAAACTCTCAGATCCTTAATAAAATTAATCGTCATAACTAAATCCGTTCAGAAATATTTGATTTCCTGATATACTTAGTTTCTATTAAAGTAGTAGTTGTTTAGATATACTACTATAAACGAGAGGAATCGATCCGGAAATATTCCATTTCCGTATCGAATAATTTCGCAACGTCACTATTTAGTACTTGTCATAACGTTGCAACACTGAAATTGTCAAATCTGGAATCGAATTAAAATTTCGAGTATAGGCAACATCCCTATTAAAGACTTGATGAGAGGTGCTACTTGACACAACCTGACTGACAACAGTTTTTGCTATAACACCATAATTGAATTAAAATACATTTGACAATCGTATGTCTATAGCTGTCATTTCACATTTGTCAAACAAAATTGTCATTTTTTTATGTGTGAACGTGTGGGGTTACACATTAAAATTATAAAATGATAATTAAATAGATAACGAAGATGTTACATCTTACGCTTTTCATTGTTTATTAGTTGTAGTTTTTTGATACTAAAAACCAACAGTTACGTTTTTAGAAATGGTGCTGTTAAAAAAATAATAATTGTGAAATTGGCATTACATTGTTTTTGCACGGTATTATTCTTATGAAAGTTATGTAATATACGCGATTGTATTCAAAGTGATAATTTAATAATAACAATATGAGGACGGTAGCGTTGATAAGTGGCGGTAAGGACAGCTGCTACAACATGATGCAGTGCGTCGGCGCCGGCCACACAATAGTGGCTCTGGCCAATCTCCAACCATCAAACAAAGGTTACTTTAGTCACTAACGTAAATTTAGATTAGTCTTTAACTAAAGTGCTTTATTGTTCATTATACTTAAGTGTAACCAGAGATAAAAAATAAAGTAACAACTGAAATAAATGTGTTGCTAATTGACATGTTTCTTTGTAAATTTATCACCGTGTACTTGTTACGTACGTTTCAGATGAGCTCGACAGTTACATGTATCAGACAGTTGGGCACCAAGGCATTGATCTGTATGCCGAGGCGATGGATCTGCCACTTTACAGAGAGGTGATATCAGGGGAAGCAGTTGACCAGGGCCGGGATTATAAACCAACAAGCAATGATGAAGTGGAGGATTTATACAGACTTTTGTCAAGGGTGAAAGTAAGTTATTTTGAAAATAAACTCTTTACATCAATGTAATAATAGCTTATTTATAATTATTAATGTCCACTTAAAAAAATTATAATTTCAGAATGATTTAGATGTAGAAGCAGTTTCTAGTGGGGCCATATTGTCAGATTACCAAAGAGTTAGAGTTGAAAATGTGTAAGTATATATTATTAATCTGATGAATGAACTATGATATATATACTAATATTATAAAGGGGATACTTCTACTTCAATAATGTGAATTAAGGTGTAAAATTGTTTGCCGTGAAATGCCATATAAAAGCCAACTGCTCGATTTCCGAGTCGACCGCAAGATTAGCTCAGGAATGGCGAAGGCCTGCAGGCCGCATGTTGATCATGCCTGTCCTAGACTGATTTTGATAAATATTTTTTTTTGTGTTTGTTATTAAAAGGAAAAATTGCACAGTAATAAATATAGGAAAACTCAACAATATTTTGTAATGTAACCTTAGATAGGTAAGTAAGTGTATGTGAAGGTGTAGGTGTAGTAGGTGTAGGTTGTCATTATCATCACAATAAAAATTGTTTAACGCCCAACGAAGTGGGCAAAGGTCTAGGTCAGCACTATTATTAACAATAATCTACAAATTAATTTAAAAAATTTATTATTCTATAAGAATATATTTTTGATATGTTATGCAAATATTATGGTAATCTATAACATACTTCATATTTCAGGATGATGATGATGATGATTTTTAATGTTTTAGATGTCAAAGGTTGGGTCTTGTATCGCTTGCATATTTATGGAGAAGGAACCAAAAAGATCTTCTGCAGGAGATGATTGCTAGTGAAGTGGACGCAATTATTATAAAGGTATTTAAAATTTTCCTTTTTATTCAAATAACTAGATGATGCCCGCGAGTTCGTCCGCGCAAAAAGAGATCCCG
This sequence comes from Phengaris alcon alcon, assembly GCA_037179445.1. Lineage (NCBI taxonomy): Eukaryota > Metazoa > Arthropoda > Insecta > Lepidoptera > Lycaenidae > Phengaris > Phengaris alcon. Next base: position 181,372 of record JAYRCH010000025.1, on the reverse strand, counting down.
CGGGAACCATATATTTTGCCGCGATAAAGTAGCCTATGTGTATCCGTGGTCTACTTTATCTGTGTCAAATTTCATGATGATTGGTTAAGTAGTTTTTACAAGAAAGAAACAACCAAACAAACAGACTCACTTTCACTTTTATAATATTGGTAAGGATAATGAGCTAATCACATAATATTATAGGCATGTACTCAAGTTAAATCAATACATATAATAAATAAATAATACTTGAGTAAGTATATTCCCTTAAATATTATGTCACTGTAAAATTGTAAATACCGTAATATTATAATATAACTAGCGAGATTGTAAAATGTCGCAAGATTGTGAACCGAAATATGCTGCTTATAGTTTAACGCAATATTTTGGTAATATTATAATCGATCAGAAAGAAACCGTCAATTTGTGAAATGGCATGCGACGGAACGCGCCTTGCGCGCTGATTGATTTTACGGCATATACTTCGCGCCGCCATATTTGTTTGTTAATTTGTTTGATGCCAAATGTAAACCATACAGTGTTTTGGTTATTGTTAATTGATTTCGTGTGGAAAATAACTCGCAGTTTTAGAATTAGTTATATAAAATTGTTGGCTTAGTACTACATTCAATTAGTTATATGTGATTAACTAAAGAAGTGCTTAAATGATAAATGAGTTAGTGTTAGCGTACATAGAAATTACATACATTATTCGTGTTTTAATATTTTGCTATAAATGCGCATGCGCCTTTGATCTCTTTTGATAATATTTACAATGATATTGAGTCTGTTTTTAAAAAAGAAACTCAGAAATACCAGTAATTGATACGGCCTTACTATAATATCGACAAATCAGGGATCTGGGGCTGGGAGCCTGGGACAGCCTTCGAGCGATACATAATAATAATAATATTGCCCGGGCATCATAAAAATTACCAATATGAGAGGGCATTTGGATAATAACTATTCAAATAATTTAATTACGGGCAATATACATAATGTCCATCACCTATGGGGCAGAGTAAATAAAAACTAACCATGTTTTAGGGTTCCGTAATACATAAGGAATTATAGTTTCGCTCTGTCTGTCCTCGCTTCTGTAATTATGAACATAAATTGATGAAATTTGGTATAGTAATAGATTGTGTATAGATCTCGGTTTAGAAGGCTTTCAACTCTTAATCTTGTTTCTGTCTTTTTAGTGCATTGCTTAGATATGTTTTTTGCAGTCGGGTTTTTTTTTAAGCAAGGCGCGTCTCCTGCGCGTGTTTTTTTTTCGCAACATTACACGAAACATCGAAACATCTACACATTTGTGTAGAGGAATATACAATGTTTTTGTCTTCCGAGACGGACGGAAAACATTCCCCGCGCGGGTAGAGAGGGGAAGGAATGTTTCATTTCTTATCAACTGTTGTTACACCACTCACATGACCATAGAAATACGGAAGAAATTTCGAAAGAATTTATCAATCCCAAATCGGTCTTCTCTTCGTAGCTCCTGATAAATACTAAAATCACGGGTCAGTGAAAATGGCCTAACTCGAAATCTAGAGGTCTAAATAGGCCACTTTAGATATTTCATATATTTTTTTCCATACAAAAATCGTGAAATAGTATAATGGCTATTGATTCATCTGATTTCATCATATTAGAAAACATCAATTTTGACAGTTTTCAATAGAAATGTGTAAAATAGCGCACGTATTATACACACACCGGCATATTTAGCGGAACATAAAATAAAGGTTTGATATCAGTATCATATAAGGTTGCTGGCTGGTTTATACGTTATTTAATTTAAAAAGAAATATTTTCAAATTAAGAAAACAACTGAACATCACATTTTATGCAATTGTTTTAATTTTATTCAAATACACCTTAACTGGAGCGAACTTCGAGTATTTCTTCCTTCTGAGTTTGATTTAAAATTTCATTGAAATACTGTTTTTTGTTAGTTTTTTTTAATCGCGTATCTTTTTGGAGTTGAGGACTGAATTATGCCTGACTTAGCCCCAACGGAGATTGCCAGGGCACTCGAAATGCGAAGAAATGGTCAAACCTACAGAGTGATATCCAGAGATCTTCGTCGACCAGTTTCAACGATCCATCGCAGTATACAACGGTTCAGGGAGACCGGTACTTATGAGAGAAGAGCAGGACAAGGCAGAAAAAGACGTACTTCGAGTAGGGATGATCGTTTCCTTCGGCTTCGTGTACGTAGGAACCCCCGTTTGTCGGCCGTCCAAGCCCGACATGAGTTAGAAGCAGTGCGGGGTGTAATCGTAAGTGAGCGTACGGTACGAAGAAGGTTCGAAGAAGCTGGTTTGGGTTCAATTGTGCCCGCCAAGGCTCGAGGTAAATCATCGTAGAAACAGATTAACTTTTGCTCAGCAACATCGACTTTGGAACGCGGACCAATGAAGTAAGGTATTGTTTAGTGATGAGTGCAGAATTCTCTTAAATCAAATTGACGGCAGGCAAAGAATATACAGATGCAAAGGAGATCGATATATTCAGACAAATTTTGAAACTACAGTTGCATACGGTGGTGGATCGATAATGGTTTGGGCGGGCATTTATTTGGGAGCTCGCACAGACTTGGTAGTGATTGACAGAGGGAGTCTGACTGCAGACCGCTATATCAGTGAAGTTTTAGAAGAAAATGTCGTACCGTTTGCCCCATATATCGGTGACGATTTTGTTTTTATGCAGGATAATGCTCGGCCGCATACCGCTCGGGTAACTCAAGCTTATCTTAATGATATGAATATCACTGTTATGGAGTGGCCGGCAAGATCACCGGATATGAACCCAATAGAGCACGTTTGGGACTTGCTGAAAAGAAAAGTTAAGTCCAGAATTCCAGCTCCTGCTAACGTGGGTGAACTGCGAATCGCCGTAGTTGAGGAATGTCGGAGACTATCCCAGGAGACCATCGATAACATCATTCTCAGTATGCCTAGACGGGTAGAAACTTTAATAAGAGCACGTGGAGGAAATACGCGATATTAATCACCATTTTTCTAATTTAATTAATTGTTATTTTAATATTAATTTTCAATTTTCCTGGTTACATGAAAAGTTTAAAAAATGTACAATTTTTCACAAATAGCCTTTACTCGCAAAATCTGTTGTAATGTGATCTCATTTTAAGTAAAATAAATGAAACTTTAAATAACAAAAGAAGTGTAGTAAGTAGATTTTAAAATAAAACCATATTTTTTTAATTATGGACCTTTTTTTTGTGTTTTGCTAAATGTGCCGGTGTGTTTATTTGTATTTTTTCAACTCATAATAATTGCTGGCGCACGTATTATGAGTTGAAAAAAATACATATATGAATCACCTAAAGTGGCCTTTTTAGACCCCCTGTGTTTTTCCCCCCAGATTCTGCATCTGCAATTGCTAAAACTGCGAGTGCTTACGTCTTCCTCGTCGAAACTCATGTCTACACAAAATGTTTTGTTTCAATCAAAAACATTTTCTATAACTGGAGACAGCTTGTGTATGACAAATGTTTTTGTTTCATGTATTCTGTGTAATGTTTCGAAAAACATGAGCAGGAGACGCGTCTTTACATACACTTGGTAGATTTAAAGCAAAAATACGACTTTTTTTAATACGAATTTATTTAAAAAATACGAATTTGAATGCTTTGATTATAAATTTATTCGAATTATTTAATTAAAATGATTGTAATTATTTCTGATTAAATTTAAATACATGAGATATGTATATTTTCTAAATCTCAATTTAATTTCCTTTATTTTGATACCCTACTCGATATTTTTATTTTATTTTTAAATTTGAGCTACTTACAATTTGGCGCCAAAATCTGTCATTTTGTATTTTTTCTTTAAACTAGCTATCTAAGGACACTTGGGTTTTTGCACAAATCTAACGATGCCTTTATCGTCTAAATCCATCCAGCCGTTTGGAATATACGTGGGAAAACGAGATAACGAGATAAACGAGAGAACAAGATACGCGCGAAAAACATAACCCAGTCGGGTAAAAACACACTTTTTTGCGCTTACATTGCAAATGCTGGCTGAACCCAATGATCAAAATAATTTATTTTTTATTAATTTATTCATGACCATGGATACAAAGTCCTTCAGTCGGCCTGATCAAAATAATGTACTACAGTATTGTACACCTTAAAAAAAAGTACAAAAAGTCCGCCTAAAAAGTATATATATATATATATATATATATATATATATATATATATATATCGCTCATCAAGAGTAACCTCTAAAGAAAACATGTTTGTTTTGTCTAATGACAAAAAAACTGTGGACGTTTTACCTAAAGACATTCTGTAGTATGTTTGTTATCAGCATTGCACCCGTGAGAGCCGGGGCGGGTCGCTCTTTATTATTTAACACCAATTTCACGCAGGCGAAGCCGCGGGCCGAAGCTAGTTAACTTATTAAATGTCAAATTAAAATACTTACCACTTTGTGTGATACAAAATAAAACTTTTATAACATTTCTTTGTTTCATAGAAGCCTTAACATTATTTATTTATATATTTAACGTGACACGCGATTGTTTCCCTCCCCGCACCTCGTCAATCTGGTCACATAGCAATATTCACAATGACCAGACAATATGATGAATATTTAAGTTTAGATCATAATTAATCTCTTGGTCGGATACAGGTAGCCATTATTCATAATGCCCTCATTAATCACTTGTCCCGTAACATATATATTATGTAATAAGCAGTATTCATCAAATAATATGATCTTTTTAAGGTTGCGGCACTTGGTTTAGACCCCAAAGTTCATTTAGGATTGAAATTAAAAGACATACAACCACATCTTCTAGTCATGAACAAAAAATATGGTCTAAATGTTTGTGGGGAAGGAGGAGAGTATGAAACATTTACTCTTGATTGTCCGCTGTTCCGGAAGAAATTAGTTATGTATGTATATTTTATGTTTCTTTGTTAATAGCTATTCTAACTAATATTGATATTCATTCAGAATTAAAATGAATGATTTTGTTCTAAGCTATTTAATTAATATTATGTGTTTTATTAATTTATGTCCTATTTGTTACCAGTGATGAGAAACAAATGGTTTTACATACAGACGACCCTGTCGCTCCAGTGGGCTACCTAAATTTGAAACTGCATGTTGAACCCAAAGAAAACTTTGATGGTATAATCAAACTACCTCCAACTGTGAAAAGTTCTTTAGATTTTATAAAAGATTTAAATGATACGGTTTTTAGTGACATAAGTGATTTTGAGCATAGTGAATCAGAGTTAGATTCAATTGAGAAAATAGAGAAGGAGGAGAAATTGAAACAGAAGGAACTAAATCCACTATTGTCTGCTGGGAAGAAAGAGACAGATATAACGTCTGAGCTCAATATGATTGATAGTCAAGATGAGGAAGAAAATGAAGATAACTTTTTCTATGATGAGATGAGTGATATGAGTTCAATGGCCCCGGTTTTAGACCACAGGTCGATATACAGCAACGATCATGGATGGTATTTCATCGGAGGAATAATCGGTGAAGGAGTGGACACAGCGGTGGCGACGGAGAATGCTTTAAATAAACTTATTAGTAGGTAAACTTGTTCAGGGCTTTTTTATTTAGAATGCATGTTTATTTTGTTGCACATTATCTGATATGAGGTATGGATGTAGAGATAAGTGAGGTTGACAACATTTTAATTGTAATTAGCTAAATGATAAGTCATTTATTTGTTCACGGGTGTTTGATTTTCCATTATCAGCTTAATTTATGATTTACATAATATTGATATTTGGTAGCTTCTGTGTATTATTATTGGCAGCTACTTCATACCTGAGAAATAGAATTCCAAATGCTTTAAATATAGTTTTAGCTATATACCATGCGAAAATGTATACAGGGCGTATTTTTATCCGAATGATATTTTACCCAACATTAGACTATAATGACAGTATGCACTACCTTCCTGGCAACTCTCACTAGTATGGACACCCTCGCACTGCCCGGCTTTGAAGGTCACGTGACCGCCGCGCAGTATCGGCCGTACGGTTACGATAGTTAATTATTTTATGGGATAATCTGGTCAAAATTTAAGGTCATCATGTTATATATTATGTATATAACATGATGACCTTACTGAGTGTTTTTTATTCCGTTTCCAGAGAAACGGTACAATAGGTACATGAAATAGAGTACTATGGCATACATAATTTACTTTTTATTCAACTTCCAAAAAAGAAGGCATTCAGCTGTATATATACATATTTTTGTATGCTCAACGATTACTTCACCGTCTGTGGACCGATATTCAAAATTTCTTTTTTTGCTGTAAAGAGAAATTTATTCGAAATTGGTCCTTTTGACACTAAAGTGGTGAACTGATGATGGGATCCATGAGGAATCGAGGGAACTCCTCAAAATTTACTAATTATAATGCTACCAAAAAGTAAGCTTTTGCACCAAGGTATACCCTGGATACAAAAGTACTGAACAGAACTCCTAAGTCCTTATAGATACTTATATATAGATAGGGGGTTTCGGTCTTGTTTAAAGAACTGCAAGCATATGCCATTATGCCACTTACAGTAATCATCATCATCATCACCACCATCTTCTCACGATACACCAACATATTATTATGGTAACATAGGTACTCCTCATTGTTTTGTACACTGATGTCAATGTCTTTTAATTTTTTCTGTTGCCAAAATTATATTCATTATCATCATCATTACTATAATATTATATTTAATGCTTACTGCTACATTTTTTTCTGCGAACGACTACAATAGATAATAATAATTAATTAATAATATAGGGTCTAATCATTATCATCACTGGTTATTGTTTATTAGGTTCACAGATCGGTAATGCTTATTTGGGGAAATACCACGGCCTCTCAGAAAACCGGCATGTAAAAACGCTTGACTTTGTTTTGCCGAGAGAGTAAGAATACCGGAGGCTTTTTTTATTAATAACTTTCTTTAAATGTGTTAATAATATTATATATGTAATATTATAATAAATATAACTAAAAAGGACAAAAATATTATTTTTAACCAAAAAATTAAAACCGTCTTAAACCTAATAAGTAAAAATGCACAAAAAAGTATGAAATAATTATTATTTTCCAAATAATTCCCCTTTTAAATTCGGATAAAATTTTAACTATTTCTCTACTCAATCTTCATATTTTTGAAGTCAGTACTAGCAAACTTGAACGTGAGTTCTGTAGTATTGTTATATATGTAGAGTATTGTTTTTATCAGGATATTGTTTGGGCTGGTATCAACTTCAAAATAAATAGTAACAATATCTATGGACGCTTCACACCACGTCAGTCTGGTCCCGAAGAACTTGTGTTACACAAGTTCTTGAATATTTTTGTTTTGTTGTTTTGAATACAGTAGGTAAAATCAAAGTAGGTGTTTTAATTTAGGCCTTGTTTAGGCCAAACAATAATTTTGTTAGTCTAAGACAATTTATTATTCACTCATTTACAAGTGCAATGTAATTATTAGTTTAATTATAGTTACATCAAAATTTGAATAAAGAATAAATATACACATTAATAATTGTGAGATTTTTTTACTACATTCATACTTACATTTTACTTTTAATTGTTTGTTTATCACAAAATATTGCTAACATCTATCGTAGTTATAAATTTATTTTTGATTATGCATCATTTAAATTGGACTTTGCACGTGCACTTTGAAACTAAATAATAATTGAATCAAATAAAATTATGCAAATAGGTTGAATTTGCAAAACAATTCATTTGAGAATGATAACAACGACTACATAGATGTATTATATTTAAATGAACGAATATGAATATTATAATAATATTTGTTATATATATTTAGATTAGCAGCATTCTCATAGTTAATGATTAGATATGGTATTAAGACAATCGGTGTCATAAAGTTTATGTATCCCTTAAGTACTATCAGAGAATCTAATTCTTATGCAGGTTGACCATTTGTCATAATTTGTTCGTATTTTTTAATATTAAGATATCAAACTGACATGTTACTGTCAATTGTGACTGCATGTTGTCATTAAAATACAAATAAATTTGAGAACATGCTATCTGCTTGAAATAGATTATGAAATAGAATAAAATGAAATAGATTCCCTGATAGTACATTTGAGGCTACCCGCAGTGACTTTTCTATCTAATTCTGTTATTAAATGTATCTTAAAGCGATAGGTATGTTATATAATGAAAATATAATCGTGTTAATAATAAATAAAATATTTGGACGTCGTTAACTGCGACAAAATATGCGCACTAATGTAAACAATGTAACACCTATATGTAACCATATTTTCACCAATTAAAGCATCATTTCATTTCATTTCATTTCATTTAATTGTCATAATAATAAGGTAGGAATGTACAATGATTGTCGGCATCTGTACACATAGTTCATCTACAATAATTGATTTCAGATTTACTAGAGTCAGAAGGGCTGGTGCTCCAAGACATCTGTTCAGTCAACATTTACATGCGAGACATGGGGGAGTACACGCAGCTCAATAATATTTATATCAGGACATTCTCGTTCCCTAATCCTCCCACTCGAGTTTGTGTACAATGTCCTTTACCGAATGACGTTGGACTCATATTAGATGCTGTGAGTACTAAATATTATATTTGATGCCTCATTCATATACGCCAATGGAAAATGCTTATCAAACTTTATAGTACGAATACCTTTACATATAAATAGAGAAAATTGTTTTTGATAAAGTTGTTACAATGTCGGAAAACTTTTTTTTAAAACACAGGCAACTGACTTGACAGGTTACAATAGATTTATCATTCCATGTGTAAGTTTTTGAAGCAATTAAATTATTCTTGTAGGTAGGTAATACGTCTTGTTTCAGTTTTGAATATGATTTCTTTTTCAGGTTGCGTATAAGTTAGATACTAACGAGGTGCAAGAGTGTGATAACTGCAACACGAAGGAGCGTGTTACGATGCATGTGCAGGGAATATCGCACTGGGCTCCCGCTAACATCGGACCTTACAGTCAAGCTATCAAGGTAACAATTAGTATATGTAGCAGTGGCGAAGGCTAGTTCTCCAACATAGGGAAGCCCTAGCCTGCATTGTAGGTAGGGATTTGCATGAGGGTCTTTAAAAGATGGCAAGTGAAGCCGGTATAGGAATGGAGTTATAGTAACCCCACGCCACTGGTATATAGTCATATTATTATATATAATATAAATATTATATAAATTCCCGAATATTTTCGGGAATGAAAATAGTAGGTACATACATGTAAAGTAGTTATTTTAGGATCGCGTTTGCAAAATGTGTTGTTTGTCCGGTACGATTTGGTTTCATTTCATCGCAAAATCGACAAAAAAACAGTAAATTTATGTCAAATTTGCAAACGCGTCTTTAAAGGCCAATTTAGTTATTGTATGCCATGGGAGCTAGGACACACAATTTCGCTATGTAATCTTTCTGTAGGCCCTGACAAAAGTCGTACTACAAAGTAGGGAGCGTAAGAAGCGCGCCAGAGGCTGCTCATGTATATCTATTTCGCTCCCGTTTTGGCGCTGCTTTGACGTGAGTTTTATGTAGTTTTAAAAAAAAATCGTTTGTAGGTTGGCGAGGTGGTGGGCACGTGCGGGCAGATAGCGCTGGTGCCGGGCTCCATGCGGCTGGCGGAGGGCGGCACGCGGCGCCAGTGCGCGCTCGCTCTGCGGCATCTCACGCGCGTGCTGCGGGCGGCGCACCCGCGCGCGCACATACGCAGCGTAGTGCAGGTATAGGCGCCATATTGCGGAAAACTTAACTAATTTCTCCACTGCTCTTTTTAACTTTTTTGGCAAGTCGTCATTTGCTACATTCTACTAGCAAGACTTTAGTGAGCATTAAAACAGGACCTCAATAAACAACAGTGGAATTAATTTTTTTTATAACTAAACTTTCTTTAACTCCCTTGCTGTCCATTAGCCATCAGCTGGTCTGTTTTCGGCTGTACACTCATTCTTATTCTTTTATTGTGTTCGCAGAGTGTGTGCTACGTGACGCGTCGCGGCGGGGCGCGTGAGGCGCGGCGCGCGCTGGAGCGGCGCACTGCGGGCGCGATGGTGCAGGTGGTGCTGATCCCCGCGCTGCCCCGCGCTGCCGCGCTCGAGTGGCACGCGTGGGCGCACACCGACAACGACCGGTTCGACTGTACGTACGCACCTAATATAGTAGCTGGTTGTTAGTATCCCGCGACTTAACCGACGTACCGAGGATAATAGTGACGTTATTATTGGTACGAAATTTTTTTTGTCGATCTTTCTCAAGAGCCATAGCCTCACTTAGGTATATTACAATTGCATTAAAGTCGGCACTGATACGATTATTATGTTATTTAAGAACTTAATATGCCATGTTGATTAAATCCCTCTGAATTAGAGAATATTCCTTACTTATAATTTGATGTTCAATTTTCTAGAACAGGGGTCTCCAAACTACGGCCCGAGGGCCACATCCGGCCCGAGGGCCACATCCGGCCCGAGGGCCACATCCGGCCCGCGGACAGATTTTGTCCGGCCCGCGGAGAGCTAGCATACTTGAAAACTCCTTTTAGCAAATTAAATTTAGTTTACTGAAGTATTCTAATTTTAGGTTGAATAATTATTAATATGACATCTACATTGATATGGTCATGGGCTAACTACTCATAACATTGTTGTAGGCTTATTGTTATTGTTTTTGTGATAAGTTGGATAAAGAAACACAGAATTGTAATGAGTAAAGACATGAAGTCTGACAACTGAAGTTAAATTTTCTGCATATTATACATATGCAGAAAATTTAACTTCAGTATATAATAACTAACAAATTATTGAAATGAATCCAACTAACATTTTATACATTTTAAATAAAAACATAACTTATAACAAGCATAATGACATATGAAATACTAATGAGATTTATGTAATTCAGATTTTCCACTGACAATAGTTTGTAGTTGTGGACTAATTTTACTTGTACCAATTATTAAAAGAGATTTAAGATGCTCATCAGTTAATTTAGATCTGTAAACATTTTTTGTGTAGGTACTTCATTTTGGAGAAGGTCTTCTCACACAAATAAGTAGTACCAAAAACAGAAAACAGCCCATGAGCAAATTTATGCAAATTATCAAATTGTGTCAGTGGAAGACCCTTATAAAATTCCAACAAAGATGAGTTTTGATATTTGTTCTTAATTATATCACTGTACTGTAGATCAATCATTTCCATTTGAAGTTCCGGGGCTAGGGTTTCAATGTCAGTATCAAAAGGATTCTGAAAAATCTTAATTTGATTCGCAATGGCATCAAAGTCCGAGAAACGAGTATCAAAATTTATTTTCAAAGCACTCAAAGTTTCGATTGCAAAATCGATAGGAAACTCAGTCTCAGTGGTGTGGCTGAATATTTCACATGTTTTAAAATGTGAAAAACATTTACTTCGTAGTTGTGATTGAAACAGTATCAATTTCTTCCGGAATGATTTGATATTAGTGTATAAATCAGGAAGATGCTGGTTTTCTCCTTGCAATCTCAAATTCAGTTCGTTCACATGTTTTGTCAAATCAACATAGAATGCTAACTTCCACAGCCATGCGTTGTTTTGTAATTCAGTAAGAGGGCGATGCTTTTCATTCAAAAAAATTTCGATCACTGCTCGAAGTTCAAAAAAGCGCTGAAGGACTTTCTCACAACTAAGCCAACGTACGGCAGTATGATAAGGTAAGTCATTTTCTCCAATCTCTTCAATAAATTGTCGGAATTGTCGGTGATTCAGCCCAAAAGATCTGATAAAATTAACAGTTGATATGACTTGTTTCAGAACTTCAGACATATCCAAACATTTTCCGCACAAAGATTTGTTGAAGTTGATGAATGATACAATGTAAGACTAATGGTTTTGAACCACCGTCATTTTCTACAGCCTTTGTCACAAGAGCGACCACTCCTTTATCTTTCCCACTCATGTTTTTGCCTCCATCAGTTGAAATACATTTCAAGTTTTTCCATCGAAGGTTCTTTTGATTAATGGCCATTTCAACTCTTGTAAAAATATCTGTACCAGTAGTTGTGCCATGAATACTATACATATCAAGAAGTTTTTCATGCACTTCATAGCTTTTATCTACTCCTCGAATATAAATCAACACCTGAGCAGTATCTGACACATCCGTTGACTCATCCACGGCCAAAGAAAACCACTCAACATGTCCATTTTTGTCGAAAAGTTAAGAGGATATATTTTCAGCGATGTTTTCTACCCTTCGAGACAGTGTTTGCTGACATACTGACAGTTTTTAATAAATTTACCTTTTCAGGGCACATTTCTTCGGCTACTGCAATTATGCATTCTTTGATCATTTCTCCATCGGTGAATGGTTTTCCACGTTTTGCAATTTCAAGAGCCACACGAAAGCTGTCACGAGTTGCAGCCTCTTGTTCAGTCTTGAGTTTTGTAAATGAAGATTGCTGCGATTTCAATCCGCGCTTCATAGCTTCGAATTTATCTGTCCGCAAACTGCCTGTATATTTTGAGTAATTTTGAAAATGTTTTGTTTCATAATGACGTTTAATATTATATTCCTTGAGAACAGCTATGCTTTCATTGCAAATCAAACATAGCGCCTTGTTACTGGACTCAATTACGAAAGACTGAATGTTCCACTGATCTTTGAATTTTCTGCATTCACTATCAATTCACTATCAATATACTATTAAATAATGAGAAAATGAAATTAGTAGACACCACTGTATTTCTAGGTATAACATTAGATAGTAAGTTACAGTGGGGACCACATATTGCTAAATTGGCAGATAAGCTGAGTTCTGCAGCATACGCTGTTAAAAAAAATAGAGAAATTACCGACATAGAGACCGCGCGATTAGTTTACTTTTGCTATTTTCATAGCATAATGTCGTACGGCATCCTCTTGTGGGGAAACGCTGCGGACATTAATACAATATTTGTGCTGCAGAAACGTGCTATACGTTCTATTTATAAGATGTCGACTTTTGAATATCTAAGGGAAAAGTTTAAAGAAATAAAAGTTCTGACCGTCGCATCTCAATACATTTTGGAAAATGTGTTATATGTAAGAAAGAATCTAAACAACTTCAAAAAGAAATGTGATAATCATTGTGTAAACACTAGAAATAAGAACAAGTTAGATATGCCAGTGTACAGACTAAGCAAAGTTAGTAAATCCTTTAAAGGCCAATGTATACGCTTATACAATATAATCCCAGAAAAGGTTCAAAACCTTCCCATTAATAAGTTTAAAAAAGTAGTTAAAGAACGTTTGTGTGCCAAAGCGTATTATAAAATTAATGACTTCATTCAAGACGGCACACCTTGGGAATAAGGTGGCTCCTTATCTTATCTTATTATTTGTTACATAGACATAAGTAAACATTGTAATAATTTTGATTTTAAAAGAATAATTTTCCATCTTTTTGGTAAAAGATGGCCCCAGACGAGTTTCTTGCCGGCTCTTCTCGCTGGGTTAGTTCCCGAACCGGTGGTAGGCATCACGTAATATCTAGTTCAAAAAGAGTATTTAAAAATACCAATTTTGAATAAAAAAAAATGTTCGCTTCTTTTCCATACAACTAAATCACACACAAAAGCAACAATTCAAATCAAAATACTGTTACAAAGATGTCTTAAACTTAAACACGCACAAACACGTTTTAAGGAGGTACGCACTATTTTATTTCACAACAGTGTCATAGGAACTGACTTGGTTGCGCCACTAGCCTTCTTATATATTCTAATTACTGCCATCTAGAAGTGAGTGGAAGGTCACCAGAACTTTCTCGAACCAACGAGATTATTCTGTACGTGCTATTAGCGCCATCTGTTAGCGATAGAAGGTACTACCTATTTCCGCTTGTGTCCACCAGATGTCGTGTCACGTTACTCCTCATGGCTCGTACTCTACGACTAATCTAGAAATTACAGATAATGACAGGAAAATTAATAATATGCAGTGTTGCCGTTTTGCGGACTTTAGTCCGATTTGCAGTCTTTTTTAAACGTTGCGTACTTTTTCGGACTTTTTTTTCTGATCAGTGTACTATTTCACTTTTTACCACCGGCAACAATGATAATATGGTTTTGGCCCTCGGAACTTACTGGAGTAATCAGTATGGCCCTAAGGCTGGAAAGTTTGGAGACCCCTGTTCTAGAATGTTAAATACCTTTACAGATGAAGAAACCGGGTGTAGTGTGGGCGAGTATAAGGTGGCAATAACCAGGCGGTGGAACTACGACAACACCATCGCCGCTATCGTCTGCAATGTCTCGACAGGTGAATTATCCTACTAAAGTGCTGTCGCAGAGCACGTAGAATTTCGTACATTAACTCATCGCTACTTGTCTCTTTCACTCGCGCACGAATATATTAATATCGCATTTACATACGGATTTTGATAAAATTTGGTATGATAGTAGTTCAGGGCATTGGATTAACACATAGGCTACTTTTTATCCCGAAAAAGTAGTGTTCTCGTGGGATAGTATATTAATGTTTTTTTTTGACGAACAGTTTGTATTAAATACATGAATTTCATATATTTTACTCAATTTGTGTAAATTTCTGTGTTCATTCCTATATGTTTATAGTTTACATTATATGTATATATATATATATATATATATATATATATATATATATATATATATATATATATATATATATATATATATATATATATATATATATATATATATATATATATATATATATTTTTTTTTTTTTTTTTTTGAGTATATAATCTTATAAAGTAATTATATATTTATAATTTCTCACAATATTTATCGTTTGTATAAATAGGTTCATCGCCATCCTCCTGGAGCGCGGGTTTCGCAGACGCGGAGGCGCGGCGGCGGCACGCGGCGCTAGTGGGCGCCATGACGGCGGACCAACTACGTGCGGTGCTAGCGTACGCGCTCGCCAAACTGCGTAGCGACCGCAGCCCTCCGCCCGCTGTGTGTTTGAGGGTTTTCTACCAGGTAATTTATATTTGATCGTCAATATAAACTTTATCTCTACACGGATAAAAATCAATGTACTGTTATTTTTTAGGAAATTCACGTAACAAATATTGTGTCGAATAGCGGAATCGGTTATGAACAGATTCCGGTACGGTTATGAAGCTGACTACATCAATAACTTTGTCATGTTACTATCAAAATATATTCAAGATTAGCTCGAAATGCGTGCTTTGTGCTGTAGTTATTTTAATTCCGGGCGACGACAATCGCTTTATAGCCCTAACCTCTAAGGGTAGCCGATTATATATCGATATTAGATGATGTATATGGATTATGGACGAACTGCAGCATCATGCCGATTAGACGATAGGCAGTATGGTGTATGGCTACTGTAATAAAAACAATAAAATAACACAAGTTTAGGTTGACATGGTAGATATTCTTTTAAAGTGTGTATGTATAATTTGAAAAAAAATAAATTGATCCAACTTTGCCCGCAGGCCGGCTGCGTGCGCGCACACTGGGACGATTTGCAGCTGGGCGAAGCGGGCGCGCGCGTGTCGCTCACCGCAGTGCCGGTGCTGGCGCTGCACAACGCGTACACCTTTCTGAGCATCGGCGGGCTGCGGCTCGACGAGTGATACCGGTGCGTGTGTGAGTGAATACTGAATAGGTGTGTAAAATGCCATTGCCATGCCATTCATTGCATATCTTTAAAAAATCGAGTACATAATTTGTCGTATTTTCAAAAATTACGCTTATCAGCGGAGATATTATTGAAGTGAGATTGTGACCAATAAATGTACATAATGTTTTGAATATAAAGGAATAATTGAATTTCTTTTTCAGGTTTCACCGCGTAAATTGTGGATACACTGCTTTGATGCCGTTTCAATATTTGCTGAATATTTTAAATGTTTATATAAATTTTGTTAATTATGCTGAGTTTACATATACTAAGTGAAATATTATAAATTATTTTTATTGCAAACGCTGGTTTTATTTATATTATGCGGCGATATAAATCAAACACATATCAAATTAATTTTACTTTATTTTTTTACAAAATTGACCGAACAGTGCGAGATTTCTAGAACGTTTACACTTGCATTAAGTAGACATAAAGTTATAATTATTTCTCTTATAAGTAAGTCTTAATATTCCACCTGTGTCAATAAAGCAATACCAATTTGTTGCGTCTCAATTACACCGAACCGTCGTGTACATCATACAAAAGATACATGATTTCGTGAAATTATAACGGACATAATTTTTTAAATCTTACAATGTAATGTCACTACGTAAATTATGATTAATAATAATAAAGAAAGCATAATTATAAACTAAACTACATTACACTTATTGATGTTACTGATATACTTCTAATACAAGTTATAATACACAATATATTGGGGACAATTGCACACGGGGTGTGGGAAGATGCGCGGGGAATAAGTACAGAAAATTGCGCGGGGCGGGCCACAACTCGCAGCGTACACTGAACTGACAGCCCGAGTTAGTAAACACATAACCAGTACGTATATTGCGTTCACGAGCGTTACCATGTATGGTTAGTGTTCGATCACCCCAGAAATAAACCCTAATTTGTGTGCATAAATAATGTTTATTCAAAAATAAAAATACTCTGATTTAAATATTATTTAATGTGTGTGTTTATCGATAGGCGTAATTATTTCTGTGGTGATAGTAAATAAATAAGATTGTGAAGTCTATGTTTTGTACTATGAAATATAAAACATAGTGCTAGCTAATAATGATTCTAAGCAAAAATCCTCTTTATATGGCGACCCCATACCTCATATAATTAAAAACTAGCACTTTGCCTTAAGTGAGTTTAAACAAAGTGTCACTCTAAGGAGTTGCTTGATTTTACTCAAATATAAAATGAAACTAAATTCTAACATCCTTAAAGTAATATATTAGGGAAAATGTTATTTTTTAATATTGGGGTTAAATGTAATGATCTAAATCATTTAAGATAAACTGAATTTAAAGTACATGACATATTAACTGGGTAAATCATTGTATACAGTTGTATCCATATAATCATATAACTAAAATAAATACCTTATTAAGAAATAAACAATACTTCTTATGAATATAATCTATCAAAAAGAACAAAATTCGCTATGATAGATTCTTCTGATATAAAGTGATAACCGGATTCTTCAAAACGAAAAATGCAGTAAAAGGCAGGTTTTTATAATATACATTTTATTTATAAGATTTAAGAAATAATTTGTAAAGAAACAATGTATACTAAAACGAGACACTTCCCTCTAAACAAGTCACACACAAATTAACAAATACAGACCTGTAAAAATTGAAAAAAACTCCTTTCAACAAAACAACAGCATAATATTCAATCTTTTATTCTATAATTGTTTAACATAAATAATCATAGAGTCGCATACATGATCTGTCTCGCAGTTAATTAAAAAAATGATTAATATTAAAAATAGTATGATTGCCCAGCTACCCATATAGTGAAGTTAGTATTAAATTACTGTACAGTTCTGTTAGCAAATCGATCACTACGGCTATATAATCACTTAGCGCTCCTAGCTCACGACGGACCACATCCGTCGTCGAGACAGTTCTTGCATCACCCGAATACACTGCACCACAGATACTCTAGTATACTCTTCATACATTACCCTTACAACTATTCGTTATATTAATCAGATTTATGTAACAGGTTACCTTACATATCGAAGCGAAAAGTCTCGTAACAACTACATAATATAATACACGGTCCGCGCGCGTGGGCCGGCGCTACCCAACAGTGGACACTGCATTCACAACAGAGTCCGCCCGACCGTGTCACTAACACTCGCGGCACTGGGGTCGTTGACCGTACACAACACAGGTGCGATCAGCAGCAGTCTTCTGACCGTAGCGGTGCGTCAGATCGCATCACAATCGCTCGGTGGTCGATACACTCTAACACCCCCGCTTCATCAGTGGTCATCATCATCGTCCTGCGCGTCGGCCTGCTGCTGCCGGCTCTGCAGGTACTGGCGGTGCGCGTACTTGTTGAAGCGTCGCTTCGCCATGAACAGCGTGGCGATAGTGCGCGGCGCGAGGCGCACGGCGGCAGCGCGCGACGTGATCCCGCCGCGCCGGCACTCGCCGCACGTGTAGTCCAGCACTTTGAGTTGCGACACCGTCTGCCTAACGCATTCTGCGATACACACATTAGTTAATAAAGTTATATATGGTAACATTCAATCAAAAACCCGACTGCCTATTCCGCGAATTATGTCACTATCACAATTAGGGTTTTCACTATCGTGTCATGTGCCAACCATTTGGACCTGACGCGTACGAAGCGCCGTCTGGAAGTATCGAAAACAATCAATGCAAGATTTCGATACATTTTCTGGCACCACGGTGCTTTATGTGCGTCGGGACCAAACTGCTGGCTCGACCTAGAAAACCCTCATTGATTCTAACACTACCTCTTAGGGTCAGCTCACACAGAGATGTGGCGCGCACTTTTTTAAGATGGCGTCGCGTCGAGTCTCGGGGTGAACTGTCGCATAAGCTAAACTCCGTCATGCCGTTTAGGCTGTTAGGCCTGCCAAAGAAATAAACTACCATCTTCGGCAGTCGGGAAAAACACGCAATACAATCACAAGCGCCGGAATGTATACGCACCAAAGATATTATGACATGTAAGGTAAAACCACTAGGATTAATTGTTAATAAGTATACAAATACTGTGACAAATGTTTGGCAGTTTGTCTACTTACAATGTCACATTGTGTCGAATACAATATATCAAAGGCAATTTAGTGCGTATAAAAATCTCCATTCAATTGAACTACAAAACATTTAAGCGTACCTCAACAGGTATCATGCAACAGCTACTAATTTTCATTGAAAAATTGATAATTGACTTAAAGACAGGTCAGACCATTTGTTTAGCAAGGCGTTACGTCATCAACAACAAACTCACAATTTAGAGATGTTTGTATATATTATTATATACAATTTACATATTTCTTTATACATTATCGACGCAAAACACACTTCTAAAACATATTTATTTAGCTTCAGCCTATTATAAAAGTTTTGACGACAAAATAGACATAACATGCTTTTTCCTACAAAAATGTGAACACATCAGACATCTAACATGTAGCCTTACATTTATATTCGTATTTTTGCTAACATGTCCTTTAAAATGATTTCTTCACTTATACCCCAGTCGATATTCGTTTAGAGTTCGAAAATAAGATGGTTTTGAAACCAGAAGGTTTTGTAAGAGTTTTGAAAATTGGTAGTTTTGTAGATTTTTATGTCCACTATTTGCCACCTCGTAACTTGGCCGCTAGCGCTGCTATCTTGAAAGAAAATCATTTTAATGCTATCTTCTTTTTGAGTCTCTTTTAGAATAAAATTATATTATATTATGTGGGCAAAAATCATTCAATATGTGATGAAAATTAAAAATTCAAGTGATCTGAACTGACCGGCGAAACACCAGTAAGTAAAAACACTTAGCGCCATGTTTGCGGAGCTCGTACGCTAAATTATAGATTTTACAAAACCTTTCCAGGACATTAACTGTATAAAATTTTCTATAGTTAAATTTTGTTATATATATTTATATTAAAATGAGTCAAAAAGAAGAGCGCATCAAAAATCTGCTTCAAGCTGCATTTTTTTTTTCGAGATGGCGCCGCTAGCAGCCAAGTTACGAGGTGGCAAAGCTGAAATTCGAAAAAAGCATATCAAAATCTATAAAACTACCAATGTTCGAAACTCCCGCAAAACTTTCTAGGTAAAACTACCCAATTATTGGGGTATAATGATTTCTATAGATATGAAAAGTGTTAAGAGGAATTTAAAGAATGATAGGAAGGTTGGTTGAATATAATAATAAAAAATTAATACAACAGTGATACTACACATAATATAGACAGGATATATCAAAGTTTTTTTCAATTCAAGGATTCAAGGCCAATTTCAACGACACCTGTTAAAGTTAATCGTTGATTAAATATCATGCTATCTCTCTCTTTCTTCGCATTAATGAAAGAGAAGGCATGATATTTAGACAAACGATTAACACTAACGGGCGTTGCTGAAATTGGGACTAAAGCTTTAGAAGAAAAGCTGCATAAAACAACAAAAAAAAACATTACATTTTTCTACTCAATGACATTTTGTAGCGAGCTCTAGGAGGCCAACAGTTTGTATTTTACAAGCTTTTGAATATTAAAATATAGTCCCAGGTCAAATTAATATGTAGTTTTAAAAGGTTTAATATAAATTAAGGGATTACATATCAGTTGTTTAAGATGTTTGAACATCAATCAAAACCAACATAACAAATCAAAAGAAATTTTGACAAAACGTAATTATCTTATATTTAACCAACCAGTGCTTGAAATGAAGATGACACGCAAATAAATGGCAAATATATACAGAAGCAGAATAATCAAGCAATCAACATTATGTGATGTATTTTTACAGTGTTCATGGTATGTATTACTGGTTTGTAATAAGAGATATATGATATACATATATAGATAATGAGAATATAAATAGCTGAATGTTCCTACTTACTATTGTATAATTCTTATGCAAATGTTTAATTACAAAGGTATATTACACACTACACTCAACACCAACACAATACTATGTATTGTTTACATAGTCTTAGGACGTTTATTTGAAAAATACATCATATAAAATTGTTGTGATGCAATGACCATGCAGTGAAAATGAATTATGCAGTATGACTATATAAGCTAACCACATACATGTAAACTATACTACTAACGGGCAGGTTACAATATGAGTCCAAACTTATACGATTTAGGTATATAACCTGAACATATTAGATTATTAAAATGTTATTAGAAAAAGAATTTATATTGTTAAGTTAGTTACAACTAGTAATGCGATTCGAGTTCATATTCAGAAATTCCAATTTTATATATATTGACAAATTTGGTATAATAAACGGGGTGATTTATCCGTTTCGAGAGAAACATGCTTTGTACCAAAAATATAATAAATATTCAAAAGCATTTGTGTCAAATCTCAAATATTTCAAAGTTGGAAAATCTCAATGAGATCATGAATTTAGGTCAACCTACTGAGGGGGCGACGGAGCACCGCCTTACAAGCCGTGCGCTCCAATCACGCGCAATCTCTTTGGGCTCAATAGGGTCACAATTATTTGTAATTTCCATATTTTATCATTTTTTCTGTAATACTTTTTTTTATGTATAAATCAGTAAACAACTATAATAAATTAGTAGGGCGATGTTGTATAAAAAAAATTCTACCAAGTTAGAAAAAGAAATTAAACTAACAGGTAGATGAAATAGTAATACTCTATTTCATCTGTTAGCCTGTTACTCTCGAAACGGAATAAAAAGACAACCAGTATAAATACGTTATTAGACTTTTCTAGATCCATAATTTATAACAAAATACGCTTATGTTGAAATATGTTTATGGACATATAATAATTTCAACTCTCGTTTCGCATCACACGTTGAACATTAGTGGTCCACGTTTGGTCCGATATGTATACCCGGTCTACAGTAGTTACTAGGATGTGATCGCTAATACTGCACGCCTAGTGACGTACCTTGATGTAGTTGCCTATCGCAGAGTTTACAAATGACGAGTTGCATGGTCCCCTTCGGGCCGATGAAGGAGCGCTCGCACAGGGGGCAGTAGCGACCGATGCGATACGCCCTACGCACGCACACACACACACCGACCCACACGAGCGCACAACCACCGGAACAGAAACACGACATTAGTGGCCACGACTGAAGTGACAACTACAGTTGTGGCCACTACAGTGGTGACCACGATAAAAGTGACAGCACAGCTGTGGCCACGGCGGGAGTGGACACGTTAGAAGTGAACACTACTTGATCATGACAATAGCGGCCACGTCATTGTGACTGCAACTATAAGGGCACAATAGTAGTGACCACGACACAACGAAACCACTATTCGATGCTTTGTTACTTCCCCGGGCTCACTTGTAGATTTTTCTAGCATATATTGCAGCTTATAGACTGCATTCGTCTAAACGAGTGTAGATTTATTAGTTTTAATTAATTTTATTTTTCATACTCTATCAGTTATTTATAAAATTAACATTATTCCAAAAAACAAATATGTTTCGTTAGATCGAACGCAGCCTTTGTTGTTAAAATGTTACAGAGAAATTAGTTTCTACAAGGTTCTTGAAAACTCAAAGGAAGTGTTAAGCATAATAAAATAATTACATTACAACAAAAGTTGACTGGGAGCCAGAAAACAGAAAAGTAACAAAGTAGGTATACAGTTAGTGAGTACATGAATTGAAACCCATTAGTAAAAAAAATATGAAATGTTAGAAACTTCAATATGGAATGATGAAAAAATGTTTGGTACTTCATTGAGGCTTAACAAGTCGAATAAAAAATTTGAAGCTTAAAATATATCACCGAAATTATATTTATAAAATTGCCATCAACCAATTACAAAGTTTGTCTTCACAATACTATTATTTCAATGTTGCGATAACAAACTTGTTATATGATTAAAAATTTATTTAAAAAAATGTGTAGCATGCAAAAAATTATAAATTCTACTAAAGAATAACTTTTAATATTTACAAACAGAGATATCTCTTTCGGTGATTCGTTAGTAGAATAAGATTAGCGAGGGAATTTGTGCTGTCGCATCGGGAGTCCTAAGTAATGCGGGGGGTCCAAAATGCTGATACCAGAGAAGCAGATGTAACATAGTGGACAGAATGTGTTAGTCAACATTGAACACGCATGAAATGACGTGAGTTACAATGTTCTACCAAGACCAGTTAACAAAATTACACATAGATAAAAAAAACTTTGGAACTTTTTAAGAAAACTTTTGTACTTTTTTGCCTGTGTCTCTCGCTACAATCCTTCGTCGATTATTGGACTACGGATTCGCTTTTTGCTGTAGCCCCTCTTGGTTTTACTTGAAAAGATAATATCCAATGATATTGTGCGGAATTGTTTCCACAACTGTCATATTATTGACCCTATTGTAATAAAAATTTAAGGAGAACCATAACCACATTTCATCTAACATAATATTCATTCATAATCATTTATTGCAAGAATGTCGTACTTATGAAGGTATTATTGTTTTACACGAGTACAATGTATTAATCATTTCATTGCATTATTCGGGTGGTTGTAGTTCCTACACAATAAAAATAAGTAAGTATTTACAAAAACCTAAGTCAGAAAGGTAATTAAAAGTGAAATATAGCTTCAACAATGATTATTAAAAGAAATTAAACTGTTAACTTCATTAATTCAAAAACCGGTCACAAATATTTTGCTAAATTTCTAATTCATGGACAAAAACTTTACACTAATATACTTGATAACAAACAATGCTAGCCTGAAATGTTTGTATTATTATATTTTCTAGTTAAAGGTATAAATATTTTAGACACAATATACATTGCTTCAATTTACTTTTAAACAAACGGGCAAGCTAAGTTTGTAGCTTCTTTATAGTCTTTCAGAATAAACTCCATAAACTTCATGCTAAATAATGTATTAAATCGATTGAAATGTATATAATTGTATGAATGTGATGGTACATAATATTAATCAGCAACATAGCCTTATAAATTTGTAGTTAAACTGCGAAAGCAACTTAAAATACGTAAAAGTAAATGGAGTACATTTCGAAAGACAGATCTAACTACCGGGTATTATACGTACGCAGTTGCGTATAGTACGTACCTCGCGCACGGCGTACAAAGCGAGTGCGAGTACACTTTGTGGCCGCCGGGACCTCGCCGGGTCTGGTGGTGCCAGCGCGGCTCGTCGTTGGCACCAGCGGGCGTGCTCGTGCCAGCGCTTGCACCGTCATCCACACCGAGGCCGGCCGGCGAGCGCGCGCCGCATGACTTACACACCGAACAGTCCACGCAATGCCACCGGCCTACATAATAATTATAGTTAGCTTCCGAGATCAAAAGGTAACACATTTAATATGCTACGACACGATGGCCCAGATGTAGCCGAACTCAGCCGGAGAAATAACACGGGTTTACAGAACGGGTGTTTTACTAAGCAAGGGTAGTGTCTTAACGAACCGACCCCGGATAAAACGACCGGCAACGGGCTTGTGATTCTCTTTTCACCTCTGATGTTGAGAATGTATTCATGTATATGTTCGGCGATAATAGTTTTACTCGCTTTACTATGTTCACATCCAGTTTCATCTTTTTATGAACAAAAAGTCTAAATGAGATCAAATTAATGTATCGCACGGTAAATAAGCGACGTTTAAATTGGAAACATTATAGGGTATTATTGTCTTTTTGTTTACAAAAAGATTAAATAGGACTGTACACAGCATAGTATACGATATACTGACCACTGGGCGGGGTCTGCAGGCCGAGACACGCAGTGTGGTAAGCGCGGTCGCAGAGGTCGCAGTGCAGCGCCGCGCCGCCCGCCGGTCGCGCGCACCCGCCGCACGCCTTACATTCCGCGCACTGCCACGCGTACTCGCGCGCTTTGCGGATCGTGTCCGGTTGGAGGTCCACGCAACCTGGGTGCACTGAAAAAACGAAAGGAAATCAATCTGTGTTTACGTTAAAATCACACGTTATTTACTAAAAACGTGTTTAAAATTTAAAGGAAATATTGAGTTGAATGGTACAAACAAACTATTAGAAGAAATATAATATCCACTGAGCATATATTTACAAATAATCATTTCTATGGACGCTTCACACCACGTCAATCTGGTCCCGTGGTAAGTTCTCGAAGAACTTGTGTTACGGGTACCAGACAATGGAAATATATTTAATACTTTTATACTATACACCTATTTAAGATTTTTTTATCATATTAAATACACATTCATGACCTAGGAACACAGAAAACCTTTTTGTTCCTTCGGCGGGATTTAAACCCGCGACTCCCGGCTTGAGCACCAACACGCTCAACCACTGAGCCACAGAGGTCGTCAAAAATTGTAATAATTAGCTAGTACAATTGACGTTCTCGCGCTGCCGTCCGCTGTGACAATCGCAAATCGCGCTGCAATACCGAGCGGCCGGTGGTAATCGCTTTACCCTCAAATCTCAATCCTGCTACACATACTCACGTTTGCAGTTGCAGGTGGCGCACACGAGGAATCGCTCGTGCGTGTACCTGCGGTTGGCCTCGAGCCGCAGATTGCACTTGCGGCACGTATCCACTTCCTCCTCCTTCGTCTCCTGGCTGTTGCGTTTCGTCTTCGTCAACTTTTTCCTCTGAAAATCACAATTATATTCATATTATAATAGATCATTTAAAATTTAACAGGGCACAAACTTCGGTCTTCGTCAATTTTTTCATCTCAATTTTACATTCCCATTATAATATAGACAGGAATAAAGACAAACATATATTTTTAAATTTATTCAGAGTAATGTAATTGATGCCCGTTTTCACCAACTGATTCCTAAACAACTCTTATGTAAGTGACCCTTTGGATAGGTGGTCTCCTAAAATCGGCACCTACCTAATTTCATTTTCATCAAGCTAGGTAACACTTAGCTATGGAACTCCTAGTTAAGTGACAGTATTTTTTTTTCTAATTTGCGCTCATACTATTGATATTTTATCTATAAATGTAACATTGCAAATTCTAGTATAAATAATTTACAGATAAATAATATAACATAAATAAATCCAAATTAGTGTACTTTTGTATGCTTTGATAAATTATTCGGCAATTTTAATAACTTAATTAGTAAGACGATGACGTACAGCATGTTTAAAAATGTACTGTGCTGTAAATTAAAAAGTAATAATGTTGCAACTTGTGACATACCTATTTGTATGAAATTGTATCAGAGACGTCCAAGTAGGTAATGGTACATGTAAACACATATTAAAAGAACAGTCACTGCTTTTGATTTCGACATGATATTCAAGTATCATTAGAAAATTATGAATTCCATTGGTAAAGGAGTATGTAGGTAAGTACGAGAAAAGTACCTAAATGTAAAATGTAAATGAATAATACACTTACCTGTCTTTATACTCAAGAAGATGTTCAATTTTTTCTAATAAAAATATTACCCTGTTTAATTAGAACAACAACTTACAATTAAGTTGATATCATATTTACTCTTTGGCGATATAAACGGGGTCTTTTTGGTAACAAGTCATTAGAAAATAATTCAAGCACTTCAACAGCGTCTAAAGTTACCAATAACTGGCTTAGATCGTCTTCCATTTCAAGGGATTCACGTATTTTAAATCACAATGTAATGTTAGGTGACAGTTAAGGCGCGAAATATCGGGCCCCTAAAGTTAGAGGCCCCCCTAAGGTCTTAGGTGACACCTAAGCATTGGTGAAAACAATTTTTCTTAAGAGGCGCCCCAAATGGCCGCTAAGGGACACTTAAAATTAGGAGTCAGTTGGTGAAAACGGGCATTAGTCTTTTGTTTGATCCTATAGCAGAACATTGTTTTTATGTTGGATTGGAAGTTCTCGAAATTGAACAGCAAAATATACGTATCAACAATTAGGCACATTACTTTGGCGTTTCTGTGCGTATCGGTGTCGGAGTCGTCGCTGGTAGTGTACTGCGAGCCCCACTCCGGCTCGGAGTCGGAGCTGGATTCGGCGGGCGACGGGGGCGCGGGCGGCGCCGTCAGCACCGTGTTCAGTGGGAAGTATCTGGAATATTTTGTTATTATGAAACTTACAAATCAGATAAATATCTACTCCACAGGGCACGTAAAATTAGTTCATTTTAGCAGTTCAATTATCTCGAATATCGTGACGCTGCCGCTCTAGAGCATATTATGTTTGGGCGCAATACTACAGCTGCCAGGCGTCTCGCATCTGAATACACACCTGAGCTCCTGCGGCGTGTAGCGGCGGTACGTGTGCTGGTACTGGCCTGGCAGCAGCGCGTGCGGATAGAAGCCGGCGGGAGGGCGTACGCGCACGGTGGGTGCAGGTGGCTGGGCACGACGCCGTAGAACCGTCAGCGACTGCAAGTCCGCACACGCGCCGCGGCGCAGTGCGTTCATGCGCGCGTTCCACTCGGACGCGGATGCCACCGCTGCAGCTGCCATTTCCTGTCGCACGCGTTTTGATTTATTTGCACGACTATACTCATTAATTTCAGTCAGTAAAACGAGAGTCAATGTTGCGGCTACACCGCAATGGGGCGCGCGGCGCCTGCGCATGTGCCATATTCGCCAGCGCACACTGCGCGGCGATAGCTACACCTTACTTTGAACATTCTAATATTGTCAACGTAGGCGACCAGACTTACACATATCTTTATAATACAGTCCACTATATAAGTACCAAGTCGAATTATTCCACATCTGGGAGCCTACAGTCAAAAATAAAAAACTTGTACCAAATTATTTACTATTAAATATTTTTATACTACTACCTACTTATTACACATTGTTATCCAGAAACTGCAATTTTCTTTGGCAAGATCTGGTTAAACGCGCTACATATATAGCTAATAATGCTGCTTCTGAGTCGAGACTCAATAATCATCATCACTCTTATTATTGACAAGATAATTATTGTTATTTACTATAATATAATATTACCAGTCTCAATTTCTCTGGATCAACTTTCGGTGGCTCAAGTTTACTCTCAGTTGGCTTTTGTTCTGGTTTCATCTCCACTCTTTCCACCTTCACCTCAATTTTTACTTCCTCGGGCTCTGGCTCGTTTAGCTGCTTAATTCTCTGATGGGAGCGATACTCCTCATATTTGTGTGGATAGTCTGATAACATTATGTCTAATACTTCACTGGCATCTACTGCAGTTATACCTAAAATGAAAAATACTATCATGCATTTCAATGTTAATAAGCATTTAGATTTTCTATGTCATCTAGCATTTAACATCTTTATTTACTAAGCAATAAATGTATTAGCAGCAATAATTACACTAAGAAGTTCAGCAATCGTAGAAAATTTATTATTGACACAAAACATTGGCTTGATCACCTTGAAGTCTTGTTGAAAATTTGTATTTTAGGGTTTTTAGAAATTATTATAATAAAAAACAGACTTTTAACAAATTTTAAAAAATCATACCAAGGTCACATAGAGCTTCAGTCACCAGTCCTTTTTGTAGGACATAGTTCTTCTCGTCCCCTGTGATCGTTCTTCTTTTTAATTCTGGATATCTTCTTTTGAAGCTCTTAACACCAAGAAACATGGCTACTTGTTCTTGTATCATCATGACCTTAAAGAAAATGGATTTCATATTTAAGTGCATTTTGATTATTTAAAGAATTACCTAAATCCTATTTAACTTTTCGAATTTAGTTTTATTTATTTTAGTATGGTAGCACTAAAGTAATATAAGTAATCATAGCAAAAAAAAATTAATACAATTAATACAAAACTTTATCTGCTTACCTGATGTTCATCATTACCAGAGTCCTCTGATGGCCAAGTATACTCCTTTACATCATCAGCTGTCCATATTTTATTGCTGAAACAAAGTTATATCAGTGAATTATTTTCAATAAGACAAAAGAAGCATTCTATCTCCTTCTTGCCTTTTATAATAAAGAGAATGCAATAGAAAAAGATAAATGAATACCTGTCAAACAGATCCGCAAACTTGGATTTCTTCATTTTACTACTCTCGTTGGTGGAGCTTTTGACAGAACTTTGTGAATCTTCGTCAAGTAGGTGTGCAGGTCTGAAAAATACAAAATACATAAAAATTTTAACCTTAGAATACAATATAAAAAATATGATAAAAAGTACAATATGTCATAATAGTATAATATAAGTTATAAGCTAAAAAAACCCTTGATACTAACTTTGAAGGTGTAGCATTATCATCCATCATGCAAGTTTCCTCTTCAAATAATTGCACAGTGGTTGTGGCGGGTCCACATACCCGGCCGTATATACCCATTGTTTCCTGGAATTGTATAAACTTGTTAAAGGTTCATGTTGTTAATATTATCTAGTCAAAGCGCATATTCCACCTCACTAAATTCAGACGTCCTAATTAGGCTCCTAAAAAGAAAGCTAATTATAAATTAGTCAGTCCGAAGCTACACTTCTTGAGATTTAGGATTCTTATTGGGATACTAACCTCCTAAATGCTATTTGACTTTACTGAATTTAGTTACTGTATCATTTACGTCTGAATTTAGTAAGGTGGAATACGCGCTTAAAGTAGGACTAATAATACAGTCTCCGTGGTCTAGTGGTTAGAGTTTGGCTCTCGACTCGGAGGAGGTCGTGGGTTCGATTCCCGCATTGGAACAACAAAAAATGTTATTTCCAAGTTTGGTACCGACAATGCAGGCTAATCACCTGATTGTCTGACAAGAAAGATGATCCATGTGTCGGATGGGCATGTAAAAAGTCGGACCTGCGCCTGATCTCTCGCCAGTCGTGACGGTTATTCGTCCCACTGGGTTATGAGAGTAAAGGAAGAGAGAGTGCTCTTGTGTACTGCGCACAAACTTGGGCACTATAAAATTACTCCTGAGTAACTGGCCTGGTTTCAATGAAACCGGCCACCATCACCGAAGTCGGTATAGGGAGTTATTAATAATACAGTGATAACAAACTGTGTTATAACTGTATTTATAATTGTGTTCTTAGTCCTTGAATAAAACTCATGTTAATGTTCACATTTCATTCTAGTCTGTATGTTAGAAAAAAAACATATTTTTATATAGAAATAACATTGCATTGTATGTTTATTAAAGATTTTACTTATATTATAAAGTGCATTGGGATTTGCGACGACAAATATCAGAATGCAAAGGTTATACTGATTTGGTTTCTTAACATATATTATTGAAAAAAATAAAACGTTTTTGTAATCTAGGATAGGTTAATTCTTTTTATTATATAATACAACTATATGAGTAAAATGATAACTAGTGTAGTTATTATTATATGTTGAGTATGTGCTGATAGTGATCAGCTCATACTATTCCATATTATACAAACCTTCATATACATAGCGCCTCTGCCGCCGCCCCGCCCCCGCCCGCGGCCGCGCGGCGTTTTGGCCGGTCGGCCACGCCCCCCGCGCCCGCCTCGCGCGCGCATGCCCCGCCCACTCCCGAACATCTCCGGAGACTTGAGAAACGGATTCTCCATCTTCGGCAGACTCGTTTCCGCCTCAATGTCGCCTTTGAAGTCTTGCGAATCCTCGAATAGGTCTGACGACGAAGAGTTTCTTCTTCTACTCGACAGAGGCGTGGAGCACGGCATTTTGTCTAACGCTTCGGTCATACGCGGCAGTTTGATTCGTGAGCTCGTTGGATCGATTTCCTCTTCTCGTTTGGGTTCAACCAGTGGGCTGGGTTGGAGCGTTTTGTCCTCGCTGTACTCGGGATCTTTGGGTTCGGTGGTCAGTCTTCTGCCTCTACCTCTTCCTCTGCCTCGGGGTTTCACTACTAAGGGAGGACGTTCCCTAGACAAAAAAAAACAATTTTAAAAAACTTACCATAATATTTTGCTCAGTATATTATTAATAAAATAATATTTTTACATTCGAAATAATATTATTTGCCACTACTGTCAAAAAATTATAAACATGTACACATTATCATGTATGATGTGAATTACAGAACATAATATATTGATATCTAGTATAATTGAACTCGTATTTACTTTACATTATATTTCAAATCTTACCTTGATAATCGCAATGATCTCTGAGGTCTCTCTTCTAATGCCATTACTGGTAGTTGGACTACTTTGGCACCTTCTGAAAGGGGAATTTTTCTGGGCCTTCCTCTCTTCTTTGGTTGTGGGGTCACATCTACAGCCTTGGGAAAATCTAAATTATCAAGTAAAAATGAAGGAGTATCCTTAATATTTGTATCCACTTCTAAAGGATCTTTTAACATTTCTTCAGTAGCAATATTGAATTCCCGTGATTCGGAACTCTCTTGATAAATCATCTCATGAATTTTCGGCGTTATGGAAGAGGTTCTTTCGATCTCTATACTACCAGTTGATGTACTAGACTTTAAATCAGGACTTTCATTATTTTCTCTATGTGTAAGATCATTAAATGGCAAATTATGTAACTGTTTATTTTGTAAATTTGTTAATATATTATGCAATTTTGAGCTCCCATTTTTTGCACAGTTTTCATTATTGAGGACAGCTGTATGGTTTACAATTTTTACATCCTGTTTCTCTTCGATGTTTTTAGTTGCTGGTGACAAAGATGAGGTTTTTGATGTGATTGGTGCTATTGGCTTACTTGATAGTAAATGACCTAACTTCATTCTTTTAGTCTCTAATAACTTTAAATCTTTTTGAGTAGGACTTTTGTCACTTGAGGGTCTCTTATCAAGAATCTGTTTTGAGATTTGTGCCTTTTCAATACTGTTTACAACTCGGGAACTTCTTAACCTTTTTCCATCTGGCATAGGTGTATCTACATGAACTTTTTTTCTTCTGTTTGTGAGATTCTTACCTTGATGTTTTTCATTTAAATTTTCTTCAGGACTTTCTGAGGAATTATAGTCCTTTACATCATCATTGTATGTTTTTGATGACGTGCTAAGGTCAACTTTATTTATTTTAAGTATTATTCGTGGTGAATCTTGGTCTGGACTATGGACTAATTTTTCTGATACACTGATTTCTAGTGGCTTTGTCAAGTTCTCATTGATTTTCTTATTTTTGTCCTGAAGTAAGCTCGACTTTAAAGATGAGCTATTGCAAGCTAAATCGTTTTTGTCATTTACCAAGTCACCATGATTTAGTTCTATATTACTTTGGTTTCTTAAATTTACCTTTTCATCAATATAATTGAAATGTTTTGCCGTTACTCTTTCTTCTTGATAGGAATGAGTAGAAATTTTAGCAATATTCTTATCCTCATTCACACTTTCTGTATTGCTTTCAAGTAGTTTTTTGAGTAATGTACAATTTTGTTTACTTGATAAACTTTTAACTTTTGCCTTTGCTATTGATTCTGTCAAATAATCATTAGTATTACTGATATTTTTAACATGAGCATATTCTTCTTTTAAATCCAATTCTTGTGCTGCTGTTACTCCACTATTTGGTAAAATACTTGTTTTTGGCTGTTTATTCTCTGTAAGCCTTATTTCTTCCTGAATATGATCCTTTTCATTTCTCTGGTCAACACATGGAATTTTATCTGATTTGGGATGACAGTTTTGTTTTACTTCTACTGTACTTTGTTTTACTTCTACTATAGCTGGTTGGCTAACAGGGTTTTCAATATCACTTTCCTTTCTTAGTTCATTTTCCTTTAATGTGGAATCATTCGAACTGTGACAATTTAATTTAGAAGTATCCTTTTCAAGTGTCAGGTCTTTATTTACAATTTCTAGATTTGAGTCTGTGTTTTGACTAAATATTGGTTTGACTTTTGTTACATTATCTTTGTCAATATTGTTACAGTGACCATGGTCATTTTTATTCAAATTGAACTGATCACTGACATAGGTTTCAGCTGTTTTCATGTTAATTTTTAACAATAGTGGAGGATTTTTTACATGACTTTCACTCACCTCATCATTAGTGATTTCTTTGAGTTCATCTGGTTTTACTATGGGTTTTATATTCAATTTTGTCATTTTTGGGCTTTTTGGAGAAGATGGCCCACTTGCTTCTCCTGGTTTAATGTTCAGTTTAAGTTTCAATTTGCTTACAACAGGAACACTTTCATCTCTGTTGTCATTGTCCTTTACTATACTTGTGCTTACTACAATGTTATCAGCATTTTTATCACTTGAATTATCTGTTCCTGAGGCTTCATTCTTTGTTTCCTTTGATGTGTCTGTATCTAATGGCTTAATAATAGGCTTAATGTTGATTTTCTTCACAACAGGTATACTTGATTCCGGTTTATCAACTTTCATACCATCACAGATTGTTTCTTCACACGAATTTAAAACAGGATTTTTTAGAAGTTTTATGTTTAATTTAGGAATTTTAGGTATATCATCTTTGCTACTTTCTATAACACTATCTTTAGGCTTTACAATTGATTTAATATTTGATTTGGAAACTACAGGAACATTATTATCATCATTTTTGTCTACATCTATACTGTCAGTTGGCTTAACTAAAGGTACAATATGGTGTGATTTCTTAGATTTACTATTTAAATCACTATCAGGCTTAGATATAGCTTTAATCGTGATTTTAGGCACATGAAAATTATCCTTTGAATCCGAATCGTGTAAGGCAGTTGAATCAGTATCTTGAGTGCTCTCATTAACTTGATGACTGTCAGGTGTTCGTGTAGGCTTTAAAGTTAATTTTGGACTTAGTGGCTGGTTTCCAAACTTACTAGTGGATACAGTTTTTATTGTTAATTTAGGAATTCTATCTGGTTGCCTTTCCTCAGGTTGACTTATAAAAACTTGCAATTTGGATGGTGAAAGAGGTGCTTCACATTCCGAACTTTGTATCGTTTTTACAGTTGATTTTGAACTATTTTTTTCAGTATAGAATTGACCTTCTGCGTCAGTGCCTGGTTTTCCAAGTTTAATGGTTACTTTTGGTACAATATCAGAAGGACCATGGTCAGATGTTGATGCCTGGTCTGATGTATTCGAACTCTCATCATTCTCTGAACATTCTGATTCTGATATTTCACTGCTACTTGATTTTCTATGTAGTTCATTTATTTTTTCTGGCAGCTTAGTTTCTTTTTTACTGTCTGATTCAGGTGGCCTCATGGTTTTTATTGTCAACTTGGGTATTGCTGATTTAATTTCTTCAGATTTCACAATTGAACGTGGTTCACTGACATTTACATTTTTACACTCTGGTTCTGGTGGCCTCAGGGTTTTTATGGTTAATTTGGGTATTGGTGATTTAATTTCTTCAAATTTTCTATCACTTGATATTACTTCACTAACCATTTCATTTTTACCTTCAGATTCTGTTGACCTCAGTGTCTTTATGGTTAATTTAGGAATTGGTGACTTTACTGCCTCAGATTTTTCTACTGAAGATGTTTCTTCACTGATAATTTCATTTTTACGTTCCGATTCAGGCTGCCGCAGCGCTTTTATGGTTAGTTTAGGTATTAGTGATTTCATTTCTTCAGACTTTTCTATGGAGGGTATTTCTACACTTACATTTTCATTTTTAAATTCAGATTCAGGTGGCCTTAGGGTTTTGATAGTTAATTTAGGTATTGGTGACTTTGTTTCTTCTGACATTTCAACAGATATTTGTTCATTCAAATTTTCATTTTTACATTCAGATTCTGGCAGTCGCAGGGTTTTTATGGTCAATTTAGGTATTGGTGATTTTATTTCGTCTGACTTTTCAACAGACATTTGTTCACTAGCATTTTCATTTTTACATTCCGCTTCAGATGTTCTCAAAGTTTTTATGGTCAATTTAGGTATTGGTGATTTTACTTCTTGAGATTTTTCCACAGAGATTTGTTCAATAACATTTTCATTTTTACATTCCGACTCTGGTGACCTCAGAGTTTTTATTGTTAATTTGGGTATCAGTGATTTCATTTCGTCCGATGGTTTTGAACCAATCTTGATAGTTAATTTGGGAACTTGTCTTTGGGTTTCTGAGTCTTGGTTAGGTGTTTCGTTTTCGTTAGTAAAATTGCTGGCATTCACTGAGGGCTCTTTTACAGGTAAATTTAATTTTATAGGGGGCACTTTCTTAGATTCCTCTTCAATTTTTTTAATAGGCGAGGGCTCATTGCAACTTTCTATAGTGGCTTCTATACTTTGCTGAGTATTTTCTTGAGTTTTAACCTCCAAAGATTCTTGTTTTGAATTTATTGATACCGCACCTGAATCTTTTAAGGGTATTTTAACATTTGAGTGAACGGTTTCTTCAGGCAAACTACTGCTCTGTGTGTTATTAGTAGGTTGTGAACCTTGACACTGAGAATTCAAAGAAAGTGAATGACATTCCTCAATGTTACTTTCTTTCTTAACATCTACACTATCAACATTTGCTTGGGGTACTTTCTGTCTAATGAGTCTAATTTTTTTGGGCGAACCCATTGAAGTTTCTGCTCTGCAGGGACTTACTTCACTAACATTTCTAATCTCTTCAGGCTTACTTTCATATACAGTGGTCACAATATCAGAAGAACTGGATACATCCTTGACAGTACACTCACTCTGGGTTACCTCACTATTTACACTTGAGTCTACTGAGGAGGACGAGGTCACAGTTGAGTCTGGTCGGCTGGGCACAGGACGGACTAGTCTGCGCCTCAAGGGCGACCGCGTTGATACACTAACACTAGAGTCATGATTATTGTCACTAGACGTTGATACAGCACTTTCTACATTAATTTTGTCATTTTTATCACATAATACCACACTCTGCACTGTCCTTCCACTAGGTCCACAGTCTTTTTCACTTATAACTTCACTACTAGACAGGGAATCTGTTAAAGAACTAACAGAAATTTCTTTTGAATACGATTGTTCTGGGTTGTCT
Organism: Phengaris alcon alcon; assembly: GCA_037179445.1. Taxonomy (NCBI): domain Eukaryota; kingdom Metazoa; phylum Arthropoda; class Insecta; order Lepidoptera; family Lycaenidae; genus Phengaris; species Phengaris alcon. The sequence goes on along the minus strand of JAYRCH010000025.1, from coordinate 145,860 downwards.
TTTTTCTCTGTTGACACATTTGTTTCAAGCTCTGATGATGTAGCTTGTGAATAACTAACGTTTTCCGTTGTTTCACTCTGGGGTGCACTTGTGCTTGTTTCACTTGACGCGATAGACACACTTGTGGAACAAGTTTGTACAACTTCATCACTTTTGGTTGGTACGTCAGTTACAGGTGGATTTTCGGGTTGGGTTTTACTATCGTTACTCTGTTCTGGCGACTCACTCAACCTTTTAGGCGCTCCTGGACCGTCGACAATTTCGTCGATCATATCCAAGATCGCCTCCGTGCTGGTGTTGACATCTTGTGTTGAGGGCGAAGGAACGCTATCGCCATCGAAATTATCCTCCGACATGGCGTTAGTTTCGCAAGATGCCTGAGGCTCAGATGACTCCTGGTGAGAAATATTGGTTGCATTGACGTCCTCAATCCGTCCGACGTCCTTTTCCCGCGCCGATACGCGGCGGGAAGCGTTTGCTGAGGCGCCCGCATCCTCTTCTGAAGTCTCCATTATCTATTATTTTGCGACGCTGTCATATCTGAAATATAAAACGCCCGCAAATTGATATTTACGTATCAAACTGGTAACCTGTCGACGTGCTAGCTTGACAAACCACAAGCACCATTCTAATTCACCATAATTTTACAAAAATATGTTCACTGATTCACGATATAGATAATTGTACCTACACATTGTACTCTATTTTCATATTCACGTCGTTTACGTGTCTTCCGAATACACACAAGATCTTGAAAAGTATTCATTCAGCAGCGTAAACCGGCAAACAAAAAGCTTGTATACGCCATTTTTAAAACCAAAGACATGGCAGGTAGAGATGTACGAGCCAATAAAAAATATCATGTACGGACAATTCGGCCATTGTCGTGTTGGTAAACTGCAAGATGCCCATAGATCGCTCCACTTGAGCTCTTGGCTTGTAAAAGAGTAATATATATGGCTTTTCACATGTGGTAAAACGAGTAAGATAATAGGTCTTTGAATGGAGCTAGATGTGTATATGAAATGTTTGAATTGGTTGATCATGGCAACATTACAGACAAAAAATAAATATATTTATTGAAAATTGTATGGCATGTGGATTTCATTTAGGCACGCTGTACACTGTCATTCAAGCAAGGTTATGGTTTTTTTAATGAAATTTAAAAAAAAAATTGTTAATAATGTTATTCTCGTTTTGTGATAATCTAATGTTACTACAAATCCTATTTTGTATTAGCTTAAACTTTTATAATAATAATTATATTATTATTGCCTAGATCCGTAGCTAATCTGCAGTAGCGTAGCGAGCTTTAGGGGGGCCCTGTGTCAAAAATAGTTTTGGGGTGATATATCGTGTATACCCAAAGAGTGGTGAGTAAAATTTTGCCGGGGGCCCCATATAATTGATACGGCTGATACAGCGGTAGCTACGCCCCTGATAATCTGTTACAGTTCTTGCAAACTACGAGCGCGCGTAGCCTTTATTTGTAGTTGTAATTGTAAATATACATTTTCGTTAGTGTGCGTACTACCTTACGGAGCGGTCAGTAGCGAGCGAATTTGTACAGATATGGTCACTCACACAACTAAGGGCGCCGCGCGCTCGTAGTTTGCAAGATCTGTACAACTTTACAAGTGGGCCCTCAATCTTTATAATAATATTATATTATGAGGATTGAATACCCATCTTTAAAGTCTATACCGTACTCGTACCGTACCGTAGGTAGGGTACCTACCATACTATGGAGTACCTACCTAACTATTTTTATTATATTTTGTCTGTTACTAAATCTACCCAATGATTAACTTTTTATTTTCTCTGAACCCAGCTTAAATTTCAGAAGTTTAACTAAGTGTATGGCTGACACTATAATTATGATCCGGAATCTGGAAGGCCGTAGAAAATTGCGAGTATTGAAAATAGAACTCTGAACATATGCAATAGAGTTGAAAATCTAACACATGAATGTCGAGTCAAATGTTAATATCATATAGGACAACTCGAAACCATAAACTTCCATTTTCAACTCTATTGTATTAGCGCAAAGTTCTATTTTAAATGCTTTGCACCAGCGTTCCGGATTCCGGAGCATCTAGTCCCAGCCTAAGGCGCATAAGGGCAGATTGTCAGAAGCAAATCCAGCACCGGTACTAAAAGCCGTCATTAGTGTCAATCATTTATAATTTTTGCCTACAAATCCGCGGTGTTGGGCTTGCAGGCTGGATGGTAAGTATGGTCCTAAAAACTTGCAAAAGATTATAGAAGGGAAAAAGGGAGTTTTGCCGGTAATGTCAATCAGCAACGTTGTTGTATTTGTATTTTCTTCAAAATTTGTGTTATTTTAGATTTTACTATGTAATATTGGTAGAATATTAACCATTAGATATTCGTTGATGTGCACAATTTTGGGCAAGTGGTACAACTACAAAAAGCGTGCTACTTTGTGTTTTCTCCACTTCCTCCACAACTTCCTAGGAACTCTCAGTAAAGCTTCTACCACTTTACTGAATCGACTCATTGGCTGCCATGGGCGTACCCAGGTAGGGGCATGGGGGAGGGGGGGCAGCCCTCGCCCAGCAACCAGCTACAAATTCTTCTCTGATTTTCCTTTTGCTTTCGTCGTAGAACCGCACGCCTATTGACAGCTAAGAACAGCTACGTATGCTGTTTCATCAGCTAAGACTGCGTAAGCCATGGTCTTCTGAACCTCACTTATTATATTCTCCTTAATAACTTCGCCACATAAATTTATCAATTCGTTTTGTATTTTTGGCGATGTTTAAACTGCATTGCGACGGCACTTTTCCAGGTGACTCTTTAATTTGTCGTCCCCTGAATTGATTCTCAACTTCAATAAATCTAATAAAACACCCTCATCTGCTTGTTTTCCCCTAAGAAGCATATTATCATGTGTACCGCAAAATACTATACAAGAAATAATTGATGACAATATTTGTCTGTTTTCATTGATTGCTTTTTGGTGTCCACTTTGCAGTTGGATGTCCACAGAGAAATTTTTTTGCAGAATTTGTCGCTGTTAGGTGAAGGTTGGTCGTTGCATGCTTTCGGCAATCTTCATGCATATTTTTGAACTTTATATATGGCCTGACCATAAATGATCCCAAAATTCCTCTCACAGTGCTGATGGGCGGAGAGGACAAAACACAATGCTTACAAAGAGCGCCTTTTAGTCGCTTGGAATATACTAGCCATGGTGCATATTGATCCAACAATATATAATAATTACAATGTTATTTTTTTAATTTAGTTTAGTTTTTATTATATATATATTCAATATACCAGACCGACCATCTTCTCGAAACAGGTATGAGCTGCCCCCCCCTAGCTGAAATCCTGGGTACGCACTTGTAATGACTGCACTGACTATTTAATTGGACTTTGACTAGACTTTGGACTTGGACTTTGGTGTTGAAAATTTCAACGAAAATTCTATTTCCCGCATTTTTAACTTGACACTGGCAAATGGTTACAAGCCGGCCAATTATTTAAATAAAAATAAAGTGAGAAAAAGTTTTGCCGGGGAATTCAATGGGTGACGATGTGGATTTTGTATTTCCTTTATAATTTTGTGTTATTTCGGTTCTTTATGTGTAATATTGGTAAAATATTAACCATTAAATATTCGTTAACGTGCACAAGTGTGGGTACAACTTCAAAAACATGCTATTTTGTGTACCCTCCAAAACTCCCTAGAAACTTTCAGTAAAGCTTCTACCACTTTACTGAATCGACTGACCTGACTCATCGACTGCACTGACTATCTATTTGGACTTTGACTAGATTTTTGACTTGACGATTTAGGAATACGGTGTTGAAAATTGAAACAAAAATTATATTTCCCGCCTCTTTAACTTGACACTGGCAAATGGCTTAAGCCGACACCAAAATATTTAATTAAAATAAAATTAAAAATGTGAAAAACGACGAAGAAGAATTAAAAAAATATTTATTTAATTAATTTGCATTTTGCAACATTTAATTGTAATGCAAACCGTAGTAATAATTCATATACAACCTACTACTCATTTATAATCTCATATTTAAGATTTCAGAAAAAGGCATTTTGATTTTGTAAGGATGACTACAATAAGGCCGTTTACTTGCGAGGATATGCTTAAATTCAATAATGTGTCTGTATAATCACTCTTTTGCTGATTAATTAAAGTAAAACCGTAGAATATCTTGTCTCGTATCATTGCATATAACTTATAATATTGGTATTGAATTTTTTAAAATATAACCTTTTCATTTTAAAATGTTTTATTTTTTACTGTTTTTTATTTGTTTATAAACAGCAGGGTCATTAAACTTTCATAGAATGAAATCACGACAGTATAAAAAATTCTGCAGTTATTGAATGGTTGGTTAAATAGTATTTTTTTTTCAGAAACCTTGATCCACTGACAGAAACTTATGGTCTGTCATTTTATACACAGTACTTAGCCCACTGGCCAGAGTATTTCCAAGTGGCTGAATCTCCTAGTGGTGAAATCATGGGATACAGTGAGTTTAAACTGTCGTAGTCAGCTTTTTTATGTTAGCAGTTTTAGTACATTGAATATGTTTTTACTAAGTTATTGCATATCATATGATTATCTAATATTTTTTTTTAAAATCATGTAATTTTCTACACATTGTGTTTTACAGTAATGGGAAAGGCTGAGGGACTCGGAGAGAACTGGCACAGTCATGTTACAGCACTCACTGTCAGTCCCGATTACAGAAGATTAGGTCTGGCTGCTACACTAATGAATATACTCGAGGAAGTATCGGAAAGGAAAAAGGCATATTTTGTGGACTTGTTTGTCAGAGTAAGCAACAAGGTGGCAATAAACATGTATAAAAATCTGGGATATATTGTATATAGAACAGTATTGGAGTATTATTCTGGTGATCCGGACGAAGACGCTTATGGTAATTAATATAATTTATAATTAATGTTGTCTACACTTTCATAGCAAGCACACATAGATATCTCTGATGTTATTATAGTTATCTATTTCAAAGTATAATATTAATATATTATACATTTTTTCAGATATGAGAAAAGCATGTTCAAGAGATGTTGAGAAGAATTCAGTAATACCCCTAACTCATCCTGTCAAACCAGAAGATGTCGATTGACCATCTAGCTTAATGATGATGACTATAATTGCTTTTGTCAATTATATTACATTTATCATGGACTTGGATCAATACAATCTTTGACACTACTTTGACTGTATATCTACACAAATAAATAAAATCAAAGTGACTGTTTGTAATTTCAAATTAACAGCTTGCATTAAATGCATGTGGTATATATATATATATATATATCATAACCAAAAACACTATTTTTTAAATTGTTGTCTGTCTGTCTGTTCTGGCTTACCACTGAAATGGCAGGCCACAGGATCGATTTTGACCAGACTTTCAATGGCAGATAGCTGATGTTATAAGTAGTGACTTAGGGCTTAGACTACTTTTATCTTAGGGTTAGGTCTTTGTTAAAAAATATGGTTGTTTCCATTAATAGTTTCGAGCAAATGAAGTTCACAAGAGTGATTAAAAGAGGTGTAGGTTGGTACGGAACCATCCAAAATAAACCTGTATGGTAGCCTTGGTTCATATAATGTAACTTGCCCAGAAAGTTGTTGGTGTCAGCCTTTAGGTTGCGCTCTGGGCACATTTCAGCAAACAAGTTTTGTAATTTGGTTGGGATTAAGCCTTTACTTAGTTATGATGTGTGCCAGAAACCGGAGGACCTATTACATGTATTGCTGAAAGCTGAATAATATGCTCGAATAATAGATGAGGTCTAGGATTTTAGGAGACTTGGGTTGCCTGCACAACGGACAGATCAATTGTATCCTTTCTGAGCCAGAGGAAAGCAAAATATACAATTTTATGGATCTGTCCCTCATGTAGGGAACAATGACGGAAACTATGAGGCTGGTATCAACACTTAAGTGTTAAAAGTCTGTAAAAAACTAGATTTAAAAAAAAAGAGAAAGAAAAACTAAGAGTAAAGTTTTAATACTCACATATAAGTATTTTTGGGAAGCATTTAAAAAAGTTCTTATTTTATATTATTGTAAGTAACAATTCTCTTGGTCAGTTACAGGCAGTTTTAGTTAAACAAAACAGGGTTGAAAAATTATTTATTTTAATGATGTACTTAATTATCACTATTCAAAGGTGGTGTTCTAGCATCATCATTATCACTATCATTAGAATCATCACTATCAGATTCAGATTCTTTATCATCACCAGATTCTTTATCATTGTCAGCGTCCCTATTATTATCAGTTTCTTTTTCTTCTGCTTCGTCAGATTCTTGTTGTTTACGCCAATTTTTAGCAGCAGCCAAAAGTTTGAGATTGGGCCTAACCATTTCATCTTCGGGGAAGATATAATCGAATACCTCTTCCCAGCCCTCCTCAACGCCATCCTCGCTGACAATCTTCTGGCGCTTTTTAACCCTGCGAGGCATTTTGGCCAAAACTCTTTCTAATTTAACATCATCACCAATTTCAGTCTCAAAATCTTTCCATGCTTCTAATAAGAGCACTCTTGCTTCCTTCTCTCCAGCACTTCTGAGGCTATCGTTAGCACGTTCGTACACGCGCCGCGCTAACTCTACATTTATGTTGTCTGGGTTTTCAGCATTCAATTCAAACTTGGCATAGGACAACCACACTTTCACATGTACTGTTCTTTCTAGTAACCTTTCGTAAAGCTGTCTCGCTTTGTCAGTTTCTCCTTGGGCTACTTCAAAATCAATGTAACTCTTCCATAATAATTCAGGCATGTCCAGTCTGGGTTGGCCTACAGCTATTTCATATATCGCTCTTGCTCTATCTACATCACCCAGCAAGGTCTCTAGTTCAGCAAACTTAATCCATGTCACACAGTTTTCTGGGCCATACTCCAAAAACTTTTGGTAAAGTATCCTACATCTATCAAATTCCCTCAGCTGAATTTCTAAATCGATATAGCCCCTGTACAACTTATCTCTGGGACATATACCTAAAGCCATACCCAGTGTTTTTCTGGCAACTGATAAATTTTTACATCTCACTTCCATTTGGGCATACATTAACCATATTTTTGAGAAAGTAAAAACTTTGTGGGGGAGCAACTGTAGGCATGTTTTATATATCTGTCTCGCTCTTTCTATGTCTTCTGCTTCTAATTCTTCATAGAGGGCATAGTTTATCCACAAATAGATATATCTCCTCCAAAATTGCTTATCCTTAGATGGTGGAACATTAGCTATAGCTCTTTCATATGTGTCTCTGATATCATCAACATTACCTTCATTTTCAACAAGTCTTATGTAGTCAAACCATGCATCATAATTGGTTGGGTTCTCAACAACCTCCTGTTCATACATGTGTTTTCTTTTGTTGACTATAACATCTTCAATTCCTGACCTGTCACCATATTTCTTCTCATGTATTGTGTATGCTTTGTATATTTCTTTGTTCCTGTCTTTTGAGATATGATCTAATGCATATTTATAGATAACTCGAGCTCTGTCATGTTCTTTTTGATTTTCCTCAAATTTTGCAAAAGCGATAAACAGTTTTTCGTCTAATTCTTCATCTCCATAAAATTCTACAGCCCTTTCATATACTTTTCTGGCACTGTTAATGAATCCATGATTTTCCTCAAACTTAGCATACTTTATCCAATGTTTTACATCTGGGTGCACCATTACAAATCTTTCATAGATTTGTCTAGCTCTATCCAGTTCCTTGTATCTTAGTTCAAAGTTTATGTAAGTCTGCCATGCTTGTTCATCTGGTTGCCATTCCATCCATCTTTCAAAAACCTAGAATATGTATTAAAATAAAATTAAATAGATCTGAAAGTAATATCTTTACAATTATTGTTTTACTTTATAAAATCCATAATACTTTTTACTAACAGGCTATAAGGCTCAACTCACATTGGCGCAAAGTCTAAGTGACGCGACGTTTCATGATTTTCACCTAACACCTTTACAAACCTTAACAATGGAAAAATAGAGATGAATATTATGATATAGGAGAAAACCATGACGCGTCGCGTCGCTTCGACTCTGCGCCAGTGTGATTTGAGCCTTAGAATAAATTTAGTATCTCATTCATTTTTAATTTCTTTTTTATACTTCTTTTTCTTAAAAAACTTAATAACTAAAAAAATATATATACAGCCTAACATATCGCCTCCTTTTTTTGGAATTCGGTTAAAAATAGCTAACCTGTCTTGCACCAGCAACATTTTCCAGCATTTCTTCCATGTAAGTATATTTGTACCAGAATTGTGACACTCTTGGCAATATCGTCACTGCCCTGTCCCAGAGGTTCCTAGCATGATTTACTTGTCGATTGCGCATTTCCATTTCTGTATATTTTAGCCTGAAATAAAGAAATACTAATACATCATATGATCTCATAGTCACATAGGGAAAAGCTAGCTATATGCCAACAAGCCATAGAGATAAGCATAACTGGTATTAAAAGACAAGACAATAAGAAACTAAGCTTCGGAGTAGGACAAAGGTAACTGATGCTCTATCTAAAATAGATCAAGAAAAATGTAGTTGGACGGGCCACATGATGCGAGACAGGGGGAGTTGGGGATTTTAAGGACTGGGAACGCATGTCGCAATACCAGAGGTGTTACAAGGCATCAGATCCGTCTGCTCGTTTCCAGGTCATTTCATTAAGAAAAAGGGACACCTACGAAAAGTGGAGTAAGATAGTCACCCCCCCAGTACCCCAGAGATAGCAAACAAAACGGGGATGTCAACCTATAAAATGGGAAGACGAAATAAAACAAACAGTGTTAACAGTTCATTTCATTAAAAAAAAAGAACAGCAAAGAAAAGTGGAGTAAGCTAGTCAGAGTGGTACCCCAGAGATAGCAAACGAAAACAGGGATTCAGAGTCAATCTATAAAATGGGAAGACGAAATAAAACTAACCATAGGCACAACTTGGAGGAGAGATCACTAGAGATCGACGGCACAGAGGAGGCCTATGCCTTAAGGCATGCCGAAGTCAGATACATTTTATAGACCTATATTGTGCGATTGGAAAAAGAAAACAAGGTAGACCCCCTGAAAGATGGCTTGGTAATATAAAAAAATCGCAGTAATCAACTGGGCAGAAAAAGCCAAAGATAGAATACTTTGGAGAAAAATGGAGGAGGCCTTTACTCAATAACAGGTCCTTTATTAAAATAAACCACAGTGTACTTTATGTAAATTATTTATTAAGGACAAATAAAGGCTTATTATTATATTATATATTATTATATATTATTATATATTACCACATACTCTAAAAGTCTTAAACTCTTTGTGTTTTGTGTCTCATATGAACTGTTATTACAAAAGTGTTTTAAATGATATTATGTATCTGATATTAGGAATAAAGGGCTTATTATTACTATCGTAACTAATACATAAAAATTAAAAAAAAAAAAAATAGGGTTTCGTACCCAAGACTTCACTGTCCCTCTTTCAGGCTGTATATTATCATGAACCATGATAGCTAGAGAGTTGAAACTTTAGCAGGTGTATTTCTGTTGCCGCTATAACAAATACTAAAACAGCAAATGTGAATTTTTGCAGCTGTTTTGTATGTAGTATGTATGTTTTGTTGCTGTTTTGTTGTGTGCAAGTCTGACTTGAACATTTTTTTTTATTTAATTAAATCTCATCTTAAGAGATTAATTATAATAAGCCAAAGCAAACTTATCGCCAGTTCACCAACTCCAGTTTGTAATAGAATTATTACTTGGAAATTATACACTTGTGAGTTTTTCCAGTTGGCATAATCAAGGATTTCAAATTTAAAAACTATCATTGCATTGTCAGAAACAATATCACATACCATAGGGTGACATTTCTGTGATCCACATCCAGTGCCCTTTCATATATGGAGCGAGCCCTTTGTACTTGCTTTTGTGATTCTTCCCATTGAGCATATTTAAGCCAATTTCCTATTACCTGGAAATGATTATAAACAAGATGTATGGTTGAAGACAGATCCGTTGAATCTCTTTTCGAACTCATTTCTTAGCAATAAGGTTGAAGAGTGGTACATCGGATCAGTCGGCCACGGTATTAAGTGGTCCACAATATTTAACAGAAAGTTTTGATTTATTCATGATATTTAAATTTCAAAGTTTCACAGAGTCAATGTACTCTTTCTATTTTAGATCTATTTGTCTAACCATACCGAGCCTAGGTTAGAATAGGACTACATTAAAAAAATATGGGCACAAATCATACAACTTACCAATCGATTTTTTCTAATATTGTCTTCGAATGCTTTTCTTTTACGGTGCTGATAATCTCTAAGTTCTTCTGGATCAGAGATTTTCTGTTTTGGAGGTGGTGGTAATATTTCCAAATCTCGTTCCTTGGCTTCACGTAAAAGCTGTTCTGCAGTAATTTGTATTTCAGCTGGAGCTTTGTTTTTGACCTACAAAGTTTTTAAAGAATTAGGTTAAGAAATAAGTGTAATAACATGAAGCTAATGTAAGTATTATGGTTAAGTTTATACCTTTGCCACTTTGGGCATTTTCGCAGGTTTTCCTTCCATATTGCGATGTTGTATTGTGTTCGTATGTTTCAATAAGATATATTATACTTGAGATAGTAGTTCAAAAGTCTAATTGAAGCGTCTAACATAATATTTTAATATTATTTTTTAACAAATTGCAAAGCTATGCTTGGCTAACGCAAATCGCGTTTACAATCATTTGACAATGACATCCTAGATGATAAGTACTAATACTGAAATAGATATTTCACTTTCCCTGTTTGACGGTTCAAAAATGAAGGTTTGATGTAGCTCCTAGCGCCATCTGGTTAAGATGCAGTTGCATTACATAGCTATATATATAATATAGGTATAGATTTCAATACAATGCTAAATCTACGGGATTTGTATGTCAGAATTTTACGTTTCAAAGACCTTGATTTTCGTAAGAACAGTGTTTATTTGTTAAGTTACCTTAACAAATACACAATTCTCACAGAAACAAAACCTTTGAAACAAAAAATCCGACAATAAAACAAAACGAAACAAAACTTAACAAAAAAGGTAAAAAAAATTATTTTCACATATGATAATCGAAAATTATTATTGTTTAAACACGTTATACTACTTATACTCTGTTTAGATGCTATTTAATTTAAACGTAAGCGAATACTTATAGAGCTACTTATTCAAATGTCACTTATTTTCCGTGTAATAAAGAAATACACACAATGATTTGGTGGAATTTAAACATTTTGCTTACGTTTAGATTAAATGGGGTGTGAAACTGAGTTTACAACTTGACATTCTTAACACTATTGAATAAATGATATGCAATAAAATAAATTAATCCGTAAATCTTTTGTGTTATATTCAGTAAATAAAGATGGCATTTTACTGCTGAGAATTAAAAAAAAACATAAGTTAATCATGAGAACATCATTACAATCAATAAAGATTTAGGTTTTGTAGTAAATATTTCAATTTTTTATCATTTTTTAATACACTCCAAGTTTTAAACTATCTTTAATTCATAAACATACTAAAACCATGCAACCAATGTCAAATTTCTGTAGCATGTGACTAGGAATTTACTTAAAGAGTTGATAATATATTTAATATTGAATAAATCTTGCCAGATATAATTTTATATAAAATTATCACCAATTATTAATATATACAACGTGTTCCTTTTGATTTTCCATATTTAACTTAAGATAAATATTAGGACTATATTATGAAAACATTCAATGTTTACCATTAAATCTAAATCGAATTATGTATCAATATTTGGAGCACCACATAATATCATCACCATTATACTTAATAATTTAAGATATCTATTATTATCTTTAAAACTATGCGTTTTAGAACCCCATGGGAAATGAAGAATCACACCATGTATAAAGAACATTAGTTTGACAAAAGGAAGAAGAATTCCGTTTTATTTCTCTATCTAAAATACAAATCAATACAATAATTTTACGGCCTAACCAGAAAAATAAAAACCTGCTCTCAGCGTGCTTCATTTTTTATTGCAGGAAAACTACGAAAAGCTGGCATGTGATTGGCTAAATCTCGAACTTTCCTTATTTCATATACATACTAAAATCATGCAACAAATGTCACATTCATGTAAGACACTATACAAAAATATACTGAGGAACGAAAAATGTTATGTTAATACTTTACTACTATAAAACAAGAAATATAATGTGACCAGGCATTTATTTTAGGAGTTAACGATATATTTATTATTAAATAAATCCTGCCAGATATAATTTAATATAAAATTATCATCAATAACTATTATACAAAGTGTTTATTTTGATTTCCCATAAGTTTCGAGTATTCTTGTTATTTTAAGCTGACATTTTATACACCTAATATAATTCAATCCTAAATACTTTTATTTTATTAACATATTATTGACAATTGACATTATGATAATTGTTATATTTAGGCTGATATTTTTATGTAATTTAATTTAAAATAACAATCTTGCCGTAGTGCTATTAACTACCATTATATTATTTAAGTATCATCCTGAAATCTTAAAATCACTTATTATTGTGAAAATTCAAAAAAATCTTATAACATGTAAGTAAATATAATTCTTAATACTATAGTACTAGTTTTATAAATTGTTCAGGTTGTATTTTTTGATGATAATTGTGTTTTTTTAATTGAAAAATGTTGTGCATGTCTATAATAGACATAAGCACTGTAAAATTATTATTTATATTAACTTCAAATGTAAAATTAGGACCATATGAAAATATAAAATGTATACAATAATAATATATCAAATCTGAATCGAAATATATATAATTTATAAATATTCGACGCACCGCATCAACTCACCACCATTATACTTAATAATTTAAGATAGTTATTATCTTTGCATGTATTTTAGAACCCCATGGAAAATAAAAAAATATGTATAATAAAGAACATGAGTTTGACAAAAGAAGGGGGATCTCCGTATTGATTCTCTATCTAAAATACAAATCAATAAAATAAATTTAGTGCCTAACCAGGAATATAAATGAACCTAAGCGTGTTTCATTTTTTATTGCAGGAACACTACGAAAAGTTGGCATGTGAATGAATGAATTAATGAATGAATGAATTAATGAAATATTCTTAATTGTGCACACAACATAAACAAAATAAAAAAATATATAAAAGAAAAGAGGTAAAAAATACAATTTACACAGGTAACACAATGGCGGCCTTATAAGTAGGTAGCAATCTCTTCCAGGCAACCTTGGGTAGAGGAAATAATAGAAAAGAATTTGGCGTGCATGAGCAGTTATAAAGAACACAATAAAATACAAATAATAATAATAATAATAATTTATACATGCGTTTAAACAATATATATTTTTTTTTTTTTTTTTTTCGCACTTCGAGTAGGGATGATCGTTTCATTCGGCTTCGTGTACGTAGGAACCCCCGTTTGACGGCCGTCTAAGCCCGACATGAGTTAGAAGCAGTGTGGGGTGTAACCATAAGTGAGCGTACGGTACGAAGAAAGTTCTAAGAAGCTGGTTTGGGTTCATTTGTGCCCGCCAAGGCTGCAAGGTTCGAGGTAAATCATCATAGAAACAGGTTAACTTTTGCTCAGGAACATCGACTTTGGAACGCGGACCAATGGAGTAAGGTATTGTTTAGTGCAGAATTCTTTTAAATCGAATTGACGGCAGGCAAAGAATATACAAACGCAAAGGAGAACGATACATTCAGACAAATTTTGAAACTATAGTTGCATACGGTGGTGGATCAATTTGGTTGAGTAGTTGGTAGTGATTGACAGAGGGAGTCTGACTGCAGACCGCCATATCAGAGAAGTTTTAGAAGAAAATGTCGTACCGTTTGCCCCATATATCGGTGACGATTTTGTTTTTATGCAGGATAATGCTCGGCCACATACCGCTCGGGTAACTCAAGCTTATCTTAATGATATGAATATCACTGTTAAGGAGTGGCCGGCGAGATCACCGGATATGAACCCAATAGAGCACGTTTGAGACTTGCTGAAAAGAAAAGTTAAGTCCAGAATTCCAGCTCCTGCCAACGTGGGTGAACTGCGAATCGCCGTAGTTGAGGAATGTCGGAGACTATCCCAGGAGACCATCGATAACATCATTCTCAGTATGCCTAGACGGGTAGAAACTTTAATAAGAGCACGTGGAGGAAATACGCGATATTAATCACCATTTTTCTAATTTAATTAATTGTTATTTTAATATTAATTTTCAATTTTCCCGGTTACATGAAAAGTTCAAAAATGTACCATTTTTCACAAATAGCCTTTACTTGCAAAATCTGTTCTTAGTGTGATCTCATTTTAAATAAAACAAATGAAACTTTAAATAACAAAAGAAGTGTAGTAAGTAGATTTTAAAATAAAACCATATTTTTTTAATTATGGACCTTTTTTTGTGTTCCGCTAAATATGCCGGTGTGTTTATAAGCTATTGTTTTTGTAGCTTGAGCGGGAATATAAAATTTAGCCATATGCACTAAATTAAATTAAAAATATAATAATTAATAGCAGATCTTCGAGATGAAGCCGAACACATGATTATTTGACTATTTGTAGTCAGCTAAATCAATAATTCTTTTTTTTTTGTTTTTATTATTGTTTATTATTTTCTGTCTTAAGACTATAAAGTTTAATTAAAATTATTTGTGTATCCTTGTAATATATATTATATATTTATTTATGTATGTACGTGCTTATTTCATAATAGAAATTTATATATATATAGGCAACCGTAGGTTTGACCATTTCTTCGCATTTTGAGTGCCCTGGCAATCTCCATTGGGGCTAAGTCAGGCATAATTCAGTCCTCAACTCCAAAAAGATACGCGATTAAAAAAACTAACAAAAACAGTATTTCAATGAAATTTTAAATCAAACTCAGAAGGAAGAAGTACTCGAAGTTCGCTCCAGATAAGGTGTATTTGAATAAAATTAAAACAATTGCATAAAATGTGATGTTCAGTTGTTTTCTTAATTAGAAAATATTTTTATTTTTTCTTTTTTTAAATATTTTTATTCTTTTTAAATTAAATGACGTATAAACCAGCCAGCAACCTTATATGATACTGATATCAAACCTTTATTTTATGTTCCGCTAAATACGCCGGTGTGTGTAGTTTATACATAACATTATACAATTGTAAACATTACTAAGTAGTAGCTTTAGGCTAAGATGGTGATGACCTCTCAAACGAGATTAATATGTTTCTTTAAGTTTTTTTTAATAGGCATCATATTGCAAAGATAATTTAATATATTATGTTTAAAAACAATATAGTTTGCTGTACTATTTGTATGAACTATCACAGATGCTGAAGATACTATGTATTTTGAACTTGGATATAACTCGCCCGCGCTATCAGATATTACAGTACATTTTATATAAATCTTCAGACATCTTATAGAATACATAATATCAATATTGGTCTAAGATCAGATATATAGAATATTATAATATTATATTATTATTTAAAATATAGAAAATTATTATTAATAATATCCTCATCTGATAACAGATGCGATCATCATTTGCGATAAGTTTTATATTAAAGATAAAAATCAAATTAACACATTGCAAATAGGCTGCGTATTTAAATTACGTGCGGATAATATTAATATACATATGCAATGATAATTAGATTTTTATCTATCATATAAAACTTATAGTAAATAAATAACAAATAAGGGTACAATATATTCCTTATAACGTAGCTCGTACCATACAGGGATATATACAGGTTGTTCGCGCCAACACTAGCGCGACGTTTAGAATAAACACAAAGGACATCACTACGTGATGTATGGCCGACCGAAAGGGGCGCTGTCAGAGAGTGACGAACACTTGCATTTAGATCCCCTTCCGCGCCGGATGCATTTTCAGCTCATCCCGAAACCAAGTGAACGCGAACGCGTGTGCGCATATTTATTTGTGCTCGTTAATATAATACCAAATTCGCCGGCGAACCGCGATAAATCTATCGATAATCCGCTCAACAGCTGTGTAGTGTAGTGAGAAGAAACCTCCGCCCAGATACAGAACCACCAGCTCAACAATAAGGTCAGTCCCAGATTTCTCCAGCCCTCACATTAACCTATATACCTACTTCCCTCAGCTCAAAGTCGTATGTGTAAGTTCCTAGCTTACACATTTCTTGGTCCATCGAGCCTTCGTGAAGCCCTTCTCCCTATTACCGGCGTTGGGCCTCATTAGAACCAGCACCTACAGTTCCACTCCGCCCAAATCTGCACATAAAATCAGCTCGATTATTTATATTTTGTCCAATTAATTCTGGCCAGGCCGCCCCGCCATTTTAAAACCAAGTTACAGTCCATTCCCATTATCAATTCGGCACATTTAACATTAAACCCCTATTCTGTACTTTGATATTAACCTATATGTTAATTATTTAAATTATTTTGTGCATATTTCGGCCCATAAATTCATAGGAAAAACCAAAAAAAAAAAAAAAAAAAAAAAAAAAATAGTGGGTAGGTTGTCGGCTTATTGTCGAACAAAGAACTCGAACATTCCAGAACTTCCCTAACGTACCTAATACATAATTTGTGCCAATAATATCTCATATAATTTTCTCAGCTCTTAATTACATACAAAATATTTTAATGTTTGATTCGCATATAAAATAAGTAATAACTAGTGCGTATTGTGAATTACGTTCGGCTCATAACAGAATTGTGAATCGTCGTTGCATTACTAAGTATTTTATCTATATATAACGTTTATATCTTCATATTCTCAATTTTTAAAACACAATATTAATTAACTTAGCATTATTTTAATAGTTATGAGTCGCATAACATCTCAAGTGCCCATACAAACATCGTCGGCTCGCTTCGGTACTTGATTTTTGTGCATTCTGTAGGTAATAGGTACCTACACGGCGCCCGTGCGTAAACAACAGCTGTTACATTCATTCTCAATTAGGTATTCTTCATAGAATAAATAGTGACCTTCACATTGAATTCATATCTTATCTACGTTCTGTGTCTATACAAAAATATTATAGGTGTTACGTTACAGCTGTTTTGAATAAGTCGGCACACTATTGAGATTGAACCTGCTCATACCTACTTACATTGTTTTCATTACGTTATTTTGTTTCTAACGCGCCCGCTAAGATTTGTTTATATTCAAACTTCAGGACATTAATATAATATTACAGACGACTTCTAACGCATTAATCTCCGCTCATCAAACATACACTAATACTATATTAGCATCAGGCGATCGGTCAGCTCATTTGTTAATTAACTCGTACACATTTTATGATAAAATGTATACATTGTCGGCACATTATTAAAATCTATTTTCTGCGTTTTAATTAATTGCGCGCGTATTTTCCGCTCATTACTTTTAAATATTTAACTTAGTTACACGCATATATTTTTAAACATGCCTACAAAATCGCAAGCGGCCATATTTAGGCAAACTATAAAATCTATTAGTCGGCTCAGAGAGATCGCATTGGCATTACACAAAGGTGACTCAAAGTCTAACAAAACGGAGTTTAATGCGCGTTTTAAAGACCTACAAAATTTGAAACAAAAATTAGAAAATTTATACTGCGAAATTTTAGACGACGGCAGTGTTACAGAAGAAATTGAAAAGTTTTATACAGCCGGTTACGAGAACGCGCTATCCGAATATTATGATATTTTAACTGCAGCGGAAAATATAAGTTCCACTTCAGAGTCAAGTCAGCTCACTTCTGCCGTTCTGCCCAAAATTGAACTGCCAAAATTCAGCTCACGCGTTGAAGACTGGCCATCGTTTATTACGATTTTTAGGAGTCTTACAGACGACATGACGTCACTTACAGATGCAGTTAAGCTGCACTATCTTTTGTCTTGCCTATCGGGGGAGGCGCTCAGCATGATTGCGCATTTAAAAATCACAAATCATAATTACAGCGTCGCGCTAGATATTCTCACACGTAGGTATGAAAACCGCCGTGTTCTGATAGATGGGTTTGTTGATATAATACTCGGCCTACCTAATATTCATATTCGATCAAGCATACGCGCGACGTTTTTAACTCCGCTCATTTCCGCACAAAGCGCATTAAATAATCTGCGTTTACCTATGGATAGTAATTACGTATTTGTGTCTATTGTAGTTAGAAAATTACGAGGCGAGCTCCGCACCCTGTTCGAAAGAAGATACGGCATATCGGACACTCTGCCCACCTTAGGTGATTTGATTTCTTTTTTAGAGGAGCACGCGCGCTGTATCGAAACCGAATATTCTAATGCAACGCGCGGTGTTACCTACTCACCACAAACTGGGCCCTCTCGTCAACACACACCCCCCGCAAACTCTCCGCGCAGTCCACGCTTTAGACCAATTAGTCCCGCGTATCCTCGTAATACTCAGCGCTCGCCATCGGCTCACACTTTAAGTAGCTATCACGTCAGCCCAGTTCCTCATTACCCTCAACGCTACTGGCCCCCCTCCCCCCGAACAGAGCGGCGCGAGTACTCAGCCCGGAATACAGATAAACGCAAGCGATTCTACTGCCCCTATTGTAGGAATACAGAACACAAACTTATCGCGTGTCCGAAATATAATCATCAGCCCACTCAAGGTCGTTGGGATTTCATAGAAGCCAACGACAGATGTCGTAAATGTCTAGGTCCGCATTTTGAAAATGAATGTCGTTCGACAAACTCATGCAAAGAGTGTGGAAGTGCAAATCACCACACCTCGCTTCATCGTCACGGAACTCCAAATTCTCCGGTGTCGTCAGCGCATTTGCTTCCTCCTCATTTACGTGCACAGCCCCGCCGGCGTGCTCAAGACAAGCCACATACCTACACGGCCTACACACAACATACGCGTGCACATCAATCATCATCATCAGACCCCAACCAATCGTCTGATCATGCACCGTCTACAACTCATCAATCTCAAAACAAAAAACAATGACTACCTACAATCACGGAGCACATAGAATTAGAGGATCAACCCAATAATTTAAAATGTCATTCAGCTCATAGTACACCTGCATCACATTCAGCTCATAAAATATCTAAATCTAGTTCAGCCCAATATTCTGTAGAATCAGCCCAAGTAAATTCAACTCAGCACATAGAAAACCCATTAAAAACTCCAGTGTTACTTCCCACAGTCGTTTTAAATATATCTGATAAATGCGGAGAATATCACAAAGCTCGGGCTTTATTGGACTGTGGTAGCATGATAACGCTCATAACTCAGCGCATGACTAGAAATCTTAATTTGCAACCAAAACAATGTTCATTAAAAATTACAGGTGTAGGTGATCAGCACATACAAAATTCTAAAGGTTGGGTCACAATAACATTTAGGCCCACACACCGTGACACGCCATCTATTACTACTACCGCTCATATTCTCAAAGACGTTACAGGTTATTTACCTTTGCAAAAAATACCAGCTTATCATACTCCTGCGCCCATTGATCTCATTTTAGGCTCAGACCTTTTTGCGTCACGTTTTGGATGGTACTAAGATTGCTTTGGGCCCGGGGAAGCCCATAGCCTTCGGCACGATTTTTGATTTTGCACTCATAGGACTCGTTGAGCACTCATGCGATTCACCTGTAGCTCAAGTTGGCTCTGCTCATGTTACTCATACTCATTATACGCAGTCGGCTCACTCTACACATTCTGCTCATTCTACTCATGATATTTGCAAAAGCCTGGAAAGATTCTGGGAGTCGGAAGAACCCCAGCCTCGTTCTGCTCATTCAAACCCGCTACACGAGCAATGTGAACACATATTCAGCTCAACCACCATTCGTGACGATTCAGGCCGTTACATGGTGACTCTTCCCTTCTTATCAGATGCACCCGTATTAGGTAGTACTCATGCTATTGCTCTACGTAGATTTCTCAATTTAGAAAAACGGTTGCAATCCGATCACACACTGCGACAAAAATATATAGAATTCATGAACGAATACATAAACTTAGGACACATGACACCGTGTCATCCGTCTACATTTACTCATAAACCTCATTATTATATTCCTCATCATGGCGTGTTCAAATCAGGTACTGACAAACTCCGCACAGTATTTGATGGCAGTTGTAAGTCATCCAATGGAGTCAGTTTAAACGATTGCCTGCACACAGGTCCAGCACTTCAACGAGACATTGTAGATATTATTATATCATTCCGCGCACATCGTATAGTATTCAGCACTGACATAAAAATGATGTTTAGAAATATTCTCTTAAGACCAGACCAAAGACACTATCAGCTCATACTCTGGCGATCGTCTCCAGATCGACCTCTGCTCACATATGCACTCAACACTGTTACATACGGATTGCGCTCAAGTCCATATCATGCTATCCGCACATTATTACAATTAGCTGAAGATGAAGGTCATCGCTATCCTCAGGCTGCCGAAATTTTGCGTAAATTTGTTTTCGTGGATGATGTACTTTGCGGCCATGACACCATAGAAGAAGCATCAGCACTCCAAACTCAGCTCATTGATTTGTTATCACTCGGTGGATTTAAACTTAGTAAATGGACATCAAACACACCTCAGCTCTTGCAAAGATTTCCAGACGATCAATGCGAAATGCCTAAAGACTTTGACATCAGCGCAGAGTCTCCATCAATTAAGGTTTTGGGTATTAGATGGATTCCCCAGTCTGATGAATTTACATATCACATCTCATTACCACCAGTTACCCACATTACAAAACGTTCAATTCTTAGCACAGTAGCTTCTCTCTATGACCCAAACGGTTGGGTTACACCCGTCATATTCCGCGCAAAAATACTTCTTCAAAGGTTATGGTTAACTAAATTGGACTGGGACGATCCCACTCCAAATAATATTACAGATGATTGGCAGCGCATCTATCATGATCTTCCGCACATCTCAGATATACATTTTCCCAGACATATCGCTCCACACAAATTCAAATCAACATACTCACTTCACGGATTCGCAGATGCTTCGGAAAGCGGTTTTGCTGCAGTGATATATTTACAAGAATCAGCTCACAACGGATCTGTTAACGTTCACCTCATGATTGCTAAATCTAAAGTCGCACCGATTAAAAATAAACTCACAATCCCCAAATTAGAGTTGTCTGCTGCAACTCTATTATCTCAGCTCATGTTGCGTGTCTCCCAACAATTGTCTGCTCATCTCACAATTACACATCACGTTTGTTGGTCAGATAGTACCATAGTGCTTGCATGGATAAAAACTCCGCCCCATCGTTTACAAACATTTGAATCAAATAGAGTAACAAAAATTAACTCAAATTCACTCACACTTAAGTGGCGTCATGTACCTTCCCAATTAAATCCTGCTGACTGTGCAAGCAGAGGATTATCAGCTCAAGCTCTCTCCGCTCATGATTTATGGTGGTCTCCTCCATGGCTCAAATTGCCAGAGGATACCTGGCCCAAGATGCCTTCAGCTCATACTCGACAAGACTTGCCAGGGCTCAAACCAAAATACGTACCATGCAATTTCTCGATACCCGGTGTCGATAGTGATCTGCTCACTCGCTTCAGCTCTTTAGAAAAACTAACTGGTGTCACTGCCTACATGAGGCGATTCATTCGTAACTGTAAACTAAATTCAAACTCGCGACAACTAGGCCCTCTAACTGTAAGTGAACGTAGAGAAGCATTACTCTTCTGGATCCGCTCTGTACAGCAGAATGCATTCGCAGAAGATATTCACCGCCTGCAAACCGATAGAATCTGCACAGTACGACTACAACGTCTGTCGCCTTTTACGCAGGACGGTCTCCTCAGAGTAGGAGGTAGACTCACTCGTTCGGAACTCACATACGATGCTCAACACCCATTCATTTTGCCTAGTTCTAGTCCGCTCGTAGACCTCATAATAGATCACTATCATCGCATACACTGCCACCCTGGCACGGACACGCTACATGCTATTTTACGTCAGCAATTTTGGATATTATCTGCCCGCCGCATTATAAGGCACAGAACGTTTAAATGCATAAGATGTTTCCGTTGCCGCGCTCAGCCCGAAGTACCTATCATGGCTGACCTTCCAGCTGATAGAGTCATACCTCAGCCCGTATTTAGTCACGTATCAACAGATTTCGCCGGACCGTTTCTGCTCAAATCAAGTCAATTACGTAATGCTAAGTTAATTAAGGGATATTTTTGCATATTTGTTTGCCTCACTACAAAGGCGGTTCACTTAGAACCAGTCTCATCGCTCACTGCCGAAGCGTTTATTGCAACATTACAAAGGTTCTGCTCACGTCGCGGACTTCCGGTATTGATACGTTCGGATTGTGGCACAAATTATGTAGGAGCTAGGAATCATCTACTAGAGGTACAACAATTTCTCAATGACAATAACGACGCCATTTCTCATAAACTCTCAACTCAAAATATAACTTGGTTACTCAATCCGCCTAAAGCCCCATGGATGGGAGGTATCCATGAGATTAATGTTAAATCCACAAAGCAACTTCTATACCGTGTTATCGGTGAGCAACACCTCACTTTCGAGGAATTCTTAACTCTGCTCACTAGAATCGAAGCTGTGTTAAACTCTCGGCCCATCAGTCCACTTTCGTCCGATCCCACGGACTATCAGCCCCTTACTGCTGGCCACTTTCTCATTGGCCGTCCGCTCACAGCTCTCCCCGAGCTGACTCTAGATGAAAGAGTAATATCTCCGCTCAAACGCTTTCAGCTCATTCAATCACTCTCTCAGCGCTTTTGGAACCTTTGGACCAAGTCCTACCTCCATACCCTTCAAATCCGCTCCAAATGGCTTTCCTCTTCCTCTCCACCCAAAATTGGAGAACTGGTTCTGCTCAAGGAGGACAATTTGCCTCCTCTACAATGGAAGATGGGAAGAATCTCACGTCTGCTACCTGGGAAGGATGGAGTCATCAGAGTTGTGGACTTGGACACGACTCAAGGCCAGCTGCGGAGGCCTGTCGGCAAGATTGCCCGGCTCCCACTGGATTCTGCTCAGGATGGGGCTCAGCTCGCCGCCTGTGCGGGCCCCCCAGGATGTTCGCGCCAACACTAGCGCGACGTTTAGAATAAACACAAAGGACATCACTACGTGATGTATGGCCGACCGAAAGGGGCGCTGTCAGAGAGTGACGAACACTTGCATTTAGATCCCCTTCCGCGCCGGATGCATTTTCAGCTCATCCCGAAACCAAGTGAACGCGAACGCGTGTGCGCATATTTATTTGTGCTCGTTAATATAATACCAAATTCGCCGGCGAACCGCGATAAATCTATCGATAATACGCTCAACAGCTGTGTAGTGTAGTGAGAAGAAACCTCCGCCCAGATACAGAACCACCAGCTCAACAATAAGGTCAGTCCCAGATTTCTCCAGCCCTCACATTAACCTATATACCTACTTCCCTCAGCTCAAAGTCGTATGTGTAAGTTCCTAGCTTACACACAGGTTAAGTGAAAGGGATAAAGTTCCCAACATTTTTTTGTATTTTCTACAAATCGATAGATATTTTCGGAATAGCGGCATTACTAGCATTAAAAATAATAATAAAGTTTATTAGCGAGATAAAAACTATTTAAAAATAGAGAAGAGATAAAAAGTTATTAATTTTTATGAAAATGAAAAACTTAAAAGTAAAAAATCTCGTAAAATATTAATATATAAATAGGTTTCATTATAGACAATATTGGAAATGATGGGAAATCCAACCTTTTAAAGGATCAACATCGACTTAACTTGTAACTCTGTATATTAATGCTTTCTATTATTGGACCAAGGCCTCCCCCAATGACCTCGTTCCCGCGCCATCTCCAGCCTGATTGCAGTGCATCTTGCACAACGCAATATCTCTTTCTAGGGGCGGCCACGGGTATGGCGTCTTCGTCCATTCTCCCAAGCAATGCTTATTTTTGTCCTATATTCGGGATCTAATTCTTACTTTGGCTTTGTTGATGCTTGTTTTAGTACTCAGAATTTCATAGATTGATTGACATGTTGAATTCATAATACTGAAAAATAAAAAGCAGTGGTTTAGTGTACGAACTATTAAGAACTTTATGGTTTTATGATGATATGATTTAAAAAATTGCATGGTGCTAAAAAGAAAAATGATACCTAAATCTTGACCCTTGTTCAGGGCTTCTTAAACTTACTTATTATTTACTGAGATCCATACTAATTAGGGAATCGAAACCAGTTTTACCCGAAACTGAAAAGTCCAGTTTTGGAGCTATATCAAGAACCGGTTCTCAGAATATAAAGAACCGGTTTTTGGACTTTTTTCGAGTTTTTTTTAGTTACGATTAAATTAAGAAAACCTACCTAACCGGACTCTAACTTTGAAAGTAGAAGTAGCGAAATCCTACAAAGGTCATAAACATGGTGTTAAGGTCTTCCAGAGTTTGTCTCATCTCACGATCTCATCGGCAAAAAACGGAGAAGTCTTCTCACGCCGGGCCCCTAAAAAGGGCCTTGGGCGGGGAACCAATACCAGGGGCTAAAGCCCTTCTAATTGGGGTAGGGATGTCGCCCAGTACGAGTACTGGGCGACATCAATTGACTGGGAGAATAATGAAGTTAGGTAATAGCCCTGTTGATTTATGTACTGTTTCCGAGAGATTTCGACCGATTGGTGATTAATATGGAGTTACTTTTCACTTGTTTCTGATCGGCTGAAACAGCTCGTCTTCCGATCCCCGTGAGTGGCATCAAAAAGTCAAAACCTCCAAAAAATTACTTACGTGGTATTAGAACTTATGAGACGATGTCGGTCAAATTGACCACTGTGCATTGTCATAAAATGTCCAAAATATATTATTAATTTGCTCTATTTTTGTTTCTATATTCCAGTATGTATGTGTAGACTGCATTTTGTATAGAAACATGGCCTTTCTTTGGTGCAATCTTAGTTTAAGGATATCAAATTCAGTCTGCAGGCACGGAGCTTTTTTTTTTTACGTACCCAACTAAAAACTTTCCGGCATTGTTTAGGAGGTAAAATAAGTAAATAAAAAGAAGGATTAATAGTGCTGTAATTCTCCGGTGCATATGTTGAGTGTGGAACCTACGTTTACATATTGCCATAAGCAATCACATTTTTTAAATTATGGTGGTATAGCGTTAAACCATTGCGGTGTCAAGTTTAAAAGGCGGACAAAAGGTTTCTCGTTTTCAAGTTATTTTTCTAAATCGTCAAGTCCAAAAAGTGGTACATACTTTATGGTAGGCCCGTACTTACCATCCAGCATGCAAGTATAAGGCCGCGGACCTAAAGGCAAAAATTATAAATGATTGACACTAATGAGTAATGACGGCTATTAGTACCGGTGATGGATTTGCTGGATAGGCCGTGAATATGGCGCTTTACTTCCTAGGAGTTTTGGAGACAACAAATTTGACTCCCAAGTGACTTTTCAACCGTCTTCCAAAACTCAGAAGGTGGTTATCAATTCGTGTGTATATTTTTGTATGTATGTTACGCGATTACTCCGCCGTCTGTGGACCGATTTTCAAAATTCTTTTTTTTACTTTAAAGTGAAAGTCTTAAGTTAGTTCCATTGTTACCAAATGGTAGACTTGGTGATGGGATCCACGAGGAATCAAGGGAAATCCAAGTGATTTTGACTTATTTTAAAATTGCAAGCATATGTCACTATTAAATAATCATCATCACCACTACCATCATCACACCATACATCATGATATTACGTTGATATAAGTATTTTACAGTCTTTTACACCGATATCTATTTCTCATAGTCTTTCTCAACTTCTCAGTCTTTAAAATAACGAGTATTTATTAGAGAAAAAAAAACATATTTTTTGGGAATAAAAAGTTCACTTTTCAAAAATTTGTATATTGACTAAGCCCCGCTTCTGATCAGCCAGTCCTGCAGTCTCGTGTATGTTTTATTATAATGAGTGCGTGACAAACATTAGCTATTATATTTCTAAGGGGCATTACAGACAGCAAAGATACTATAATATTTTATGTTAAGATGAAATATCGCTTGCTATACAGTTTGTTTGAAATATCACAGACGGCTATGATACTAAGAACATATTTTTATATTACGTACTATAATTTGAAATAAATATCTAGGCATTTTAAGATAAAATATTATATTATTTTAGACGTCTGTGAAGTTTTTAGTCTGCAGAAAAAATTAAATAAGTTACACTGAAAAACTTCTTAAAAATCTTTATGTAAAATATATTTGAAAAAAATATGTACAAAAATGATGATTTTGGAAACACGAGTTTTCTTTTGAAACAAATAATTGGTTTTGTTACTATAATATTACTATAATATTTAATTTACAATTTCTATTCATATTCAGTCATATCATATTTCAGTATGCTATAATAAATAGGTATTAAAATATCTCATCTTGTTATGCGCTTGTACTATAAAATATAAAGCCTCAAAATGCTGTGAGAAAATTGTACTCGTACGTTTAGCCCACGAAACATGATTTGCACAAGCTCAAATCCAGACATCCCGAAATCTGGAAAATTAATAGTCAGAATAACATTATACCTGCTGATAAAGTCGATATCGATATTCTTTTTTGCTGCCACAGCCTCATTTTTTCTGCAGTGTGGATTAAATGGTTAATTTAAATTAATGTTAATTTAAATTAAATGATTAAATTAAATTAAATAAATAAATTAAAAATGCATAATTTCAGGATAAGTTTATACGCACATATTTTACTGTAATAAAGAATAACGATCGAATGATCTAAAGAAAAGGTTGTTATTATAATTGAATATGAAATAGAAGTTTTTATAAATTACTAATTATAAATATTACCCTGTAAATATATAACCCTGTAAATATAATATGATCCTAACGATCATGTACAATAGGGTACTTGACCTTGTTATTATATTTATGTCCTAAACACTTCATAATTGATTCATTACACACAAAAAAATAATTTATTATTATTTGAAACCTAAAAACCTACAAAAAAAATATTTTAAAAATACACTTTTAAAAAACCGCCGAGAACACTATTCGCCATGTTCGTTGATAGATTATCTGTGTTGTGACGTCATACTAGTACTATTTGTAATCTGTGATATTATATATTACTATTTGTAGTCCGTAGTAGTAAAATGGAGGTATTACGTTCCGTTTGACGTTTTGACATAAATAATTTTTTAAAATGTCATGAACTATTTACAGAAACGTTCCGTTTCACTACTGCATTATGTGCTTAGTGTGTTTGTGTCGTCACATCCTTGCCGGAAGTTACTTGGAGATGTTTTCACCAGTGGAAATTAAAAAACAAAAATACATATTTTTAAATCAACTTTATCGATCTTAAGTTTTTAATTTATCATATCGCTAGACTATGTTTTCCTAAGCCAAGTTCTAAAGGAATAATATTAGGTCTTTACCTTTGAAATTGCCGTTTTGTATGAAAAAATCTAAACGAACTTTTTCATGTATTTTTTATTTGTATTAATCGAAGTAATCACCCATGCAATCAATGCATCTTTGCCAAAGCAGTGGCAGCTTATTGATGCCCTTCTTAAAGAAATCAGCTGGACGGGACGCAACAAATTCTTCAAAGGCATTTTGTACTGCCTCTCGGGTATTGAATTTTTTCTCGCCAAGAAGTTATCTAAATTCTGAAAAAGTAGTAGTCTGTACTTAGGCTTTAATTCGTCATTGTCGACCAAAGTCTTCGGACGACCGCTAGGTTCATTTTTCAGGTCGAAATTTCCAGAACGGAAGCGAGCAAACCAATAACAGGTGGTGCGTTGGTTAATGGTTTGTAGTGTTAGCTCCGTAAACATCGTTGATGTTGCGTGCCGCTTGTGCCGCGTTTTTTTTTTTTTTTTTTATAACAACTAAGAGGCAAACGAGCAAGACGGGTCACCTGATGGTGAGTGATTCACCGCCGTCCACGGTCACCAGCGACGCCAGTGCGTTGCCTACTCTTCAGGTAAGAATATGCTCTTTTCTTGAATAACCCAATGTCGCAGTTGTTGGGGAAGACCGCTGATGGCAACGAATTCCAGAGATTTACTGTGCGTGGCAGAAAACTGTTTTTAAAACGCATTGTAGTGGAACGCCAACCATTCAGATGGTGCGGATGATAGTTCCGGCGAGACGATCGGTTGCGGAAATCAGCGGCTTCTATTAAATTGAACAACTCCTCAGAACACTCCCCATTGTAAATTCTGTAAAGTATGCATAGGGAAGATAGATCCCTACGCAGTGCCAAAGGATCTAGCCGATCGGCAAGTTCAGGATCGTCGACAATCCGAGATGCCCTACGTTGGATTCGGTCCAATGGAGATAGCTGATAACCCGGAGCCCCGGCCCAAAGGTGGCAACAATACTCCATGTGAGGCCGCACCTGCGCCTTATACAGTTTGAGGCGGTGAGCCGGCTTGAAGTACTGTTTTGCCCTGTTGAGTACTCCGAGTTTTTTGGAGGCCATTTTAGCCTTGCTCTCCAAATGACCGCCAAACTGGACAACACTTGAAATGTCGACGCCCAGAATGCCAATGTTTGGCTTGGCACAAAGGTGAGTGTTTCCGAAGAGTGGTTATGCGACAAAGGGGGCTTTTTTAGCGGTGAACGCGCAAACTTGTGTCTTAGAAGGGTTAAATTGGACTAGATTTAGTCCCCCCCAATCAGAAATCTTCACAAGGGATGATTCGATTTCAGACACAAGTTTGTTCCGACACTCATCGACGTGATCCCGAGAGATATTGCTGCGGCCGAAATACAGTGCATCCACGGTACTGTCATCCGCATAGCAATGAATGCCACTGGTATGCAACAAGTCATTGATATGCAGAATGAACAATGTCGGGGATAACACGCAGCCTTGGAGAACACCAGCATTTACGGTCCGGGAGTCCGAGCATGAGCCGTCTACGACGACTTTAACTCTCCGTTCCGCAAGGAAACTGCCGATCCACCTACAAAGTCTCTCAGGAAGCCCATAGGAAGGAAGCTTCGATAGTAAGGCTTTATGCCAAACCCGATCGAAGGCTTTCGCTATGTCCAAACTAACGCCTAGTGCCTCACCCCTACTCTCAATCGCCTGCGCCCAACGGTGAGTTAGTAAAGCCAGAAGATCACCAGCTGATCGGCCTTTGCGGAAGCCATATTGGTGGTCGCTGATCAGCTGGTGCTCTTCCAGGTAGCCCATGAGCTGGCGGTTGATTATGGATTCCATAATTTTGGAGAGCAAGGAGGTGATGGCGATAGGCCTATAGTTGGACGGGTCTGAGCGGTCGCCTTTTTTAGGGATCGGGTGTACTAGAGCCGTCTTCCATGAATGTGGGACAACGCCGAGGACATAAATAAAGGAGTGTCTGAATAAGCGCGTTAAAACCGGTGCCAGCTCTGGAGCACACACCTTCAGCACAATAGGAGATACTTCATCGGGCCCACTCGACTTGTTGACATCCAGGGAGAATAGTGCTTTCCGCACAGCACACTGTGTGAAGCGGACGTCCGCCATTGTGGTTTCACACCTCGGGATGGTAGGAGGAGTGTTCCCCCTGTCGTCAAGAGTCGAGTTTTCCGCAAGATAGAGCCAAGAAGATCGGCTTTCTCCCTTGCGAATTGGCCAATGAACCATTCTCCCAGCGCAAAGGTGGAAGTGTCGACCGACAGAAATTACCCTGGACAGCCTTGGCGAGAGACCAGAACGCACGAGAGCCCGATGGCAGGCGTGCCAGTCTCTCGCCAATTCTCCCAACGTAATTCGATTTTGCCAATGCAATTTGCCTCTTAAAGAACCTGGAAGCAGAGTTGTACTTCTTCTTGAGTGAGTCAAAGTGTACATCCTTAGCGGCCTTTGCCCTAGCCCAAGCTTGGTAGCATTCCCGCTTGCGACGATGTGCGTCACGGCAGGACCCACCAAACCAGGGCCGAGACCTGCCACCGACGGGCACCGCTGAGCTAGGAACCAACAATTCCATGCCCTGCAGCACGACGCCGGCAACCGAGTCAGCGCAGGTGCTAGGATCCTCTGACTTGAAGCAAATCTGCCCCCATGGGTAGGATGTAAAGAAAGAGCGCATCCCGTCCCAGTCTGCCGACCTGTAGTGCCAAACACGTCGTCTACCAGATGGGAGTGGTTGCGACGAGATGGTGAAAGGCACCACGCTCCGAACTAGGCAATGGTCCGATGACCCAAGAGGAGCATCGACCCATACCCGAATGGGTTCGGGGCGAGAGGTCAGCAGAAGGTCCAATAAGGAAGGCGAATGGTCTTCCACATCCGGCACACGTATGGGAGAAGGTACCATCTGCGTCATACCATTGGCGATGGCAAAATCGTGTGCAGACCTTCCCGCATGGTCGGTACGTGTTGACCCTAGCCAGTCAGAGCGGTGGGCATTAAAGTCGCCCAAACCACAATTTCTGCGGTAGGAATCTGCTCAAGTATTCTGTCAGTGAACACCTGCAGGTGCTCGAAGAGCCGGTCAATTTCCGAATTTCCGCTATGAGACCTGTAAAGGCACGCGTAGACGCGAATGTGATCCTCACAATCGACGCGCTGCCACGACGGTACTCATATTCCATAATTACTCGAATTTTTAACGTATCCATGATGACGAAAAAGATTGAAATGCGATGAAAATGTAACACTAATCAATAAAGAAATGACTACTTTTGGAAAAAGAATTCCATGTTTTTAAAATAAAATTAATTTGAAATTAGAATTCTTAGCCAAACAAAAATTATTTTGATTTGAAATGGCCAGTACTGCAGAACGGCAATTTCATAGGTAAAGACCTATTATTTACGACATAAATACAACTTTGGGAAAGCGTGGATGTTTGTTACGCTTTCACGCAGAAACTACTGAACGGTTTTCGATGAAATTCGGTATGGTAGTAGTTTAGACTCTGGATTAAAACATAGGCTACTTTTGATCCCGAAAAAGTAGTGTTCCCGAGGGATACTATACTTACGCGGGCGGAGCCGCGAGCAACAGCTAGTAATACATATAATATACATATAAATATTTAAGGAGGAAATACAGAAACAAGAACAAGACACTTTAACATGCCCGCCTAAACCTCATCTCTCCTTTTTAACTTGACGCTGGCAATAGTTTAACGCTATAAAACCATAATTAAAAAAATAGAGATAGCTAATGGCAATATGTCAATGTCATTGTCAAAAGGTATGCGTATGTTGTGCCACAGACAAATAAAAACGTTAGGAAACGGCGGAAGGAATAACCTACCCTAGGTATGTACGGAATTTGGGAAAAAGTTAATTATAATACTTTATGACAAAACATTTCTACATAAAATAAAATGAATTATATACAACTTAAAATGTAAATGTATGAAAAATTAAATATTAATATTATTTAGAGTTATGTAAGTAATTCGATAAAAAATTATAAACAACTTTATTATTTGAACTAAGTAATAAACTTACAGAAGTTGGAAATGGAATAGAAATTAATGATAAGTTATGATATAAATGGGAATGATCATGGAGGGGACAAGACAAAATAATGTGATCTATATCGCCAATTTCTCCACAGTCGCCAAAACCGTCACTTCGAATTCCAATCCTCTTAAGATGCGTTGGAATGCACATATGACCCAGTCTCATTCTAATAATTAAAGTTGTTACATTTTTAGAAAGTAAAATTTTAGAAAACCAAGGCTGAATTGGGATCACTGGTTGAATCGTACGGTACTGTAATCCTTTTGTTTGACTGCTCAAGCTCCATGACTCATTCCATGATTTCAGAAGTGAGCTCCGGGCAAGAGGAGCCAAATCATGCGCGTAATTATTGTAGGGGAACACATCGCCACTGACGACAGCATCCTTCGCATATTTATCGGCCAACTCATTGCAAACAATGCCACAATGGCTTGGTATTCATACAAATGTTACTGAACAGCCCTTTAATTTACATTTATACAGAAGATTTCTGACCAGAAAAGTAACCGGAAAACAATTTTTTGATTTGAAAGGAAATTTACTAAGATATTGTAGAGCGCATAAAGAATCAGAAAATATTAATGCCTTCTCAAGCCTACCTAGCCAAGAGTAGTATATACTCAATAGCCTTAAAAAGTAGTATATACTCAACAGCCTTAAAAAGGCCATAACACTCCCAACATGTTTCAGGAGGAAATTTCACTTTTTGTACAATATTATATTGCAAATGGAAGACGCCTACTCCCACACAACTGTCTGTATTATTCTTAGATGCATCTGTATATATGTGGTGCCATCGCAGCAAATTATTATTTGTAATATATTTAAATGTTATTTTCAAAATACATATCAGAATTCTTTATGCCAATGTCATAACGAATATTTGGCACAAGCGTTAACGCTTCATATGAGGAATCAAATAATTGAAAAGACGGAGAACGGAAAGTGGGAGTATCCAGGGTTCAAAATTTACGGTAACTAGTTATAAGAGAGGGATTCGATTTATGGTGCCAAAATTTATTATTACTATAACAAAGATAAAATAAAATTTTAAGTTACGAAATTAACGTATGATTTTGTAATTGGTAACAGCGAACAAAAAATTTATCTTCAGATATTGTCGACGGAGTTGAAGAGGAGGCTCACAATATTCCAGCTGAAGCTCATTTATCGGAAATGATCTCACACCTCCGCAAAATATACGCAAAGCTTTAGCTTGTATTTTATCTAACTTTTGTAATCCACTAATGTTACACGGATCTAAAGTCCCATAATCTATTACACTTCTTATTATGGCATTATAAATTAATTTAATTCTAATTAGATGTGATCCCCACCAAACACCAGATAGACTTCTTATCATATTTAAAAGCCACTCACATTTTGAAGAAAAGTAAACGTTGTGCGCGTTACCATTTAATTTTGAATCCAAATATTGCCCTAAAAATTTCACGTTCTCTTTTACAGCGATAAGCATTACATCATAAAAAACTGAAATAGGAGGAGGCATACGCATTCTGGAAAATAAAACGATGGAGCTTTTATTGACCGACAAGTCCAAACCGTTCTTGTCCGTCCAAGATTTTAACTTTTCTAATGAATTAGTCAGATGCATTGTTTATAGAATTATTAATGCGTTATTTATAGAATTATTAATTTCATAAAGGACGGTCATCCACGTATTGTAATATATTTATTAAAATTAAGTCTACATTTTTCTAAATCTGCTGTGTCTATGTCTAAACCTATCATAAATTATGGGACTTAAAACAGATCCTTGAGGTATGCCTCTTCGAATAACTCTAGTTTCCGTAGAGTAGCCAAAAAGTAAAACTATAATTCTTTCTAGCAATATAATAATAATAAAATTTACTAAAGTTAATGGTACTCTAAAATACTTATCTTTAACACAATCGATATAATATATTTCATAGAGTTGGCTATACGAGTATTTAGATTTCTATATTATTGGAATATATGTGTTTTAGAAGAATGTTCTTGTAATTAAATTGCATTAACTTGAAACAACTCACTTTTATTACTTTTACTTATTTCTAACATACCTAGCACATCATTCTAGAAAGCCATTTTTTACCGGAAGGAAGAAGTAGTTTTCATAAACCACAGATAACAAAAGGAGTCTATCCTACAGATTATAAAGAAATATTTGTGTTGCTATCTCAACACTCTTCCTCAACACAAACATTTCTTTTACATAGATACACAACAACTTACATTTAAATTTATTAAACTTAAATTCCTCAACATTCACAAAAGTAAATAACTAACTTTGAACTTTAACATACTCAAACTCTAACACAATAATAATGTTTTAACTTTAAACATTTATAGAACACAAACTTAATTTAGAAACTAAATTTTTAAAAATATTCTTAGACAAAGGTTTAGTTAAGATATCAGCAATCTGTTCTTTAGTATTAATATACTTTACAGCTTTAATAGTACTTTGATTATCTTCATAAATAGTTACATTTTTAACATTAATATTTAAATCAGCAAGTAATTTTAACATCCAACAAGCTTCCATAATACATTCACATAATGATACAAATTCCGCTTCAGTTGTGCTTAAGGCAACGGTACTTTGTTTCCTAGACTTCCATACAACAGTATTATTAAAAATTTTAAACATATATCCTGATGTCGATTTTCTGTCTAAATCTCTAGCCCAATAGCCGGGTCCACACCGGACGATCCATCGATCCCGCGATCCGCGATCCAGGATCGCGGAGCGTGGATCGTGGATCGTGTTATGCCGATCCACTCTTGGAAACTTGCGATCCCAAATATGCGCTCCAAGCGATCCTAAGGCGATCCGTGATTCAGCCAGTCTAACTCTTGTACGATATGGAGTCACACGTACAACGGCGGCGTCTTGCCGTTGCAGCAGTAACTTTTATTTTGCTTAAATGCTTGCGCAAAAAATCACAAAAAAGAAAACGACGGTTTTGGGTGAAACAAATTTACAAAAATCGCTTGGAATCTGGGACTCAGCTGTACGCAGAGTTAGTGTCAGATAAAGTTGAACACAATTTTGCAAGAATGAATGCTAATCAATTTGAGATATTGTGTTCATTATTAAATAACAAGCTAAGAAAGAATGATACAAATTATAGAGATGCCATTACTGTGAAGGAAAGATTATTACTAACATTGAGATTTTTAGCAACTGGAGATTCGTACGTCAGTTTGCAGTATCTGTTCCGCATTTCCAAACAGTCTATATCGATAATTATTCCTGAAGTTTGTGAAGCCATCATTGACCTGTTAAATGATTATGTAAAGGTAAGTAAAACCATACTTTATTACTCAATAAAAAAGTAGTGTATTACAATCATAATTTAAAGAAGTAACATGTTTACAATTATTAATTATTTTTTGAAAACATGATATAGGTAGGTACTTATTTAATTCGGTGGTGACTGTGGAAGTGAATAATCCTGAGGTTTCAGAAACTGGGACTGCGATGAATTGGAGGCTAGATGAGCAGACGGTGATGTCTGTGGAATTGGAGCTGGATAATTTTGAGGTTGTAGAGACTGGGACTGTGATGAAGTGGATGCTATTGGTGTGCCAGGGTATGAATTAGTGTAATATCCATAATTGCTATCCCCATATCTTCCTGTGTCAGCTTGAAAAATAACTTGGCATATAGCATTTTTGACATTAACTAATGTTACTGCATCATATTTCCGCAATTCAGTAGATATATACTGCCCGAAAGCAATGTAAGAATCAGTTTCCGGTTGTGGTGGCTGAGCACATTGTTGCAGAAGTTGGAAAGCCTCTGAAAGAGTTTCATCTGATATGTCATCTGCATTATTAGAAGTAGTTTTCTTTCTTTTTTTTGTTCTTTTGTTTGTTGTTTGGACACTGGATTGTGCATTCTGATCATTCTGCTCTCTACTCTGATCTGTGTGGTGGTTGGCTCTCTCCGGTTGTGTGTCACTAGTAATGTTACTGTTCTCGTTTTCGCTCACTGTAGTATTAACTTCAAGTTCCCCTTCAGTCGTATCAGATTCTACCTGTAACAACAATTATTATTACTATTTACTGCTTATTCTTATTTTCAGCTTTATATTATAATTAAGATCTCCTTTATTTTCAGGTGCCGTCAACTAAAGAAGAATGGCGTACAGTTTCTCAGCAATTCGAGAATAAGTGGAATTTCCCACACGTGATAGGAGCGATGGACGGCAAACACGTCGCTATACAATCGCCTTTTAATAGTGGCAACGACTTTGATAATTACAAATTATTTCCTAGTATTGTTCTTTTTGCATTAGTAGATGCAAATTATAGGTTCCTGTATGTGAATGTTGGGACTAAAGGCAGAATATCAGATGGAGGCGTGTTCAAAAGCACAAATTTATATAAAAAAATTGAAAAAAAAGAGCTAAATATTCCTCCACCGGAGATATTGCAAGTTCCCTATAAAATTGAGGTACCCTATTATATACTAGGTGATAAAGCTTTTCAGCTTAATGATTATACTATGAAACCATACGATGGTACACGGGAAAGGGGTTCTTGTGAAAGAATTTTCAACTACCGACTGTCAAGAGCACGTAGAGTAGTTGAAAACGCGTTTGGAGTACTTAGTTCTGTCTACAGAGTCCTGCGTAAACCTATGCTTTTGGAACCAGAAACTGCGACTAAAGTCGTGCTGGCAACGGTTCATCTATATAACTACTTACGCAGTAATCCTAACTTTATATCGCCAGGAACGTTTGATACAGTACAGGAGAATGGAGATGTAATACCTGGAAGCTGGCGAAATGAACCGCCATCACAATCGCTACAACCGATGGCCGTCGTACCAAGAAGAGCAACAGAAAATGCCACTACAATACGGTCCCACTTAGCAAGACACTTTGTTACAAACCATACAATAGTTTGGCAAAATGAATATCAGTAAACTAATAGCTCACATGTTCCAATGTATCGCGTGTGGTTCCGGGTTCATTTTTATCCGCCATAAAGTCGAAGTCATCATACGCAAACCACTTTGATTTATATGTATCTTGAGCACCTGAAATAAACAAGTTACTCATTAAAATAACCACGTGTATTTCTAACAGCTTAAATGTAAAAAGCGAAATCACGTGAAATCCACAGTAAATATTATGATGTAATTACTTATAATAAAATATATAATTTTAATACCTACAGATAAAAAGTAGCTTTGTTTTCTTACCGGATCCAGTTATACGGCTTTGCTTCTCTCTGTGTTTCTCCCTTCTGTAGCCTCCCGCCAGAGATCGCATTTTTTTCTTTAGGTTCTCGATCGACTTATTCCCCATTTCACGAGAAATCTGACACCAAGCATCATCTCTAACACCTCTATTGGTGTAATTAGAATCTTTGGGATCCCATAAACATTTAAATTCTTTATAAAGCGATATCAAACGGCGACTTTCTGAGATGTCCATGGCGAGGTGGATCGCGCGAACCAACACAACCGTCCACACCGCGCGCATCACGCAACTGAGGCACCTTTGAGGCTGGCACAAAAACCGACCGCACACGGATCGCGCGAGGTAGGGAGCGCGCGCTCCAATACGTGCGCATGGATCGCGCGCGGCACGTCCACACCGCCTGCATCTTTGGATCGCGCTGCTGCCGCGCGCGATCGGAGCGCGATGGATCGTCCGGTGTGGACCCGGCTATTCAGCGTCTGCATACCCTAATAAAGGCATGTTACAATCATCTTTAGTATACAACAATGCAAAATTAATTGTATGTTTTACATATCTTAGCAAACGTTTGAGAGATCTCCAGAGCTCAATATTTGGTCTAGATTGAAATCTACCTAAATAATAAACAGATGCCGCTAAATCTGGCCATGAACCGACAGTAACATACATAAGTGACCCTATCAATGATCGACATTGTTTTTCATATGATAAATCAATATCTCCGTTTTCATCAAATTTATAATTTGCATCCATTGGTGTTTCACATCCCTTACACTCATTCATATTATAACGTTCAAGAACACTTGTTAAATATTTAGTTTGATCAATAGTTATTCCAATAGAGGTCTCTTTAATCGATATCCCAAGGTACATTAAATTATTGCTACCCAAATCTTTCATTTTAAATTTAGTTTTCAAAAATTGTTTTAAATCTTCTATTTTATTTAAGTTTGAGCCTAGTATAAGCAAATCGTCGACATACAATAGTAAGTATATATCTTTTATGTAATATAAGCAATAATCATTATTTGAACGTTTAAAACCATATGATATAATTATTAAACTTTTCATACCAGTATTTAGGAGATTTCTTTAAACCGTATAGTGATTTCTTTAGTTTCAGTACAAATCCTTGTTGCACTTTCATACCATCTGGTGGTTTTATGTATACTTCCTCTTCTATATTCCCATATAAAAATGCTCCTTTCACATCCATCTGACTTAAATGATAATCTCGTTGAGCAGCTACAGATAACAATATCCTTAACGTCTATAACTTTAACACGGGTGAGTAAACATCATCAAATTTCTCTTCTTGTTGAAAACCTCGTACTACTAGTCTAGCCTTACATATCGTTTCTCTTCCTGTATCCTTCCTTGTAAATACCCATTTTGCATCTGTTTTCTTGTCTTCTGGCTTCGGAACTATTTCAAGTCTCATTTTCATCTAGTACTTTCAATTCTTCACTTACAGCTTTCATCCAATCCTTTTTATCTTCTCTGGTTTTTATATCATCATATGTAAACGGCACGTCATCATTCATACATAAAAACGCATACATGGCATCATCTTCATCACTAAAGCTGGTTACATATTCATTCTGCCATTTTGGCTTCATTCTATTTCTCTTTCCTCTTCCTATTTCTTGACTTTCTTCTCTATTATTCGTAATTTCTTCTTCTTTACAAATTTCCACTTTTTTTTCATCAATTCCACAATTTATTTCATCTCTTGCTTTCTCATTCCTTTCTTGTCTTTCAACTTCTTCATTTATTTCCTCTTCTGTGCTGTCTTTCACGCTTTCTATTTTCTCGTTTTCTTCATATTCAGGTATGTAAGCTAATCCTTTAATTTTCTTCCATTTTTCATAAAAAATAACATGTCTCGCAGTCACAACTTTTCCTGTTTGTTCATCATATAGCTTATAACCTGCCATACTATATCCAATCATTATCATTTTCTTTCCTCTATGATCTAGTTTATTTCTCAATTCCTTTGGTATATAATTCTAAGCGATACATCCAAATATTTTTAAGTTTGATACGTCCGGTTTTCTACCTTCCCACATTTCACTTGGTTTTTTATCTCTTCCAGTAACAGGACTTCGGTTTGTCACATACGCTGCATACAAAACTGCTTCTCCCCAGAACTCCTTTTTCATTCCCGAGTCAATCAATATAGTTCTAGCTTTATCCATTAATGTTCGATTCATCCTTTCGGCTGTTCCATTCATCTCCGGATTGTATGGCACTGTGTACTGCATCACTATTCCGTTCCTACTACAAAAATTCTTAAATTCATTTGAAAAATATTCTCTACCGTTATCCATTCTTAATTTTAAAAGATCTCTATTGAAATGTCTCGTTGCAAAATTATAATAATGCTGAAAATGTTCAAAAGTTTCTGATTTATTTTTCATTAAATAAACTATTGTACAGTGTGTGAAATCATCAATGAATGTTACCAAGTAATTCTTTCCGTCATAAGTTTGTGGAGAGATAGGTCCACATACATCAGTATGCACAAGCTCTAAAGGTTGCCTCGCTCTAATGCCTGGTTTATTGAAAGGTTGTCTACAAATTTTCCCTAATACACAGGGCTCACACAACAAGTTATTTTCTATAGTTTTATTTTTTAATCCTGCCAAACCATGTACCATGTTTTTGTTTACCAATAAATTTAAATTATTAATTCCTAAATGAGCAAACCTCCTATGCCATATGTCATACTCATCATTATTAATTTTACTTGAAAAATTACATGAAGTTACAGTACTTTGCAAGTTTAGTGTGTACAATGTGTCTATTTTATTACCTATCATCATTAAGTTCTCCTGTTTATAAACTCTTACTTTACCTCCGCTAAAAACTACTCTAAAACCAGCACTTTCCATTTTTGACACAGATAATAAATTTTCTCTTAAATCAGGTATATAATAAACATTTGTTATTAGAAATTTGTTTAAAATCTTACCCACTTGACATGATACTTCCATATTTCCAATCCCAACTGCTTCTAAACTAACCCCATTTTTGGCTGCTGCAATTTTCTTAGGTACATTTAACTCAATATAGTCTATAAAATGTTCCTTACTATTAATTAAATGGTTTGTACACCCAGAGTCCACACAAAACTGAATCAATGAGTTATTTCCACTATTATACTGTTCGTTGTAGCACATAAATACATTTGGATTATTCCCCGCAAAATTCACATGGCCACCTTGTGCTCTACCTCGGTTATTGAAAGTATGTCCACGTCCTCCATAAAATCCTTGTCCTCTTTGAAACCCATGTCTAGCGTTGTATCCTTGCCCGTTACTATGTCCTTGTCCGGTGTTGAAATTCTTATATCCGTTTCCTTGTAATTTATGGCATTGAAATTTTTTATGTCCTGGTTTCCCACATACAAAGCATGAGAATGCACTTGGAGTGACAATCTCCTTGCTGTGAAACTGCTTTCTTTTTTCTTCTTCTGCCAGTAATCTGTCTTTTACAGTAGTAAGTTTTAATTCTCCGATAGTTTCCAGCGCAGTCACTATATTTTCATAACTTTTATGGCATGGACAGTAAGAAGCTGTTGACCTTTTCTTCCTCTGACATCACAGAGCCTGCTTCCTCTAGTTGTGCAATGATTTCCTGCATTCTAGTGAGATGTTCTTTCAAAGACTTTGTTTCAATATATTTAATTTCACTCAACTGCCTTCGCAGGAACAATTTACTACGGGTGCCTCGATTTTTAAAGCTCTCCTCTAGGTTCTTAAACATCTCGTAAGCTGTATCACTTCTCAAATACTCTAGGTGGCTATCCGCCACTGCTGAAATTATTATAGCTTGGGCTCTTGCTTCCAATTTTTCATCTTTAAAATCCTTTTGCAGAATTGCCTCATAGCAACCACTCTCTTTTAAAATGCTTTTTAGTCTAAATGCCCAAGTATTGAAGCTTTCGCCATCAAATTGTGGTATATTGTACTTACTATTCATAGCATCTCTCGCCGACATAATATTGCTTCCCTCGTGCTTCGAATTTTTTAGATTTTCTCGGAAAAGGAATCTGGGCCCATAACTATTGGAATATATGTGTTTTAGAAGAATGTTCTTGTAATTAAATTGCATTAACTTGAAACAACTCACTTTTATTACTTTTACTTATTTCTAACATACCTAGCACATCATTCTAGAAGCCATTTTTTACCGGAAGGAAGAAGTAGTTTTCATAAACCACAGATAACAAAAGGAGTCTATCCTACAGATTATAATTTTTTTTTTATTTTTTTTTATTTATTCATGACCATGGATACAAAGTCCTGCAGTCGGATACATTTTGAGTTTTGACATATAAGACATTATTAACTGAAGTAGGAGAAGTATAACATTTTACAAAATGACATTAAATATAACCTATAAATTACACAATGTGTTTATCTAAACTAAAGATCTAAACCTTTCCAACAGTATTGACAATATATTTAAAAATGGGAACAAAATAAACAGAATTTTTTAATAATCCTTCAATGTGGCGGGGGACACTTAGTGAGTTTTCTTCTGCTATGCCACTAATCGCATTGTCTAACAACAACCTTTGTATGGCAAACGTTGGACACTCAAACATCAGATGATTAATGTTCTCGTCATCTCCAAAACAATGTCTACATCTACTATCGTCCAAAATATTCATTCTGTGGAGATGCGCCGCAACTAGGCAATGGCCTGATCGCAAGCGGTTGATGCAAACTATGAACTTCCTGTTAACGTACTCAAATATATAGTACCATGGTGTTGTTGGTAAGTCCCTTTGAATATCCGCGTACCATCTTCCCTTTTCAGCTGCGACAGTCTTCCAATATTCTGTCCATAACATTTTTTTTGAAGATTTAAATTGTTGATAGAAGTCGGTAAAAGGCACTTTAAAACTGTCTAGAAGATCCACATCATGGTCTCTACGGGTGACCTGGTCTACTACTTCATTTCCCAGTATGCCACTGTGGGAGGGAACCCATACAAATTCTATTTTCTTTTCTATCAGCTTTATTAACATATATCTTATTCTAAACACATAATTTTGTTTATAGGAAAAAGTATTATTACATATAGAACATAGAACACTTTTAGAATCACTTATAATTAAAATATTTACATTATTTACATTGGTATGTATATAAGTTAAAGCAGCTAATACTGCCCAAGCCTCTGCTGTAAAAATACTGCAATTATGCGGGATTTTAAAACATTTACTTACTTTCATTTGTGGGTCATAGTAGGCAGCTTTAACATGCTCGCTTTTGGAACCATCAGTATATAATGTGTAAAAATCCCTTTTATGTTGTAAAAATTGTAAAAAGTCAAACTTATTTGTAACAGAATTTAAATGACACTTAACATCAATATAGTTAAGAATAGTTTCATATGGGTATTGGTAAATTGGCCACTTTTTACTAGTATACATTTTTTGGTAAGATTTTTTGTTGATAACATTAATATTGATATTTCAGGTAAGGAAGCAGAAATGAGGTTATTAGGTGTGATGTTGGATGTTGCAGCTGACTGTACAATTTCTGTAGAATGTAAAATTTTATCAACAATAAAATTATCATCACAAGACAATTCCTTAAGACAAAATCTCTCAGCCAGTTGTAGGCGGCGCAAGGACAGTGGAGGTATGCAATTTTCAACTTCCATGGACACAATAGGAGTGGTGCGCATGGCTCCACTTATAATTCTCAAACCCATATTCTGTATAACATCCAATTTTCTTAGTAATGTTGTGTTTGCATTCATGTAAGCTAACGAACTATAATCAAAATGACTTCTGACTATGCTTTTGTATAACATGTTAAGAGTTTTTGGGTCAGAGCCCCAAAATTTTCCTGCTAAACTTCTCATTATATTTATGCTCTTCATGGCATTCTGACATATGTAATTTATGTGTTTATCAAATTTAAGTTTATGGTCTATTCTAAC
Source organism: Phengaris alcon alcon (assembly GCA_037179445.1). Lineage (NCBI taxonomy): Eukaryota > Metazoa > Arthropoda > Insecta > Lepidoptera > Lycaenidae > Phengaris > Phengaris alcon. The sequence goes on along the minus strand of JAYRCH010000025.1, from coordinate 103,131 downwards.
CCCTAAAAATTTGTGATGATTCACAATAGGTATTATGTTGTTATTATAAGTTATGTTAACAGGCTCTATGGATTGATCTTTACTAAATATTAACACTGAACTTTTCTCTGTACTGATTTCTAATTTTAAAATATTATTATAATAATGTTGTAATTGATGTAATGCACTGTTTATATGATTGACTGCCATATTTAAGTTTTGATTTACACTATACAAAAGCAAGTCATCGGCAAATTGCAAAATCTTTACTCCAGGTATATTTACAAAATTATGGATTTGAGATGTATAAAAGTTGTACAATGACGGCGTGAGAGACGGCACCTTGCATTGTGCCTTTATTGGCCTGTTTGGGCCCATATAATTTATTATTATATCTAACATAAACTGTTCTATTATTTAAAAATTTAAAAATCCATTTTAAAGTTTTCATCGGAAATCCCATTTCTTGTAAAACCTTAATTAATGGTTCAATGTTTACATTATCAAAGGCACCTTTTACATCTAAAAATACACTTATAACATTACAGTGACTAAGTTTTGCCTTTTTTAAATCGTGTATAAAGGATACAAAGCTTCCAGAACAACTTTTGCCTCTTCTGAATCCGAATTGAATATCTGGTAACTTTTGTTGTGATTCAGCAAAATAATCTAACCGCAGTTTTAGCATATTCTCGAAAAGTTTACCCAAACAAGGTAGGGAAGGGATAGGGAAATAGGTCTATATGAGGATGGGTTATTAGCAGATTTATTTGGTTTTAAGATGGGAATGACACATTGAGTTTTCCATGACTCTGGTATAACTAAACTATTCCATAACCTATTATAAATATTTAAAAGTATTTCTAAAACATAAGGGTGTAGTTTCTTAATTAAAATGTATGGTATATTATCTAAACCTGGTGTTGTATCTTTCCTACTTTTTAGAGATATGTACAATTGGCTCAGTGTAAATGGTCTATTTATAAAGGAGTTACTATCATTTTCAATGGCATGGCTCAATATATTATTTAAATTGCTTTCATTGATCTGAGATGAATCTGATATCTTATCCAAAAAACTTATCCATTCATCATTTAAAAATCTATTATGAGAAGTACCTATTCTTTTAAATCTTTTAATATATCCCCATATTCTAGAAACAGGTGTCATTCTATTAAAACTACTACACAAATCACGCCATGAGTTGACCCTTTCCTCTTTTAATATTCTTTTCTTTTGAGCGTCTATCTTTTTATAATGAATAAAGTTATTAATGCTGGGTGTAGTTCGATAATTAACTAAAGCTTCCTTGGACTTTCGAACTGCATCATCACATATTCGGTTCCACCAAGGAGCTGGTTTCCTCATTGGTTTTGAAACTGTTTTCGGATTTTGTTTGGGGACTGTTACTGTTCTTAGATTATTTAAAATACTGATAAAATTATCATATAATTCGAGTGGTTTCAAATTATTACAATCTATATTTAATTGTGAAAAATAAGTTTCTGATAACTTACTATATTTAGTCCAATCTGTTTTACTATAAATATATTTTTCTTCCACAGGACGTACTTCATATATTGACGGCTTCACATTAAGGGTTACCCGAGTTGGATAGTGGTAACTGCCCATTGGATCATCATGGACACGCCATTCGCAGAGTGGAGCCAATGTGGGGCTAACAAGAGCTATATCAATTGCAGAGGGATTTCTATTTGGAACCTGAATAGTGGTGGCACTCCCATCGTTTAATATACACATGTCAAATTCATCTATAATTTTGAACAAACTGTTACCTCTATTATTATTCGAGTGACAACCAAATAATAAGTGATGTGCATTAAAATCTCCCATGATGAGGCATGGTTTAGGTGTTTCAAGTAATACCTTTTTTAATTTATTTGTATCAAACCTGTTATTAGGTGGACAATATACACAAAGAATGTATATTGTTCCCATCGAAGTTTCTATGGATATACAAAGATTTTGAATTGTTTCATAAAAACTTGTATTTATAATGTTATATTTCAAGTTTTGTTTAATTAATATACCTACACCGTTATGTGAATTAACTGAATCCTTACGTATAAAATTGTATGGTGTAAAATCTGGAATTAAACTTGAGCTCCTAAGCCATGTCTCATTCAACAAACATATGTCTATATTATGTTCACAAAGAAATGTTTTTAATAAGGCTCTCTTATTCTGCAAGCTTTGTATAGTAAACTGTGTTATATTAAGATATGTATCCATTAATTGATTAAATTAGCTAATAATATATCTTTAATTCTTTTATTTGTTACTGGACTATTGCTATTGTCATTTCCGAGGGTTACAAGAGACTTTACTAAAGCATTCAATATAATATCATTGTTTATGATTTGTTCTACATTAAAAGTTGTTTTGGTATTACTAACAGGTGGTACATTAACTGGTCGTGAAATAGTTGGAAAAGATTTGGGGTCAGTGACCAATGGGACACTACTCACCACAGTGGCAAAACTACAGTTAAAATTCTCATATTTTTTCCTCTTTTCTTGCATTTTCTTCTGCTTCACTGGACAGTCCCTCGAGATGGCCAAGTGATTAACGCTACAATTAATGCATACAATTTCTTCTACGTCACATTCTTTGTAGGAATGGCGTCCAGCGCATGAGGAGCACATTTGCTCTCCACGACAAACTTTTGCAGAATGGTTGAATTTAAGGCATTTGAAACATTGTAGTAATGGTGGTATGTATAAATGTACAGGATACCTAAACATTTGTATATAGGCATGTTGAGGCAAAATTGTACCAGCAAAAGTAACTGCTATTGTACCCAACGGTGTAAGTTTTCCTTCAACTTTCTTAAAAAATCTTTTAATTGAAATAACTTCTGTGTCACATGTAATATTTTTGTATATAACTTCATTTGAGAGATCTTTCGGTACATATTTAATAACTCCTGTAATCTCCGACTGGTGGGCCGGTACAAAAGCTTTTAGTTTATTTCTAATAAGGAAATGGTCCATTTTCAAAAAACAATTGGCTGGCGCAGGCTTCTTAAAAGTTACACCAACTTTATATGCATTCACTCGATGTACTCCTACTATACCCTTTACATTTTCTGTAAATAATTTTGTTAAAGTAATGGGATTTTTGTTTCCCAATTTTTCATTATTCATCGATTCCACATATACGACACAATCTCCACTATAATTTTCTGGGAATTGTCTTTTGTAATTAGTTTTTGTGAACATTCTGAAGTCCACCGTACTTTCCTCCAATTTTCTTTTTTTGGAAGTATCTCCAGGGGGCGGACCCCCGTCGCTATCTTCACTCATTTTTATTTTATTATATTTAATTCAATTAAAAACTACTATTTACAACAATGTTACAGTAATATAAACTAGAAAATTATATTTTACAAAACAGTGAAAAATTTAAACACCCGCTCTTTTCGACTTCCCGCCAAAAGTCTCTACAGATTATAAAGAAATATTTGTGTTGCTATCTCAACATATATAGATAGATTAGAAAAATTATATTGTTTTTCACTTTCTTTCCTTTTCTTTATAGCAACTATAAAGAAAAGGAAAGAAAGTGAAAAACAATATAAGAGTCTTAAATTTTCCGAATCGCGGTATCGTTGTGTTTAGAAGCTTATGATATATTCCATTATGATCAAAATACGATTAAAAGTGAATAAGTGATATAATTGCATTGGTGAAATGAATGAATGTTGTATGATCTATATTGCGTTTATTGAATATAAATTATAAATAGTTATATTTTATAAATCGTTCTTCGAGTTCGAATCAAGTCGTCATTTACTGTGTATGCCAGGGGTCTCCAAACTACGGCCCGAGGGCCACATCCGGCCCGCGGACAGATTTTGTCCGGCCCGCGGAGAGCTAGCATACTTGAAAACTCCTTTTAGAGAACATATTTTTTATAGCAAATTAAATTTAGTTTACTGAAGTATTCTAATTTTATGTTGAATAATTATTAATATGACATCTACATTGATATGGTCATGGGCTAACTACTCATAACATTGTTGTAGGCTTATTGTTATTGTTTTTGTGATAAGTTGGATAAAGAAACACAGAATTGTAATGAGTAAAGACATGTATAATATGCAGAAAATTTAACTTCAGTATATAATAACTAACAAATTATTGAAATGAATCCAACTAACATTTTATACATTTTAAATAAAAACACAACTTATAACAAGCATAATGACATATGAAATACTAATGAGATTTATGTAATTCAGATTTTCCACTGACAATAGTTTGTAGTTGTGGACTAATTTTACTTGTACCAATTATTAAAAGAGATTTAAGATGATCATCAGTTAATTTAGATCTGTAAAAATTTTTTGTGTACTTCATTTTGGAGAAGGTCTTCTCTCACAAATAAGTAGTACCAAAAACAGAAAACAGCCCATGAGCAAATTTATGCAAATTATCAAATTGTGTCAGTGGAAGACCCTTATAAAATTCCAACAAAGATGAGTTTTGATATTTGTTCTTAATTATATCACTGCACTGTAGATCAATCGTTTTCCATTTGAAGTTCCGGGGCTAGGGTTTCAATGTCAGTATCAAAAGGATTCTGAAAAATCTTAATTTGATTCGCAATGTCATCAAATCGCATCAAAGTCCGAGAAACGAGTATCAAAATTTATTTTCAAAGCACTCAAAGTTTCGATTGCAAAATCGATAGGAAACTCAGTCTCAGTGGTGTGGCTGAATATTTCACATGTTTTAAAATGTGAAAAACATTTACTTCGTAGTTGTGATTGAAACAGTATCAATTTCTTCCGGAATGATTTGATATTAGTGTATAAATCAGGAAGATGCTGGTTTTCTCCTTGCAATCTCAAATTCAGTTCGTTCACATGTTTTGTCAAATCAACATAGAATGCTAACTTCCACAGCCATGCGTTGTTTTGTAATTCAGTAAGAGGGCGATGCTATTCATTCAAAAAAATTTCGATCACTGCTCGAAGTTAAAAAAAGCGCTGAAGGACTTTCCCACAACTAAGCCAACGTACGGCAGTATGATAAGGTAAGTCATTTTCTCCAATCTCTTCAATAAATTGTCGGAATTGTCGGTGATTCAGCCCAAAAGATCTGATAAAATTAACAGTTGATATGACTGGTTTTAGAACTTCAGACATATCCAAACATTTTCCGCACAAAGACTGTTGATGAATAATACAATGTAAGACTAATGGTTTTGAACCACCGTCATTTTCTACAGCCTTTGACACAAGTGCGACCACTCCCTTATCTTTCCCACTCATGTTTTTGCCTCCATTAGTTGTAATACATTTCAAGTTTTTCCATCGAAGGTTCTTTTGATTAATGGCTATTTCAACTCCTTTAAAAATATCTGTACCAGTAGTTGTGCCATGAATACTATACATATCAAGAAGTTCTTCATGCACTTCATAGCTTTTATCTACTCCTCGAATATAAATCAACACCTGAGCAGTATCTGACACATCCGTTGACTCATCCAAGGCCAAAGAAAACCACTCAACATGTCCATTTTTGTCGAAAAGTTGAGAGGATATATTTTCAGCGATGTTTTCTACCCTTCGAGCCACAGTGTTTGCTGACATACTGACAGTTTTTAATAAATTTACCTTTTCAGGGCACATTTCTTCGGCTACTGCAATTATGCATTCTTTGATCATTTCTCCATCGGTGAATGGTTTTCCACGTTTTGCAATTTCAAGAGCCACACGAAAGCTGTCACGAGTTGCCTCTTGTTCAGTTTTTAGTTTTGTAAATGAAGATTGCTGCGATTTCAATTCGCGCTTCATAGCTTCGAATTTTTCTGTCCGCAAACTGCCTGTATATTTTGAGTAATTTTGAAAATGTTTTGTTTCATAATGACGTTTAATGTTATATTCCTTGAGAACGCCTATGTTTTCATTGCAAATCAAACATAGCGCCTTGTAACTAGACTCAATTACGAAATACTGAATGTTCCACTGATCTTTGAATTTTCTGCATTCACTATCAATTTTTCGCTTCTTTTCCATACTACTAAATCACACACAAAAGCAACAATTCAAATCAAAATACTGTTACAAAGATGTCTTAAACTTAAACACGCACAAACACGTTTTATGGAGGTACGCACTATTTTATTTCACAACAGTGTCATAGGAACTGACTTGTGGTTGCGCCACTAGCCTTCTTATATATTCCAATTACTGCCATCTAGAAGTAAGTGGAAGACACCAGAACTTTCTCGAACCAACGAGATTATTCTGTACGTGCTATTAGCGCCATCTGTTAGCGATAAAAGGTACTACCTATTTCCGCTTGTGTCCACCAGATGTCGTGTCACGTTACTCCTCATGGCTCGTACTCTACGACTAATCTAGAAATTACAGATAATGACAGGAAAATTAATAATATGCAGTGTTGCCGTTTTGCGGACTTTAGTCCGATTTGCCTATTTTATACGTTGCGTACTTTTTCGGATTTTTTTTTCATCAGTGGACTATTTCACTTTTTACCACCGGCATCAATGATAATATGGTTTTGGCCCTCGGAACTTACTGGAGTAATGAGTATGGCCCTAAGACTGGAAAGTTTGGAGACTGGTGTATGCTATGGTTAGTTTATTTTAATTTCGGTTTTTCATCTTTTCAATTTGTAAAAAAATAGTTAGATTGGGTAACGGGAAAATATTAAACAAAAAATAAGTTTAAAAAACTATAACCCGACTACGTAAAAAAGGGGTCTAAAAAGGCCGAAACAAGAAAATAATTCAAATAGAAATCCAGCTACAGCACCTTCTGTTCGGAACAGTCGATGTCAAAACGCAGCCGCCTGTAACTATCTTGGGGTATGCATGTGTACATGACGATATACGCAGTTTCAGTTTATACCTAGACGTCACGCATCTCGGTGTGAACTGACGCTTAGATGACGCCATTAGTGTGTGCGACCACGGCTCTACCTTGACCATTTTTGTAACTATGCATTTCTGGATTTCTATTTGAATTATTTTCTTGTTTCGGCCTTTTTAGACACCTTTTTTTACGTAGTCGGGTTATAGTTTTTTAAACTTATTTTTTTATTTGGGTCCCTTTTAATCTTTTTCTGACTTTTTTTATAACGCCTCTTAGGAATTGCTGGACGTATGCGACTAATTATTGTGTATGAGGCATCTGTGTCCATGCTCGAATCATTGGATATTGTAACAATGACCAACGGGGGGACCAGGTCCCCCAGGTAAACCGAAATAAAACTAGTGTATATAACACTAAGAAAAAGGGAAAATATAAATAAGACTTAACTATATAATTAACTATTTATATACAAAAATAATTTTTTTAAAGAAATACCGCGTCCGCCTTTTTTAAGTTCCCGCGCTTTTTTACGTATCGCGATTATAGACTAATTTAACCCAGTGTTGCCAGATATACGGGTTTCTTCGTATTTATACGGATTTTCGATCTGCGATACAAATTAGATGAGGATACGGATTATTATACGGAATTTTAACAGAAGCTCAATTCTCATAACTATTTCGATAATAATCCCATTTAAGTCCATGCGCTAAGTTCTGACTCATTCACGTACGCGTCAATACGCGTGCGAGTGGGACAGTTGGACAATCCAAACGGGATTTACTTATCTGTTAAAATTTACGAGAATTACCCCCTAGTAAAAATCTAATTAACTTACATAGTACCTACCTACTAAGACTATTGACTAAGCTTGTTCGTAATAATTGTGTCGAGCTTCTGTGTAAAGTATGAAATCGTTAGATACAATTGTATATTTTTGTGATTCATAGCCTCATTCCAAAGCACCAAAAAGTGAACTACAGATTATATAAATTATGTTTTCAAGTACGTATTGGAAATAAACGTCAATTTCTGCGTGTGTTTTTAAGTATTTAATATACGTACTAATGTACTGTAAATTCGCAATCACATATTATGTTACCTATTCCTTTTTAACCTTTTTTTTCGTTGATCAAACAGATTTCTTGCAAAAATGGTCATACAGATTATATACAGATTTTAACAAGTAATTATACAGATAAATTGTGCAATGCACCTGGCAACACTGATTTAACCTCAAAATCTCAGACCTCAGTAGGTAGTAATACCAATAATTAGCATCTATGATCTTAGATCTATCATCTATGTCTCAAAATTATTTAGAATTTTACAAAAATTTCATGCTAATACTTTTGTTTTTAGGTTTATCTTATTAATATCTGTTTTTGTTAATATATTCAAGATTAGTGTGACTGTGAATTGAAATCGAAATGAATTTATTACATTTATAAAGTATAGAAATATTTTTTAATTAGGGATTTTATTAGATTCAACTGTGTAAAGATGAATTACGTGCCCAGAATTATTTTATTTAGTCGTAGCACGTACAGAAAAACTTCATGTAGGTTACCTTAAAATCGATAGGGTTAACAATTCATGGTTTGCTTAAAATGTCAACTAATAGAATGTAAAAATAGTTTCTGTGTTTATTACTTTTTCATCCGTACTTTTTATTGGCTTTTATTAACTTTTATTGCATATTATTGTGATTAACTAATATAATATAATATAAAAATATAATAAGAAATATTCTCATTGTTTATAGGTTTATGGTACAGTACACAACTTATTCAAAAAGAAAACTCTGCTGAACAAGTGGAATACATTAAATCAATTACCGAAAACAATACCTTTAATTGGAATGAAATAAAAAAGAATGTAATCAACATTCCGGGAAAGTTTAATCACAAAAACATAGATGCAGTTATCCTTAAAATTTTTGTGAGTAGTAAAAAGTTTGCAGCTGCCCAGTCATTTGTTGATCACATAAGAAAAAATGAGACTGAGTTACCATTAGGTGTAATAAATGGATTATTGCATTTTTATGCTGAATATTCAAATGTAAATGCATTGTGTAGTGAAGAACAGAAATTCATATTGAAATTATACACCCACCTATATGATAAGTATAAGTTTTTAGATTATACAACTTGTGAAAAACTTATCCAAGCTCTATGTTCAATAAATGAGTGGCAAAAGAGTGTAAAAGTTTTGGATGACATATTTTTATCATGTACACCTAGCCACAATGCATTTAGTATGATTGTAGCAACTCTTTTCAAAAATAACAAAAAAGTTGAAGCATTAAAGTTAATAGAGAGAAGTTTGAGTAATCGTAGACCACTCTTAACTTCTGCTTATGAGGAATGGATTAACTATATCATGAGAAAGTACAAGGATAAAAAAACTAAATTAAAGCACCTAAATGAAATTTGTTTTTATCTTTCAAACAATTGTTTATCATTGCCTGAGGAAGCTGCAGAAATATTGAAAAACACTTACATTTCCTTAGATTGGATGGCAAATTATTCTATAGTCCAAATAAGAAGGTAAAATTTGCATTCTATTTCATTCACATATCTTGTGGTGTATGTGAACACAAAACTGTCCAAAATGTCTTTTTTTTCTGTGCAATTTTTTCTTTCTTACATTGTTAAGAAAGAAAAAATTTCACAACAATTAGCATGTTTTTGGGAGAATGCATATTATGTTGAATAGTTTATCCTTTCTACAACTTATACAATTTAAACAATAATTAGAAAAATAATCAGTTACAATAAGAAACTACCCCAACTGGTGTAGTTTCTTATTGTATTAAATACAAATTAAAGAGAGAAAGTAATTTCAGTGGAAAATGTTTATCTTGTAAAGACACATTAAATTTATTAAAATTATCAAACAATGAGTTTGAAGAGCTGCAAAAGAATATTAAAGACAAGTTGATAGTTGGCAAAGATTTATTTCTAAAAACATCACCAGAAGAATTGAAAAGGTTTTTAGATTTTATCAACAACACTGCACCTTATGATATTGTTTTGGATGCTTTGAATATAGCTTACTCCAAAGGAGTAGTTAGTGTAAATGAGAGATTGCATGCAATAAATGCTGTCACCAATTATTTTGTAAGACAAAACAAAAAAGTGCTGCTGCTGGGAAGAAAACATATGCTGAAATGGAGGTCCAATTTAGCACAGAATTTATCGAGAAAAGCACTGACTTTCTTCACTGAGGATATGTAAGTGTCTTTTTTAATCACAAGTTCAGTTTATTTTTGTTAATTTATGAGTAATTTAAGAATTCATTTGGAATATTATCTTAAAATATTATTGATACTTTCAGATCACAAGACGATCCATACTTCATCACAGCAGCAGTGTTAAGTGGACCTAACACGGATATACTGTCTAAGGACTTGCTCCGTAATCATCAGTTCCTATTTAAAGACGATTCTTTGAGAAGATTGTTCCAAAGGTGGCAGTGGCAACATCAGTGGATGATGTTTATGCCGAAAAGAATTCCAATGATTCAGGTCAGGATTTTGGCAATTTCTAATGGTATTAATATAAATAAATAAATAAATAGATTAAAATTAGAAGTACACATGTTCTGTAGTTAGAAGAAGTGTTACATACACTAATATAAGAAACCAGAATTGGGTAGCTACTGCTTATTGTGTTTTATTTTAAAATTCTTAATCAATTCTCGTAATGACCCTAATAAGTGTTTCTCAACTCTGAATTTGAAGATTGCAGGATTGAATTTCGGGCTGTAGAGTATTTGCTATACCACAAAAAAAAAAAAACATTCAAACTCTTTTATTCATAGGATGGGTGTTTTTAACTTATATGCTTTAATACGATAGCTTAATGATTATATAAATGTTTCTTCACTTTCCAGCCGCCACTTAGCTTCACACCATGTGCTCAACAAAGTGAAAGAGGCTGGCATCTACTGTATGAGAGGAAAGACACTGAGACCCAAGTGCGACCGATGACTGGAGTGCCCAATAACATGGGGTGGCTGTGTTTGTTACCAAAAACTTGATTTGTTATAATATATTTAATATTTTATTTATTTCTTGTATTTTTTATTACTAAAATGAAAACCATTTTTCTGAATTGTTTTAAGTACTCAATAGATATTTCCATCCCAATTCCATCCATTTATATTGCCAAATACTTATCAGACCCTGGTTTGTTGGTTGAGTTCTTTCTTCTTGTTTAATGTCAAAAACTTATTTGGCCCTAATTTGCTGGTTGGGTGTGTTCTTGTTGCATATTGCCAAAAACTTATCTGGCCCTGGTTCATTAGTTGAGTTTGTTCTTGTTGCATATTGCCAAAAACTTATTGGGCCCTGGTTCATTAGTCGAGTTTGTTCTTGTTGCATATTGCCAAAAATTTATCTGGCCCTGGTTCATTAGTTGAGTTAGTTCTTGTTGCATATTGCCAAAAACTTATCTGGCCCTGGTTCATTAGTTGAGTTTGTTCTTGTTGCATATTGCCAAAAACTTATCTGGCCCTAGTTTCGTTGGTTGGTTGGGTTCGTTCTTGTTACATATTATATGATCCCAATCATTTTACTTTCTTCAGATAAAATTGTATCAAAATGTAAACAAAACCAATAGACATAGTGCGCTATATTAATACCAACTCAAATGTCACTTATTAACTGTGTAATAAAGTAATACACATATCAAACCTTTTGTTTACGTTTAGAATAAATTGGATCTGAACAGAGCATACAATTAAATTGTATTTGTGATTCATTGAATTTTCATGAAATTCATGAATTCTAATAAACACTATGTATACATTACTTTAAGGACCTGTTTCACAATCGCCTAATAAGTGAAAAATTGATTATCCGGAAGTTTTGTCGCTGCTTGCTTTATACTGAGCGAAAAATTGTTAAAATGTTACGTTTTAGTTCAAGTTTTGACGACCGTTAAGTTAGTGGCGCTGTAAGTGATCTCGATTGTCTATTTTATACAAGCAGTGTGCGCACATGCAACAAAATTGTGTCCTTCCTCCACCATTTGCATTCCGATCATCGACTTTAGCACACGCGAAATAGAGTCTACTTTCCGCAAAACATGACCGTTACTATAGACGTTATAGGAAACAATCATGTTTTGTGGAAATCTTAACTCTACTTTGGGTAAGCTAAAGATCATAATCGGAATGCTAATGAGTAATGGTGGTAGGTAATTCTCTTTTGGAAATAAAACTAAAAAAAAAAATCAGTCATGTTTACCTTAATTTTGACACCTTTAAGTTTAAGATAATTTGAATAGAAATTGTCGTATGTTGTTTTTTTAATGTCACATAAAATTTTAGTCAATCTTACACACGATGCCTCGAAGTAGATCAAAATCAGGCTCAGAAGGATCAGAAATACAAATAAAGAGTACTACATCCAAACATTCAAATAAATCTGGTGAAAACGTAAAAGTAGTCTCAGATGCAACTCAAGGTAAGTTGCTGGCCAGCGTCATGCTAGCGCTAGAAAGAGAATCTATAAATTCAACAAATTTAATCCGATAAAGTTACAAATACGCTGCTGCCAATTGTTCGTTCTAAGCCTCCTCTTAAGGTCTTAATTGTCCCTTTGATTGTGGGTGTCCTTGTACGATCGCCGACAAACCTGGTGTACATCTTTGGGATGTTATAGCATAGTAATAAGATCCAAAGATACACCGGTACACCGGCGTCAGTACAATGTTTTAAACGATTTCTGTATCCATAGCAACGGAACCTTCTGGTAAGCGGAAATCTCGTCGCCGTCGAAACCAGGAACGCGTGGAAATGTTAGCGAGACCTAACGCCCGCCGCCTGCGCACTTTATGGCAAGAGAAGTGCGCGCTGCTGCCCAAGGAGAGACGGGATAAAATTAAAAGTGCCCTGGAGGTGGATTACTTTCTCACACCTGAGTATGTAGCCTATGTACCTACATACCTAAAAAATTAGGGTTTAGCCAACATGCCATGTTCGCTAAGTGACTTAGCGCGTGATACGTTAGTCGTTAATCCCATACATTTTTTAATTCTAACTTCTTCATCGTAATGAGCGATGGCATCTTGGCAAATATGTAGGATTTAGGAAATTAATGATGCTTTCGAAAATGTACCTAAAAAGTTTCGAGTATAAGTACCTACTTACTTGCTGTCTTTGAAATTCGATTCTATGAAACTTTTTATACCTACTTAGGTACTTATTACAAATACCGACTGTCCCATGTCCGTAATATTTAACGTGGCACAAAATTTGAATAAACGTGACCTTTTTGTAGGTATCTAAAGTGCGGTCGCGGAGCACGTACAATTTCGTACATTGACTTTAAATCGTTTAGGTACTTGTCTTCACGTTCACTCGTGCACGAATATAATATTGCTATAGCGTTTACACGGGTACGCAATAGCAATATATATTCGTGCGCGAGTGAAAGAGACAAGTAGAGAGAGAAGGAGACTCTTCTCGCGCGCCGGGCCCCTGAAAAGGGCCTTGGGCGGGGAACCAAAACCAGGAGCAGGGGGGCGATACGATCCCGCGGTGGGTGGGGCGCAGCTGCGCCGGGGCGCATCGTTGCGCTTGGGTGGGGCGCATCAGTGCGCCAGATCTCCTCTTCGGCGGTGGTGGGGCGTGCTGCGTGGCTCCGCTGGGTCCTCAGGTGGGACGGCATCTCTGGGCAGGCGGTGGCGGTCGGGCGGGCGGACGTGCCACGGCGCCAGGTCGGTTAGTTCGACCAGGCGCGAGGCATCCGCACGCGCGAACAGCTTGGCAGAGAGCTGGGCCACAAAGGCCTCCACGCTCTCCACCCTGAGGTCCCTTGCAATGGTGGTGTTGCGGACGTACTACGGTGCGCCCGCGATTCGGCGCAGCACCCGGTTTTGGGCTCTCTGCAACAACCCTTTCTCGGGTGCAGAGAGCAAGTGGTGCCACGCGGGTGCCGCGTACGTAAGGCGGGACCGTACGTACGTCCGGTAGAGGGCGATGCGCATCCTCAGGGGGATCTGCAGGGACGCGTACGCCGGACGCAGCTGGGCTACCGCCGAGTTCGCCTTCGCCACCGCCGATGAGCACTGGGCGGCCATAGAGAGTCGGCGGTCCAGGGTGACCCCGAGGTACTTAGCTGTCTTCCCCCACGGGATCACAGCATCACCAATCTTCAGAGGCGCCGGAAGGGAGCACCTCTTGCTGACGGCGAGCGCCTGGACTTGCCTGCGTTGACAGATAGTCTCCAGTTGCTCAGCCAGTCAGGGAGGAGATCCAGCGTCCTCTGAAGCTTGATGGCAGCATGTTCGGTGGTCACGGAAGGTGGTCAGGAGGTGAAGTACGCCGTATCGTCGGCGTACAGCGCCACGGTGGTACCCTGGTCCGCGGGCACGTCGCTGGCGTAGAAGTTGTAGAGCCCTGGAGAGAGAACACTACCTTGCGAGACGCCAGCGGTGATGGGACGCTCGCCGGAGAGGACTCCGTCGACGCGCACCCTGAAAGTCCTGCCGGAGAGGAAGGAGGCTACAAGCCTTACCAGGGGGGAAGGTACGTTGGCCCGGATGAGTTTACAGAGCAGACCCTCATGCCAGACACTGTCGAACGCCTTTTCCATATCTAGGAATACGGCAACCGACGATTCCTTCTTATTTGCCGCAACGGAAAGGTGGTGGATGACACGTAACAGCTGAAGGGTGGTGCTGAGCTGGGATCTGAACCCGAATTCCTCGCGAGGAGGGAGGTAAGGAGAGAGGTGTTTAAGAAGAAGTTCGAAAACTTTGGATAGGGTTGAGAGGAGGGTAATGGGCCGGTAGCCCTCGGCCTTTCTTAAGTTTTTGTGGGGTTTGGGGATGGTTATAACCAGGCCCATTTTCCAGGGGGAGGGAAAGTGGCCGGTCCTGACAATGCCGTTATAGAGGCGAGTCAGGGCGGCCACCGTCCTGAAGGGAATGTGGCGGAGTGCGGAATTTGGGTTTAAGGCGGCTGAGGGTCTTTTGGACCACCCTCGGTGAGAAGGAGAAATTTGGAGGGGAGGGTGGGAGAGACAAGTAGCGATGAGTCAATGTACCTAAGTACGAAATTCTCCGCGACCACACTTTCTTGGTGTGAACGTTGAGTGTTGTCTCTGTAAAAGCAACTGCATCACTAAAAAGTAGCATTTCACATTGAAAATATTGGGCTTCTATTGTAACCGACGTAACTGAAATATGTGATCATTATACTTAGGTTATATTCTTCTTAAAGAGTACCTAAACCGCGCACGTGTGGTTATATTTTTCTCGTAGACAAACGGAGCAGTATTTCCTGGCGCTAAACGAAACTATGAAGCGACGGTCGCTGGGCGGAATGGCTGAGCGAAAGGCGGAGATGGAGAGAAAGAGACAGCTGCAGCAGCGACGAAAGTGGCTTGTGGATTTTAGCGCACAGGTCAGAAATTGAAAATGATTGAAATACTACACATATTTATCTAACATTTTCGTTGGAGTTTGGACCATAAAACCAATAAATTTGTTCGTAGAATTTTCAATGGGTACCTTAGTTCAAGATTATGTAGGTACGTTGTATTAGGTACTTAAGTATGAAACATTTGTAACTCAAAGCGGAACTGTTAATTTTCCTGATGCGGGGAGAGGAAAATTTCAGAAAACTACAAAGGATTTTTCCGCAAATTATTATTATTAACTACTTAATAACATAATTGGTATTGATGTTCCAAGGTTAAACCATTTTAGTCCATAATGTTTTGTAATGCATTTGTCATTATCTGAGTACTACGCGTTAGCCAATCAAAAGCGCTATCGAATAGATAAACTACCGACGAAAATCCTGCGAAACCGGACATCAGTCATCAACAGGAGCATTAAACTAAAATTACACGTCTTTTTGTAGCTTCATAACCATCAAGTATTCTGCAGGTGGCGTATCGGCTGTGTGACTACATCGAGAAGGGTCAGAAGGAGATGCTGGTATCAAACCGACTCAGAAGTATAGCAGACGTGGTTTTGGAACGAGTGGCAGAAATACTAAGTTTGTTCTTACCTACTTTGTGCGATCATAGCTATCCTAAAATGTTTTGCATAAAAATTGTACAACTTCAAACCAGCATAAAATAGGTGTTACCTGCAATAGGGACTCACTGGCTCACTAGTCATGAGATCGATAAAGGGCCCTTAGTTACTTACATGATATTCTATTCTAGGTGAGCCCAAGCCCTCCCGCACCCACCCCGGCCGCTTACCCCGCTTCATGGTGGCGGTGTCGGACCGCATTGCCGTCTGGATAGAGCGCGCCATGTACCGCGCCGATGCTCTGGAGATTGAGGAAACCGGCGCAGACGACCACATGCGTCTTGATGCGCAGAAGCCGTTTATCTGCTGAGGTGATAGAGACAGTGTGTGTGTGTGTGTGTGAGAGAGAGAGAGACATGTCCCTGTCTCAGGCTAATTCAACAAAAGAAGACTGCCACTTTTTGATACAACGAAAGAGAGGGAGAACAAGTAGTCGAAATTATCCCGTACGTTACCAGTTTTGCGTAGCTTGGGGTATTCAAAGACTTCAGATCTCCACTTTGTCTTTTGATTTGAAACTTCTAAAGCGACCCACGCATTGACTTGTACGCACCAATCGAGTACTCGAGTCGAGGCTTTATGTCAATGCGCAAAATAATGTACTTGAAATTTTTGAAAATAGATGCCTATCATGCTCATCTGCAATATTTTCATACTATGCCAGAATATGGTTATCGCAAATAGCACGCCCTCTGTACAAAGGATACTATGATGCAATGATTCGCAAACATGCATCAGAAAATATATTAATACATAATTGGAATATAATTATAACAACTATTTAAGGGAAAATGACATTCTGGTGGACATGTACATTGAAGATATTTGATGAAATATCTGTCTCTAGTTGATGTAGAGGCAAGGACAGGAGTTTATTCTATACATTGTAGAGTTAGGGCCTGTTTCACAATCGCGTAATAGGTGACGAATAGCTTATACGGATGTTTTGTCGCTGCTTACTTTATACTGAGCGACAGAGACAAAACTTCCGGATAAGTTATTTGTCACATAAGTATTAGGCAATTGCGGAACAGGCCCTTAGTAAAACAAGAAGTTTCCCGTACTTATGTCATTATTTTACCTATCGAATGGTGTAGGTAATTATAGGGACCGTGCAAGTGTATGGCGGGGATATACTAAACGACCGCAGCGCATGCTGTGGCAGAAATGTGCAACAATAGGGGCTACGTCGAACTTGACAATGAATTGCTTTGTAAATCTTATAATAATTTTGAGGCAATCTTGTTTAATTATAATCGTTTTCCCGAAAACGGTTACAAGTATAACCGAGTTTTGGGGGAGGGAAACCGATCTAGCTAGGTCTTGTCCCTGGGAAACTGCGCTTTTTTTTAGCTATATTATATTTTTTTCCTTTCATCGTGCAACAATACTTCACTATTCTACTACATCAATAATTTCGACTCGATTAAGTCAGTCTGATTGGCAGTTGGGTACGCGTATACAGTAATTATACAGTAATTTTACTTTGTTCGAAAATTCGGAATGTGGTTGTTTCGAATCTCGGTCAGATAAATATTTTTGTGATTATTTTTATTTTTATAAACTTATCAGAACTCTAAAGCATAGCTCTGTTACCTAAGGTATTGGGTCTCATTATTGTTCTTGTATAGTCAACTGCAAAAAGAACAGCAGAAATAGCCAGTGTAAATTATACTAAATATTAAAAATGCTGTAAAAAGGAAAAAGTAACTGATATTGGAATAACTTTACAACCTACACTAATCTGAGACACGGTCTCGGCCAATTCAACACTAGGCACTTTTGCCTACAGATTTTATTTTTGAACTCGTGATAAATTCCAAACTAAATGTCCGATTTCGTTGAAAAATAGGGTTTTTCATTTTTAAAACCGTACTCTTTACGAGTAAGCTACTTCTTTGGGTAGGTAAGGATGAATATTAAATAACTAAAGAAATCAACGCTTTGTTGTCCCTGTAATTTGATTAAATTTTAGAAGACAGAAGCTGTTTTACTACCTTAACTATAGTAGCTATATGCTGTCGCGGACTTTTTTTGTAGATATTAGTATGTTCTATAATGTTGTTGAACATTATTTTGTTCTATCATCAATAGTATGCGCTGAAAGATATGGCAATTCTTTTACACCGTGGGTCACATTATTAGATATATCACACACATAAAATTTAGCAGGTATAGGCTATTTTTTACCCGACTATGGCGAAGCCAAAAGAAAGAGTAATGATTTTGGCAGTATATGTATGTATGTTTGTTCCGTCGTAGCGTCTAATCTACTGGTCCGATTTTAATAAATGAGGTGTCAATAGATTCGCAATGATGCGGGTAACATTCAGACAACAGACAAAATTCAACCGAGATAATCATCACGTGGTTGACATCAATAGAAAGGTTAGCACATTACAAATATGTATATATATATATATATATATATATATATATATATATATATATATATATATATATATATATTGATTGCTTTATATATTGTATCATCATAAAACATATTTTATTTTATAAATATAATTTATTATAGACAATACATAACAAAATAAAAAAATTAAATAACCCCTGAATTGTCAAGCATTGAACGAGCTGATGATAATGAATTATAACTGAGAACACTCTCGATTATGTCAGCTTTCAAACAAAAAAAAAAAAGATTAAAATCGGTTAATCGGTTCATCCGTTTTTAGTGGCATATTACATCTCGACTGTGATTTTTGCGTAAAATTGGCCATTTTACGCATTAATTATGGTGTTCTTGATCTCAGAAACAAAGATACATTAACAATTTTGACATATTGAATAGTACAGAATAGCTATTGGCCTAGTTCGTAGTGGCCTCGCTTTTTGTAAATTCTGCTTATATTGCCTTAGAAATTTGAAATATTTTTGATTTAATATAGAAAAAATAAATATTCTAAGCCAAAAAAACTTCGAAAATAGCTTTAAGTTAACTGTGAATTACTCCTATCTACGATAATATTACTAAGCAAAATTTATACCAGAACAATTGTTACTTCATGAGGAATAAAGATTTTTTAATTTTAAAGCATGAATTTATTAACCTATTTCAATAAAAACGATAAATACAAATGCAAAATTACTACAAAATACGAAATGACGGGAACGCTTCAAATACCTAATCTCGCAGAGTGCCGATTTGTAATAGAGCTCTTAAATAGAAATTGCCGATGAAATAAATTATTATTAGCACTTTTATTACATAGGTATTCTTTCGATACATCTATCGAACATGACATCTGATCATACGGGTCTTAAAATTTTCTGGATCGTAGTATCGTTGTGTAATCAAGGATAGTTTTGGTGTTGAACACCAAAATTTCATTGATTACACCACGATTCGAATTATTAAGATCGAACGAATTATTAAGATCTCAATCACAATTGCGTTTCTTGATTATCATTTAATCTACGAAAAAAATTGGCTCGCTCCGTGCTCGTGAAAAAGATATTTTTAATTTCTATTAGTCTTTTGACTACTTATTATTATTATTCCAAAATATAATCGATTGGGAAACGGAAAAATACGAAATAAAAAAATAAGTAAAAAAAACAATAACCGGACTACGTAAAAAAAGGGTGTAAAAAGGCCGAAACAAGAAAATTATTGAGATATATATAGAGAGAAACCAGAAATGCATAGGTACAAAAATGTTCAAGGTAGAGTCGTAGTCGCACCCACTAATAGACCCCTTTTTTAGACCCCGGTTCGATTCCCGGTTAAGTTTTTATCAAAATCGGGCTCGTAACTTCTCTCAGCATTTTCAGTTTTGGATTTAGCCTATCATGCCCAGTAGAAAAATTCACGTTGCACCTACTCGTAGTTAAACGAGGGCGGCACTGAAAATTTCGGGAATCAAGGAAGTGACACAAAATTACTATTTAAAAATGTATTTATTGCTTTTCGAAGTATTCTCCGCGAAATTTGACACATTTTTCCATACGATGAAACCGATCATTGAAGCAACCATTCCATTCGGAAGTTGGGGTCTCCAAAACGGCCGTTTTGTACGGCCTACGGAGATTTTCATCACCTGAAGAAGCTGTGGACAGCTTCTTCAGGTGATGAAAATCTCTGACCACGCAATTTATTCTTTATTTTAGGGAAAGTATATAAATCATTAGGGCTTAGGTCGGGGCTGTACGGCGGATGGTCTAATAATTCTATGATTTCTTGCTCTAAAAACTCTTTTGTTCTGTGCGCGGTGTGAGAACTCGCATTGTCGTGATGGAGGATGATGCGGCGGTTGCAGTTCTCTTTACGGAGTTAAGAAACGACCTGTGGCAAGCAAATGTTAGAATACCATTCTGCATTAACCGTTCTTTGTCCCTCAAGAGGAATAGTCGCAACATGGCCGGTTTTGGAGACAAACGTGGCCACCATTTTTTTTGCAACACTCCGTGAACGAACAATTTTTGTTGGCTTTAACACATTTTCGAACACCTAAACTCGTGACTGGTTTGTTGTTTCGGGTTCGTACGCGTATATCCAGGATTCGTCACCTGATACGATGTTGTATACAGCATTTGAGGATCCTGCATGGAATCTTTCGAGAGTTCTGACGCACCAAGTAACGCGAGCCGCTTTTTGCTCTTCACAGAGCAAATGCGGTATCCATCGGGAAAACAACTTTTTTACACCTAATTGTTCATGCAAGATTATTTGTATTTGACTCATGCCAATGTCTAAAGTTGCCTGAATTTCGCGGTATGTCACATGTCGATGTTCCTCAATCAGCTTACGCACAGCATCAACGTTTTCTTGGGTGACTGCAGTTTTTGGACGACCTTGACGGGGATCATCACTGAGCTTGACACGTCCACGTTGAAATTCAGCAAACCAGCGATAAATTGTGGTTTTGGATGGGGCTTCATCACCAAATGCAGAAATCATCCGGTCAACACACTGTTTTTGTGTTAAACCACTTCGAAAGTCATAATAAATCATCGCTCTGAAATTTTCTCGAGTCAATTCCATTTTCTCAACGACTAAACAAGTTTGACAAGACCTTGTGACTAGACCGAGAATCTTTTTTTAAATAAATAAAGGGTATTCGATTTTTAAAACCAAGGAGTTTTAAATTAAAAAGATTTTAATATGACAGGAACAGTGGAAATATTCCATTCCCGATACTTTTAGTGCAGCCCTCGTATATAAAAAAAAACTTAGGCCTTTTCATCCGTTATTGGATGATTTATACAGTATTCTCCGAGCGAAGTTTGTGTGGGTTTCGTCACGATGTTTTCCTTCACCGTTAGAGCGTCCTTATAATGTAGGTACTTGAGATCTGAAAAAGTCTCATTGGTACACGCCACAACCTGGGAATCGAACCTGAACTCTCTCGAGTGCGAATCAAACGGTCTACCCACTAGGCCACGGAGCTCCGTAGTTATATATAACGACAATAAAAGATAATAATATGAAACATACTGTTCTACAAAAAAAGTGTTTTTGTGCCATTTAATTTAATCCAAATTTTAATACTATTAATATGGGGCACTGAATACGATCGATTTGAGACCAATGTAACAGAAATTGCCACTTTCTCTTTCCTAAATCAAAGCTACGAGCCATAGGAAAAATGCAGATGTTTTCGGATAAATTGACAAAAATGTTTAAAATGTTTAAAAAAAGAAAAAGAAATTATGTTTTGTTACTTCAAATTACAGAGGCAGTTTTATACAGCACACATAAGTAAGTAGTAAAATTTGCACGGGTTTTTACAAAGTATTAAGAATTGTTGTCTTGGGCATAATTCAATAATACGAGCTATCACTGATCTTTAAGTTTTATATTTCGATTCAGCAAGTGAAATAATATAAACCTAGTACATTTTATTGTAAAAGGCAATTTTGATTTAAACTGTTCTAACAGTTTAAATCAAAATATTAGTACCTGGGAGACCGAGCTTTGCTCGGTGTTTTGTAGAGCGATAAAATAATTAAAAATAAATAAGAAAATATAAAAATTAAGAAATAATAAGAATCACAAAAATATTTATCTTACCGGGATTCAAACACACCACATTCCTAATTTCCAAACAATGCAAAAATTATACGTAGGTATAGGTAAATTTAGTTTTCTTGGCACGTCTACACATAGATAGTTACGTGTGTGTATATATTTGAATAAACGTGTGCAGGGCCGGATTAACCCTAAGGCCAAAGAGGCAAAACTCTTAAGTGGTTAAGTACTTTTCAAATGGAAAACAGATAGATAGCATTTCATCACAATCACAATAGCACCGACGGTCAATCCGCTTCTACATGCTTGGTGATTCCTCCAAATAGCGAACACATCACACGGTTCCGTAGTATTACAAAACAACCCTTACAGTTTTGCTCCGTCCGTCCGTTTATTCGTTCGTTCGTCTGTTTGTCCACTTCTGCTAACTCTGCAATCATGGATATAAATGCATAGGTGTAGTTAAAGATTGCTATATATTCTACTTTTGCCTTCAAAGGAAATGATAATAATATCTATGGACGGTTTCACACAACGTCAATCTCGCCTTGTGCTAAGTTCTAGAGTAACGTACGTTAACGAGGTACTTACACAACCGAAATGTACAATTTTTTAAATACTTTTATACTATCATATATTTAAGATTTTTATTATATTATATCATTAATGCTCAAAGTATGATACACATCCATAACCCAGGAATACAGAAAACTGTTTTGTTCCTTTTGTTGAAACACCGAGACGCTCGGTTGAGCGTCTCGGTGTAAGTGGTTACTTAGTCATAGAGGGTAAAATTGCATTGCAATAAGCATTGAGTCAAAAATTTGAATTGAAACCGCGTAAAGACTTACCAGGTTGGAAATAAATAAGAACAATATCGTGTTACTTATCAAGTGTAAGCCGTTTTAGTAGGAGCATACCTATACGTACCATACGTTGTACAATATTTAAAAAATCTATATATTTTCATAAAATTATTTGTAGAAAGTTATAATATTTTTACGGCCGATTCGCTGGCATTGTCGAGACGAACCGCGTAAACCTTAAGAAGCTCATGGGAGCTCTTTTTTTATTTTTCTAAAGGGAATTGACAATCGTTATTTGAATGAAGTTGTCAGTACTAGTATTTTGTACCTGGGTAACGAGTTTGCATAGATTATTTATCAATATATTTACAGAGTGCTGATAAATAAAAAACAAAAAAAAAATCGCAAAAATATTTATCTGACCGGGACCCACCACATTCCGAATTTTCGAACAAAGCAAAAATTATACATACGCATGCCAAACTGGCAATCGGATGACATAACAGAGTCGAAATTATTGGTACGTTGTTGTACGACGGAAGAAAAAACATATTATTTAACTTTAAAATGCGCAGTTTCGCAGGGATAAGCCCTAGCTAGACGATTTTTCTCTTCCAAAACTCCCTACTAAATTCATGGTAATACTTGCAGCCATTTTGAGAAACCGATTATATATTTACAAAATTGTCTCGTTTAAAGTATAAGATAATACGTGTAATACGTGAGAAGTCTTCTTCCTGAAGGCTACCGTATTCCATTTAAGTAGCTGTGTTAGAAATAAGTCGTTGACAAATAACTTAACTCAACTTTTATATATATATATATATATATATATATATATATATATATACAAGATCGTGTCGTTTATGTTGCAATATATCTTTAATTGCACGCCCACATTTTAGTCAAGAATCAAGATGTGGTATTATTTCTATTTACTATGTAAACAAAGGAAAGGATGTCAATGTTAGCAACAGTTTTTAAACGTATCTTAGTATACGGATTGTCGTATCCTATGTTATGTTTTATAGAAGGTTTTTATTAATTGAATGCTGTAAAATAAAAATAACTTGCAATATTATCAGATAAATAGGAAGCATACCTAAGATATAACGATAATTAATTTACTTTGTAACTTTTCCTTTCTAGGGTTGCATAGTTAACGTTTCGGAAACCTTAGGTATAGTTTCGTCATGTCCGTTCGGCCGCCTTCGGCTTACTTCGGTTTTTCCTGCTGCTTTTAATATAGGAGATTTGGAGCACAACTTCTCTTAAAGTCTTTCTCTCTAATAACCAGCTGTTCTAAAGTCATTAATGTTGAAAGCTCCTATACTATTGGTTTTTGAAATGACAGACCCATAAAAACAACATAAATATGGTAAAATTTATCCTTCGCTCGCTTCGCTCAATTTCAGACTTACTTATTTTTTCTGAAACCTATGTAACCTTTTCATGGCCACTAACTTAAAGCTTCTTAATTGTTTGTAAGAATATAAAACCTCAGTACAAAATGAATCAATTGAAAAACCTGGATGCAATAAATTAATATTGCGTGACCATATCAGCATAAAGTAGTATACATTTTTCTAAGGGCCAAGACAACTGATTTCATTATGACGACCTTAGGGCTTAGGCACAGCTAAGTACTGGATGGCCTTCTGCAGAACTATATAACGCGTCTGTCTTCCGCAGATAAGCATAGTTGCACTTGAAGGCTCGACAGCAGTTCCAGTGAAATCTATACACATCCAAAATGAAATTCTTAGTACGTATTTTTTTTACAATTTATAATTTTAATTATTATATTTGTTACTTACACCATTTTCAGTTATAATTTTTAACTTATTTACCTATTTGAAAATAGAAAAAGCTTTAAAGCATGTTAAAGCTGAACGAAAAAATACAGTTGCAAGCTTGCTAAAGCACCTGAAATGTGGTTCCAATTTTACATATTCTTGCCATAATACTTTTCTATTTTTATTAGCGTTAGTGTAGTTTGTTTAATTTTTGCCTCGCGATTTACATTTTTTTTAATGATTTTATTTCTATCTAAGCGCGATATACATTATAAAGTATCCATCATCTGTCATTTTTTTCTTATCTTGACATTATCACCAAGGGTATTAGATTAACCTACTTGTTTTCTCTCCAGGTATTCTTCGTCCTCTGCTTTATCGCTCTGACCAGCGCGGCTCCCCAGCTGATCTGGCCAGGAGTCGTTGCACCTACCGGACTGGGAGGGGTGAGTATCACCTATTGCCATCTGCAATATCAGAAGACAGATGAGTTTTAAATCCTTGGTGCATTTATAAATGTATAGCAGGGGTTCCTAAACTGTTAAGACAACGAATCACCTAATTAATACCTTTTATTTTATGGAACCCCAATAATGGAGGGCGGGGTGGAGGGAAGCTGTGCCCATTTTGGGAATCTCTGGAATATAGGTTTATCGGCTGCACTCAGAGATATTTAATGCTTACTTAAGGAGTCACTTATATCTAACATATGGTTGTCAGACTTGTAACCTAACAAAAATCAAGCGGAGAACCTAAAAGTATGTCAAAACAGCATAGAAAGGAGTGTTATGCGCGTAAGGAGAAAATGTAAAGTACGACTGGATAGTATAAAGGTAAAAGCAAAGTTTAAAAATGTAATTCTGGTAACTAGAAGATTAAAATGGAAATGGGCCGGACATTTAATGACAGAAATAATAGAAAAGTGGAACTGGTACCCAATAAATGGACATATATAGAAGGGCAGATGATATAAAAGACGGGAGGACGATATAAGGGAAGTAGCAAGTCCGACGTGGAGAAGGAGGGCAAGGGATAGGGATGAATGGAAGTCGCTTGAGGAGGCCTATGTCGAAAGACAAGCTAAATACATACCTCTGTATTGTATCTGTATTGTATGTAGTAAGAAAGGCTGATAATAAATATGGAGTCACTTTAAGGAGAGATTTTGACAGAAACTGTTTGGACTTTATGTCAAAGTAAGTAGCTCCTTAAGTAAGCATTAAGTGTTTCTGAGTGCGGCCATACGTGTACTGAAAGAAATCATTGTATATAGGTGACACTAACGGGAATCGCAGCGATATTATTTATATCCTACTAATAATATTATAAATGTGAAAGTTTGTGAGGATGGATGCATGTATGGAGGGATGGATGATTATTACTCTTTCACGCAAAAACTACTAAACGCATTTTGATGAAATTTGATATGGCAGTAGTTTAGGCTCTGGAATAACAAATATGCTTTTTATTCGGAAAAAGTACAGTGTTCCCGTGGGATACTGTATTTACGCGGGCGAAGCCGCGGGCAAGAGCCAGCCGTCTATAAGTCACGTTGTTGAACGTCCCAACATGGTGTTAATATATTCACTTTGTAATTTAATATTTGTTGATCTGTTGTTTTTACCTTTCTTGTTTGTTGCAGACTGTTGTCGCCGGGCCCACTGTTTTGAACGGTCTCACCGGGCCCACCCTCGGCCTCGGCCGCATTGTCGCTCCCGGCATCATCATCTAAACAGCAACAAACACCCCCACAATCCAACTTCCCTTAACAACAAATCCCGATGTCCTCGTCACAATTGGATAAAATTACAATGATCCCGCAATAAAAAAATTACACCCCATTTTATGTCCTTTATTTTACTACTAGTTGTCCCGACACACGTCGTTCTATCTTAACTATGAACAAATATTGCTCCTACTGACCGATACGGCAGAAATATTTTAATTTCTATGCAGTCGCAATGCTGAAAGTAGATACTTATTTTGATTAAATATATCTCATAAGTGAAAATATTTTAATCCAATTAAGTATACCTAGCCGTTTTTAATTAATTATTCATCACTTCTATAGATTTATTATGCACTATCATGTCTTTAATGAACATTGAAAAGGAAAGTACCTAAGCAAAAATTAAATAAAGCGAATCCATTAGTAATAAGCGGTGGTAGCCTAGTGGTCGTAATTCTTCACTACAACACACACACACACAGTTTCACAACAACAATAACACTTCATATATTATGTATTTTATAAGTTTGAGCTTTTTAATGGTTCTGTTGTCTCTTAGATACGAAGTAAAAATGTTAATGTTGTCTATTGGATGTGAAAGACCTCAGAAAGACCTTCTGAAAGACGGATCGATAAACGTCAACGTGTGATAATAAAATGAAAAACGACTTACAAAGTAAAAATGCACAAAAAAGTATGAAATAAAACTTATTTTCTAAATAATTCCCCTTTTAAATTCGGCTAACATTTTAACTATTTCTCTACTAAATCTACATAATTTTGAAGTCCATATAAATTTCGAAGAGTTCCCTCGATTCATCACGGATCCCATCTAAGGACTAAGGTAGGACAGGACTAAGGTACAAATTTCAAATTATAACCTTTTCAACAACAAAAGAATTTTGCAAATATGTTCACAAATGGCAAAGTAATGTTCAAAGATATCCGTGACGGTGTAAAATATTATGAGGAGTACCTAATATATCATCATCATAATGTGATGATGGTGATGATGATGATGATGATTACTGTAATCGACATAGTGGCATATGTTTGCAGTTCTTTAAACAACGCCGAAATCCCCAAAACATGTATCTATAAGGAGTCATTAGTTCTGATTAGTACTTTTGGATCCTTGATGCTTGGCTACTTCAGAAAAAGTCGAAATCACCATAATATGTATTCATATAAATTTAGAGTTGTTCCATCGATTCCTCATGGATCCCTTCATCAGGTCACCACTTTGATGTCAAAAGGACCAATTTGGGATTATACCCTATACATCAAAAAAATAATTTTCAAAATCGGTCCACACACGGCGGAGTAATCGTTGAACATCCAAAAAAAATATATACAGCCGAACGTATAACCGCCTACTTTTTTTGGAAGTCGGTTAAAAATTGTATCAAACGCATAGTAGTGTGAGGACTTTTACATAAGGACAGGCTATTTGCTTACGTTAAGACTAAAAATTTCTATGTACTTCATACCAGAAAAAAGTGACGCCATCTGTTGAGTATTGATCGGACTAAAATGTAAGCGATTGAACTAAGGCTTGTTATGGCTTTCGTTACCTGTAATAACAGGTTTTAATTTTAAAATTATTATGAAACTACCTTATGTACTTTACAAAATTGATATAATTCTACTTTTACCTATAGGTACTACCCAACATACCTCATATCTCGTCGATCTCTTTTACTCGTTTGTCGTAATTTCGCAGCCTTTTCAATACTGACAAATACATGCATGATATTGTCAAATGTAAAACTCGAGTGCTCCAATGGGGCACTTAAAGTAAGGACAATTTTAGCCTCAATATACCCGGTCCCTAATATATAAGCCTATGAATTGAATGTGTTTTTAAGCATTATTAATTTATTATAAAAAAATATGATCGTTCACTGAAGAGTGAACGATCATATTTTTTATGGAGGAAGCTCCATAATATAAACTTTAATAGTGACAAATTTCATACTCCTCCGTTTGCATAATTTTCGTACCAAGGGGTACAAAGTTTTTGCTTCACGTAACGAACTCCAGCCCACGAAACCCGTTCCTCGTGATTGCCACGTGCGTCGCAATATTGGAATGCAACCTCCTTCGCACGGTTTAGTAGTTTGCCGCCTAGTTGTCTTCGGACATTTCTTACTAGTTGCTTCACTATGATATTGAGTTGTCTTGACCGCTGATGTTCAAGTTTTGGACTAGCCTGCACACTGCACAGTCATTCGACCTAAATCCTATCGAGCGTGCCCGGGACACTTTACAACAAAAAGCTTTGATGGATACCTCGGTAAATTTGACGACCGCTTGTAAAGAACAGGGCTGGCGTCAGACATTTACAATGTTATTTTAAGTAGATTCATACAATAAATCGTAATTAACATTTCAAATGAACATTGGTTTGACTATAAATAAATAGATTTTATAAAAAAATTTAAAATTTGAATTACAAGTCTATAAAAATAAATGAAGTTCTGTTATCGTACAAAATTTCTACGTCCATCAAAAAAGTTGGACGACCTCTGTGGCTCAGTGCTTGAGCGCGTTGGTGCTCAAGTCGGGGTCGCGGGTTCGAATCCCACCGATGAAACCAAAATTTTTTCTGTGTTCCTGGGTCATGGATATGTATTAAGTATGTGTATAATTTCATAAAGATCTTAAATATAATATGTAAAATTTCTAAATATCCTAAATACACTTCCTGGCAGTCTGTTCCCAAGTCCGGCAGTAAGGCGTGCTGCATAAACTGTAGTAAGGAAATTTTAGATATAATAAACCACAACGCATTCAGTGCGGAGTGTCCGGTCCGAAAAAAGTGGGACGCCATGGCGCGTGCCAGAGTCGCGTACAGCCTTGAAGACCAATAATATGGTACCTACCAGTGTAAGTGTCATTGGATAAATATTAAAATGCTTTAATAAAACCAATGCTGTAAAACAGGAGCTGTACTGTGTACTAGACCTATGTAGGTGTTATATGCAAAAAAATAATAAAAAAAATATATGGACATGACTTGGCATATATATAATTATGTTAAACATATAAAGCATATATAGCAGAAGCAGAAAATATTAATAATATATAAATAATGCATAATTCACCACGACTACTTCCAACAAGTCCAAAAACTATAAATGTAAAACTAATGTAACTGGCTCTAATGTTGCGCGCGCGATGTAAATAACACATGATGCATTGGGATTATATTATACTAGCTGTTGCTCGCGGCTCCGCCCGCGTAAGTATAGTATCCCTCGGGAACACTACTTTTTCGGGATAAAAAGTAGCCTACGTTTTAATCCAGAGTCTTAACTACTACCATACCGAATTTCATCGAAATCCGTTCAGTAGTTTTTGCGTGAAAGCGTAACAAACATCCACGCTTTCACATTTATAATATTAAGTAAGGATAATTTTAATGCAAAACAATTTCGGAGCGGATGTTCCGGGCTGAATGTCTTTTTGAAACAAATTGAAAATAGTAGATGATAAATATACAACGAATAGCAAATTAGCAGCCACAACAGTAGTAAATATATAATAGATAGAAATAGATATATAAATAAAGATCAAATAAAAAAAAATACACTTCTGTGAGGCCAAAAAAAATACACTTTTGTGAGGTCCCCGTAACACAAGTTCTTCGGGTACTTAGCACGCGGCCAGATTGACGTGGTGTAAAGCGTCCATAGATATTATTATTATTATCAAGTACCTATCTATGAAACATGCTACGTTATAAATACCTATCCTTTTTTATACAGAACCCTATCAATACTAGTTAGTTATTTATAAACGGTAGCTCACTTAATATCCATAATGATTGCATAGTGCATTAATATTGATGAACTGATTGTTTGTTTGTCAAATGAGCTTTCTCAAAGAGGACTTGAGCTTAGTTGTAGTTGCCGACCTTCTAATACCCTATATAATACTTTATAGCCGTTGTCATAGTTACTACGATAACAACAACAAAATGAAATTCCTGGTAAGTATTATTTAAAATATTCTCTATATGTAAAAAATAAAATTTCCTGAAAAAAAATATTTAAAAAAGGCAAGTATATAAGCGCCAAAGTTTTTCAAAAACAAAATGAAAAACTTAAGCTTTTTCCAATTTAAATAACATAATCTTTTTAGCATTGCAAATTGAAATCTATAAGAAGCTTATTGAACATCATTTTCTGGATTTTTAGTTAAGAAACAAAAAAATAACGACTCATGCCATCATCATCATCAATCAATTATAACTATATAGAAGTACCTAGGTAGTTTAAAAATAAAAACTTTCAGACAGCATACCTACGACTTTCCTGAAGTTTGCTAAGGATACTCTTACACCAATCTTATGCCATCTAGTAAATGTCTGTTTTAATAAAGGTGTATTCCCAAGACAACTTAAAAAGGCTATTATTACACCGCTATTTAAGAATGGGAATAGAGACGACATTATTAACTATAGGCCAATTTCAGTTCTTTCTTCAATTTCTAAAATACTAGAGAAACTTATAAGCATTAGATTACTCTCCTACTTTGAAAAATTTAATTTATTCTCAAACTCACAATACGGTTTTAGGAATGGCCGTTCAACTGAAGACGCTATTGCTGCTCTAACCAAGCACATTGTTGATCAAGTAGATCGTAAACAGAAATGCCTAGCCGTTTTCCTTGATTTGAAGAAAGCGTTCGACACCGTCTCTATTCCCATTCTTATCAAAAAACTAGAAAATAATACGGGGAAGGCCCCTAGATTTGTTGTCTGACTATCTTCAAGAGCGAAAGCAAAGGATAAAGATTGGTGAGGTCGTCAGTGAGGACGAGGATATTTGCTATGGGTTTCCACAAGGCAGCTTACTCGGTCCAACCCTGTTCCTCGTCTACATTGACGAACTCTGCCGACTCGAACTCAACAACGCCAAAATCTTCTCCTATGCAGATGATACTGCTATTGTTTTCACTGGCAAATCATGGGAAGAAGTTAAACAAAAGGCTGAAGCTGGGCTTGGACTAATATCTGAATGGCTCAATAACAATTTTCTTACCCTCAATGTTACTAAAACCAACTTTATGACTTTTACAAAGTACAATAACACACAGCCCCCCACTGACTACAGTGTAAAAATTCACTAATGCAATCGTAATGCTCCTGTATGCCCCTGTCCTGAAATAACTAAGGTTAAGACAACCAAGTACTTGGGCATAATGATTGATCAGCGATTGTCATGGCATGCACAAATAGAACTGCTGGCGGGTAGAGTAAGGAAACTTATCTGGATATTTAAAGGTTTGAGACATTCCGCTACAAAACCTCTACTAAACCAAATTTTTACTTCCTTAGCAGAATCAGTTATAAGCTACTGTATAACCGTTTGGGGGGGGGAGCCATAAAGAGTAAATTAATAGAAGTGGAAAGAGCACAAAGGTCTCTCATTAAAGTAATGTACTTTAAACCATACAGATATCCAACTCACCTGCTTTATACTGAATCAAAATTGCTTACAATCAGAAAATTATATACCTTACACACAGTCCTAAAAGTTCATAAACAATTAAATTATAATAATAGCAAAACAACACAGCGAAGAAATAAAAACATTATCAATAAAGTCATAGTAAGATCCAACCTTGCTGCAAGACAATATGCATCTCAATCCACCCACATTTACAACCTCATTAATAAAAAACAGAATATTTATGGCTTAAGCAAATATAAATTGAAACAGACACTAAATAAATGGCTACTACACTTAAGCTACGACGAAACGGAAGCACTGTTTGATAGGTTATGTTAGGTTAGGTTAGTTAAGTTTATATTAGTATAGTTATCGTCACACACAACACAGACACACACGCACATCACCCACACCCACAATACTCATACTTACAACCAACACACACAGACACAACACAACACAAAGTACATAAGTAAAATTATAGTAAACTCTATATTTCTCCTTGTAATAATTGTTACTAGCCTCACTTAATATACTTCCCAAATTTTATTGTTTACGGCAGAGCGAGTTTCCCTTAACACAGGTAAACTTTACTTAAAAGGGGGTCTCAAACACTGTTATTATATTGTATTTTAAGTTTGTGAATAAAGATTTGTATTTGTATTTGAATAATACTACTAGCAATACTGTACTAGCAATACTACGAGGAAGGAAATCGGTTTCTTTTTATCGCGGAAAATGTACGGTTGCCGCAAGATAAACTTTTGCGCGCACGGAGTCGCGGCCAACATCTAGTAATAATATTGTATCTATTATCTATTATAATCTACTACAATTATATTTTATTACATTTTTTTCAGACGGTGGTGGCCGGCCCAACCGTGGTGAACGGGCTGGGCGCGCTGGGCCTGGGCGGCGTCATCACGCCCGGCGTCATCGTGCCCGGCGTCGTCGCCCCCGGCGTCGTCGCCCCCGGCGTCGTCGGCGTCATATAAATTGTGTACCTTCCGTCTCTGTCATATTACAATACATCGATGCTCACGATATGGTCTATTTTGTTTACGTTGTTAAAACAATTGTACCTACCTTTTCTCTCCAATTAATTATCTTTGTCTTTGAAGTTATGGTACTTTAATCTAAAAACAAAAAACCTTATGACAGAGATAAACATTAAGATACACATCACAATTTCTGTAAAATATAAATTCTAATATTTATGTAATCTTATATGTTCCGAAATGCAACATAAATATGGACTGAAAAATGCAAAAAGTTACGTTGCTGAATTGAAAAGTTACAGGACTAAAAAAACGACGATGTTTTTGCTATAGTTGAAAAACGAAAATTACTGTTTTGTATTTTTTTGTTAAAACAATAATATACATAATCGCAGTATTTAAGTTAATAATCAACAAATCAATTTTGTATTTATCTTCATACATTTTCAAGTGCTGTGACGTCACTCGTGCATAATTTTTTGCATAGAGCGTTTTTAATGCTCTCCAACGATCTCACATTTGTGATGACTGTATTTCGTCAACAGTTGTTCGTAGATGTGCCCTTGCAAAGACAACATTTCTCGGCTTTTTATGTACTTTTCGAAAAGCCAATAAGAAAACTATGCATGTTCCCCATTATTATAGTACAGGGGGTCTAAAGAGGACACTTTAGGTGTTTCATATATAAGATTCATATATTTTTTTCAACTCATATTATGTGCGCCATTTTACGCATTTCTATTGAAAACTGTCAAAATTAATGTTTAATATGATGAAATCAGATGAATGATTCATCTGATTTCATCATATTAAACATTAATTATAGTAGCCATTTTATAACTTATTAGCGCAGATACACGAGCGCAGGACTGAAGCAACTTCATTTGAATGAGAACCAAATCCTGAACAAAGTGGTTAATCTATGGATTATCTTAGATAGTAGGTATCTGCGCTAATAAAAATCTCATGCTATTTACATTTGGAGTGACTCTATCAATTTCTATTCTATAATGGTAGATTACCTCAGGGCTCTAAAGAGGCATGGAGCTAACCAATTAGTATTGTTAATCTTTAATCGTCCTTAACAGAAGATCGATTATGCTAATTAAATCCTGCAATAATACAGTTACGATCCAGTCCCGATATGTTAAAACTGCAAAATGGTATTCTGATAAGCGTCAAACCAGTTTTGATTGGTCCAAACTCCAAAAATCAGTTTATGATATCAAGATAATATATTAGGCATATAAAATGATGTTATAACTGCATTGTTAAATTTGTTTGAAAAAAATATGATTTTCACGATCTTCAATTATATTTTTTCATGTTCGCCATTATCTTGTCGAATAGCGATATAAGCACATTTATAATAATTATAAGAGAATAAACCCTGTATGCACTTATAATTTGGATTTTGACTTAGATAATTAATATGTTTAGTATGTAAGACACCTAAGTTCTGTCAATACAATATCTGGGAGCACGGTAGTGCCCCCGCCAAGACGAGCCAAGCGAAGCGCAAGGACACTACCAGATCACCTTTTCTCGAAGCGTTTCGTCGATTTTTTGAACTCTCATAACTTGGGTTTGGATTATACCGGATAAATGAATTATTCAGGAAATGTTCCCAGTAACAAACATGTAAAGTTTTGATTGCTTAGGTCTTATAATTTAGATTTTATTGATATCTAAAAACCCCAATTTTCGTCTCTGACTCACTGATGATCAACAAAATTTTATGGTACTTCCGGATGTCCTAGAAGGCCGAAATTTGGAACGTAAGCTTGTATTAGTACACAACTAACATAATTATTACCAACATAGGAACTTTAATCCTCCAACCCCTTAAACTAGGGGATGAAAGTTTGTATGAGACTTCAGCAAATTTTTTACGCCAGAAGTCTGAAAATTGTTGTTGGGATCCATGTTATAAATAATAACAATAAAATGTAGATAATAAAATAACCATGTATCCCTTTATTAACAACAAAAAACACTATAAGCATTTTTTATCTTTATCGACATATTTTAATGTACTTCAATTTAAATAGTAGCGTGCAAACGTCCCTTTAATAATTTGAATGTTACCTTTATGTATAATTCTCCGTTGAAATTACTATAGAATACTCGGAAAATAATTATTTCAATATTAATTCAATTAGTTTCCAATCCAAGCGACAAACGACGACATAACTGACATAGTTCATAATATACGCGATAGATGACGTTTTTAACAAAACTTAAAAAATATTATGATTATATGATATTATGATCAAAACGATGATTAAATAATTGAAGTAACTAAGACTCAAAAAACAACATGTTAGAATACTCGTATTAGGCTATAAAACAGTTACATACTTTTTAATTTTTGTAAATCAAATATTTACAGTATTCAATTGGCTTAGAAGAAAATAAAATCTAGTAAAAAGCGCCATCTAGGAAAACACATAGTGTAACATTCCTAGTCAAAGATATTGAACAATAATCTTAGTTTTCCCAACCACTGCTAAATGGCGCTGTAAGGACCCTGCATGACGCTATCGGAGCACCGATAGTAATAATATATGTTAACCTCATGATGATTGTTTTGTAACCAAATAGACTATCCAGCCGACAGTCATAGTTCGACGAAGCTAAAACGACCTTCTGGCCATTAGCATAGACCCATTCGCAAAAAAACAATGTTTTGTATCAATTGAATTTGCTCTCGTTAATCCTTCGCTGCATAGTAGTTGCTTCCACCATTGCTGGCCTGTTGGGACAGCTTCTTGTACGCAAAGGAATTATTAGCGAACCTGTAGGCCGGTGGTATGCTGATTGATTCCTCACGGGATAATCTATTGTAACTATTTGTAAGTCGTTTAATAGGGGCGTAAGCGCTGCTAAACGTTGTACCTTGTACGAAAATATACGCCTTTATTTACGTCGTAAAGTGTACCAAAAACATATTCATGTTAAAATATTGCCAAGACGATACTATATGACTCGCAATATCAAAAAGTTATCAGATCTCATTTAAACCAAGTTTCTGACTCTACACGCCCTAACTCTACAAGCCTAACTTCACAAACTCTACACCTTAGTCAAGATATGTGGCTTGGCCGTTTCGTTCCTACAAACGTTAAACGCAAGTGGTTAAACAGAAAGTCAGTGAATTTTTCACCTTACACCCAAGTACCTAAGTGGATCAAAATGGCCAGGCCAGATATTTTGAATAAAGTGTAGAGTTTGTGAAGTTAGGTTTGTTGAGTTAGGGCGTGTAGAGTCTGAAGCTTGGTTTTACATGAGATCTGATAACTTTTTGACAGTACGAATCATCTTGGAAATATTTTAACATAAATATGTTTTTGGGTTGATTTATCTTTATTCTATATACGTTGCATTTACAACTGTAATAAATAAAAATATCGTGAACATAAATATGCATATTATTGT
Organism: Phengaris alcon alcon; assembly: GCA_037179445.1. Classification (NCBI taxonomy): domain Eukaryota; kingdom Metazoa; phylum Arthropoda; class Insecta; order Lepidoptera; family Lycaenidae; genus Phengaris; species Phengaris alcon. The sequence goes on along the minus strand of JAYRCH010000025.1, from coordinate 67,010 downwards.
TGATTTAAATTGCAATAAAATACAATATGTATTTGAAAATGTGCTTTCTTATCAAGGAGCTTACAATAACTAGGCGACCTTCTACAGACCTATATAAAGTATGAACCTTCTGTTGATAGGCATAGTCAGTTCTCAGAAGGGCTAGCATCAACAAATCCTACAAAATGAAATACTTCGTACGTATACAACACTATAAGTGTCTTTTATTTTAGAAATACAAGGGGATGTTTTTATTTTTTTCCGGAATGAGGGGGGGTTTACACGCAGATTAGGTACCTAATGAGCCTAATTACTTGAGTAATTAGACTCATTAGAAATCTAATATGTTCTCTGACTTATAATTATAATAAATACTAGGTTTCATTGTGGTCAGACTGCTAGTTCCTTTGTTTTGATCTCGTAGGGGATAGGTCACGCCTTCCCTTGGATGGGTGTCCCGGGGTTATGTGGGGATCCCGGCGCTGTCCCCGGTACTTTACCTACTAAAATCACCTGCGGATTGCCATCAGGCGCTACGTAGGGGAGTATCCCCGATCTGTCTAACACAGGATCTCCAGGATTTGCCGGTCTACCTCATGAGGATTTAGGAATTACCTCTGCTAGTTCCTAAAGTATAGTCGATCGAGCGGCATAATCGGAATCGGAAATTTTCTGTGGAGCAAAAAAACGGCGCTCAAGATTGTTTGCGTGCGGCTTTGGACTACTGTAATAACGAAAAGGATATATACAAGTTTCGTTTCCAGAAACAATACAACTCTTTTGAGTTTGTATTGTTTCTGGAAACCAATATTGGGCTAACCATTACAAACATGAGTCAAAATGCGAAAAAGCCAGCTCTTGAAGACGGTCCTTTGAGTCTAAAACCAAATTTTGCTCATGGATTAAAAATCCAAAGGTGTTTTTATAATCGAGAAAAACCAGGCAAGATTGTTAAGGCAAAAAATATAGTCATTTAAAAAATTTTCATGAGCGTATAATAGTAATTATATGTTTTTTTTTATATGCATTCGTCTACTAGATAAATAAGTTTTTTTATAACCATTCTGCGGAAATAAAAAAAAACCTCCTCGAAAGTAAATGAGAAACAGCTATAGACAAACTACAAGACATTTGTGACAACTGACAACTGACTGTCTTTTGATCGCCAAGATTATTCTCCCAAGTGCAAGAATGAGAATAATGACGTTTTATAAGATGGCGTAAAATTCACGTATGTAAAATATAACATAAATTTAAAATATATAAAACAATCAATATTTACCGTCATTAAAAAAGCCTCCAGAACGGGTCATCCACAAGGAATTGAAATTGCAACCATTTGTAGTTTTTGCAACCATTTTCTCATGAAACTCATTTTTTTTCAGATCTTCTTCGTATTGTGCTTCGTGGCGCTGACGGCCGCGGACCCGCAGCTCATCCTGAATGGCCTGGTGACACCTCTGGCACCCAGGGTAAGTGACTATCTGAAATAAAATAATTAAAATTAGTGAAAACTTACCAGGTAAATTCTCTTGCCCACAGCCCACTAACACATTTTAGGAAAAAGGCAATTACTAAAATGTTTGCGCTGACATTTTTAACTCATAATATAGTTCATACGATGTGTCTACTCGCACAGAATTATTCAAAATTGTCCTCCTAAGAGGACAAAACAGGAGTTCAAAGTTTGTACTGAGTAAAAGACTTAAACGCGCTTGCGGCTAAAACTTTAAACGCCTTTTAGTAGGATATTGCTAGATATCATATCAATTAAACTGTATTTTAAACGATTTAAAAATTTTAAGTTTACTGATTTATTTTTCCGATATCTTTAGATTTCTCTTACATTTAAGTATTGTGATTGTTTCAGACTGTGGTCGCCGGCCCAACAGTGGTCAACGGCGTGGCGCCGCTCGGACTTGGTCGTATTATCACCCCAGGGGTCGTTGGACTCATATAAGTCCCTACTATTTTCCGTCTCTGTCTACACATTTTGACTAATAAAATGCAATATATAAGATGTCTTATTTTCCTTAATTCAGATCCAATTTAATGTAAACGTACACAAAGAAACAATATCGGTATATAATGCTGACAATTTAAAAAACACTTATTTAGATTTACTAAAGTAATCCAATGACACATTGAATTCGATGGTCAAAAAATTTGTTTTACTTACGTTTAGTCTGATCTAAACAAGTATACGACCAGTAAAGTATTTAAAAATTTATTAGGGCCCTAGGTTTTAACCAAAGTTTGTAATCTATCTGTCATTTATAAAGTTAACAAGTGGTCAAAATTAAGCTAATTGACACCTTATCAGAAGGTTGTGTAACAGGCTCTTTTGAAATTACCTATAATTCTAAAATACTAACTTCTTACACTACGACCACGACCCCAATGTATTTCGGGAGTCGTCGTTTTCCACACATCTTCTGTCATTTCCATATAAAAACGAAGTTTACCGAAGTCTATTAGCAACGTGGTTTTTAAAAATAAATAAAAAATAGTACGAGATTGTAAATACAACAAATAGTATTGTATGGAAGAAATTCAGATATCATAGAAATAAGATTTTGGTGTCATAATATTTGAATGAGTATTAAACACATACGACTTTGAGCTGAGGGAAGTAGGTATATAGGTTAATGTGAGGGCTGGAGAAATCTGGGACTGACCTTATTGTTGAGCTGGTGGTTCTGTATCTGGGCGGAGGTTTCTTCTCACTACACTACACAGCTGTTGAGCGGATTATCGATAGATTTATCGCGGTTCGCCGGCGAATTTGGTATTATATTAACGAGCACAAATAAATATGCGCACACGCGTTCGCGTTCACTAGGTTTCGGGATGAGCTGAAAATGCATCCGGCGCGGAAGGGGATCTAAATGCAAGTGTTCGTCACTCTCTGACAGCGCCCCTTTCGGTCGGCCATACATCACGTAGTGATGTCCTTTGTGTTTATTCTAAACGTCGCGCTAGTGTTGGCGCGAACATCCTGGGGGGCCCGCACAGGCGGCGAGCTGAGCCCCATCCTGAGCAGAATCCAGTGGGAGCCGGGCAAACTTGCCGACAGGCCTCCGCAGCTGGCCTTGAGTCGTGTCCAAGTCCACAACTCTGATGACTCCATCCTTCCCAGGTAGCAGACGTGAGATTCTTCCCATCTTCCATTGTAGAGGAGGCAAATTGTCCTCCTTGAGCAGAACCAGTTCTCCAATTTTGGGTGGAGAGGAAGAGGAAAGCCATTTGTAGCGGATTTGAAGGGTATGGAGGTAGGACTTGGTCCAAAGGTTCCAAAAGCGCTGAGAGAGTGATTGAATGAGCTGAAAGCGTTTGAGGGGAGATATTACTCTTTCATCTAGAGTCAGCTCGGGGAGAGCTGTGAGCGGACGGCCAATGAGAAAGTGGCCAGCAGTAAGGGGCTGATAGTCCGTGGGATCGGACGAAAGTGGACTGATGGGCCGAGAGTTTAACACAGCTTCGATTCTAGTGAGCAGAGTTAAGAATTCCTCGAAAGTGAGGTGTTGCTCACCGATAACACGGTATAGAAGTTGCTTTGTGGATTTAACATTAATCTCATGGATACCTCCCATCCATGGGGCTTTAGGCGGATTGAGTAACCAAGTTATATTTTGAGTTGAGAGTTTATGAGAAATGGCGTCGTTATTGTCATTGAGAAATTGTTGTACCTCTAGTAGATGATTCCTAGCTCCTACATAATTTGTGCCACAATCCGAACGTATCAATACCGGAAGTCCGCGACGTGAGCAGAACCTTTGTAATGTTGCAATAAACGCTTCGGCAGTGAGCGATGAGACTGGTTCTAAGTGAACCGCCTTTGTAGTGAGGCAAACAAATATGCAAAAATATCCCTTAATTAACTTAGCATTACGTAATTGACTTGATTTGAGCAGAAACGGTCCGGCGAAATCTGTTGATACGTGACTAAATACGGGCTGAGGTATGACTCTATCAGCTGGCAGGTCAGCCATGATAGGTACTTCGGGCTGAGCGCGGCAACGGAAACATCTTATGCATTTAAACGTTCTGTGCCTTATAATGCGGCGGGCAGATAATATCCAAAATTGCTGACGTAAAATAGCATGTAGCGTGTCCGTGCCAGGGTGGCAGTGTATGCGATGATAGTCATCTATTATGAGGTCTACGAGCGGACTAGAACTAGGCAAAATGTATGGGTGTTGAGCATCGTATGTGAGTTCCGAACGAGTGAGTCTACCTCCTACTCTGAGGAGACCGTCCTGCGTAAAAGGCGACAGACGTTGTAGTCGTACTGTGCAGATTCTATCGGTTTGCAGGCGGTGAATATCTTCTGCGAATGCATTCTGCTGTACAGAGCGGATCCAGAAGAGTAATGCTTCTCTACGTTCACTTACAGTTAGAGGGCCTAGTTGTCGCGAGTTTGAATTTAGTTTACAGTTACGAATGAATCGCCTCATGTAGGCAGTGACACCAGTTAGTTTTTCTAAAGAGCTGAAGCGAGTGAGCAGATCACTATCGACACCGGGTATCGAGAAATTGCATGGTACGTATTTTGGTTTGAGCCCTGGCAAGTCTTGTCGAGTATGAGCTGAAGGCATCTTGGGCCAGGTATCCTCTGGCAATTTGAGCCATGGAGGAGACCACCATAAATCATGAGCGGAAAGAGCTTGAGCTGATAATCCTCTGCTTGCACAGTCAGCAGGATTTAATTGGGAAGGTACATGACGCCACTTAAGTGTGAGTGAATTTGAGTTAATTTTTGTTACTCTATTTGATTCAAATGTTTGTAAACGATGGGGCGGAGTTTTTATCCATGCAAGCCTATGGTACTATCTGACCAACAAACGTGATGTGTAATTGTGAGATGAGCAGACAATTGTTGGGAGACACGCAACATGAGCTGAGATAATAGAGTTGCAGCAGACAACTCTAATTTGGGGATTGTGAGTTTATTTTTAATCGGTGCGACTTTAGATTTAGCAATTATGAGGTGAACGTTAACAAATCCGTTGTGAGCTGATTCTTGTAAATATATCACTGCAGCAAAACCGCTTTCCGAAGCATCTGCGAAGCCGTGAAGTGAGTATGTTGATTTGAATTTGTGTGGAGCGATATGTCTGGGAAAATGTATATCTGAGATGTGTGGAAGATCATGATAGATGCGCTGCCAATCCTCTGTAATATTATTTGGAGTGGGATCGTCCCAGTCCAATTTAGTTAACCATAACCTTTGAAGAAGTATTTTTGCGCGGAATATGACGGGTGTAACCCAACCGTTTGGGTCATAGAGAGAAGCTACTGTGCTAAGAATTGAACGTTTTGTAATGTGGGTAACTGGTGGTAATGAGATGTGATATGTAAATTCATCAGACCGGGGAATCCATCTAATACCCAAAACCTTAATTGATGGAGACTCTGCGCTGATGTCAAAGTCTTTAGGTATTTCGCATTGATCGTCTGGAAATCTTTGCAAGAGCTGAGGTGTGTTTGATGTCCATTTACTAAGTTTAAATCCACCGAGTGATAACAAATCAATGAGCTGAGTTTGGAGTGCTGATGCTTCTTCTATGGTGTCATGGCCGCAAAGTATATCATCCACGAAAACAAATTTACGCAAAATTTGGGCAGCCTGAGGATAGCGATGACCTTCATCTTCAGCTAATTGTAATAATGTGCGGATAGCATGATATGGACTTGAGCGCAATCCGTATGTAACAGTGTTGAGTGCATATGTGAGCAGAGGTCGATCTGGAGACGATCGCCAGAGTATGAGCTGATAGTGTCTTTGGTCTGGTCTTAAGATAATATTTCTAAACTTCATTTTTATGTCAGTGCTGAATACTATACGATGTGCGCGGAATGATATAATAATATCTACAATGTCTCGTTGAAGTGCTGGACCTGTGTGCAGGCAATCGTTTAAACTGACTCCATTGGATGACTTACAACTGCCATCAAATACTGTGCGGAGTTTGTCAGTACCTGATTTGAACACGCCATGATGAGGAATATAATAATGAGGTTTATGAGTAAATGTAGACGGATGACACGGTGTCATGTGTCCTAAATTTATGTATTCGTTCATGAATTCTATATATTTTTGTCGCAGTGTGTGATCGGATTGCAACCGTTTTTCTAGATTGAGAAATCTACGTAGAGCAATAGCATGAGTACTACCTAATACGGGTGCATCTGATAAGAAGGGAAGAGTCACCATGTAACGGCCTGAATCGTCACGAATGGTGGTTGAGCTGAATATGTGTTCACATCGCTCGTGTAGCGGGTTTGAATGAGCAGAACGAGGCTGGGGTTCTTCCGACTCACAGAATCTTTCCAGGCTTTTGCAAATATCATGAGTAGAATGAGCAGAATGTGTAGAGTGAGCCGACTGAGTATAATGAGTATGAGTAATATGAGCAGAGTTAACTTGAGCTACAGGTGAATCGCATGAGTGTTCAACGAGTCCTATGAGTGCAAAATCAAAAATCGTGCCGAAGGCTATGGGCTTCCCCGGGCCCAAAGCAATCTTAGTACCATCCAAAACGTGACCCAAAACGTCTGAGCCTAAAATGAGATCAATGGGCGCAGGAGTATGATAAGCTTGATCCGCCAATGGAATGAGCTGATGAGCTGAGTCTTGTATAACATCTGGTATTTTTTGCAAAGGTAAATAACCTGTAACGTCTCTGAGAATATGAGCGGTAGTAGTAATAGATGGCGTGTCACGGTGTGTGGGCCTAAATGTTATTGTGACCCAACCTTTAGAATTTTGTATGTGCTGATCACCTACACCTGTAATTTTTAATGAACATTGTTTTGGTTGCAAATTAAGATTTCTAGTCATGCGCTGAGTTATGAGCGTTATCATGCTACCACAGTCCAATAAAGCCCGAGCTTTGTGATATTCTCCGCATTTATCAGATATATTTAAAACGACTGTGGGAAGTAACACTGGAGTTTTTAATGGGTTTTCTATGTGCTGAGTTGAATTTACTTGGGCTGATTCTACAGAATATTGGGCTGAACTAGATTTAGATATTTTATGAGCTGAATGTGATGCAGGTGTACTATGAGCTGAATGACATTTTAAATTATTGGGTTGATCTTCTAATTCTATGTGCTCCGTGATTGTAGGTAGTCATTGTTTTTTGTTTTGAGATTGATGAGTTGTAGACGGTGCATGATCAGACGATTGGTTGGGGTCTGATGATGATGATTGATGTGCACGCGTATGTTGTGTGTAGGCCGTGTAGGTATGTGGCTTGTCTTTAGCACGCCGGCGGGGCTGTGCACGTAAATGAGGAGGAAGCAAATGCGCTGACGACACCGGAGAATTTGGAGTTCCGTGACGATGAAGCGAGGTGTGGTGATTTGCACTTCCACACTCTTTGCATGAGTTTGTCGAACGACATTCATTTTCAAAATGCGGACCTAGACATTTACGACATCTGTCGTTGGCTTCTATGAAATCCCAACGACCTTGAGTGGGCTGATGATTATATTTCGGACACGCGATAAGTTTGTGTTCTGTATTCCTACAATAGGGGCAGTAGAATCGCTTGTGTTTATCTGTATTCCGGGCTGAGTACTCGCACCGCTCTGTTCGGGGGGAGGGGGGCCAGTAGCGTTGAGGGTAATGAGGAACTGGGCTGACGTGATAGCTACTTAAAGTGTGAGCCGATGGCGAGCGCTGAGTATTACGAGGATACGCGGGACTAATTGGTCTAAAGCGTGGACTGCGCGGAGAGTTTGCGGGGGGTGTGTGTTGACGAGAGGGCCCAGTTTGTGGTGAGTAGGTAACACCGCGCGTTGCATTAGAATATTCGGTTTCGATACAGCGCGCGTGCTCCTCTAAAAAAGAAATCAAATCACCTAAGGTGGGCAGAGTGTCCGAGATGCCGTATCTTCTTTCGAACAGGGTGCGGAGCTCGCCTCGTAATTTTCTAACTACAATAGACACAAATACGTAATTACTATCCATAGGTAAACGCAGATTATTTAATGCGCTTTGTGCGGAAATGAGCGGAGTTAAAAACGTCGCGCTTGATCGAATATGAATATTAGGTAGGCCGAGAATTATATCAACAAACCCATCTATCAGAACACGGCGGTTTTCATACCTACGTGTGAGAATATCGAGCGCGACGCTGTAATTATCATTTGTGATTTTTAAATGCGCAATCATGCTGAGCGCCTCCCCCGATAGGCAAGACAAAAGATAGTGCAGCTTAACTGCATCTGTAAGTGACGTCATGTCGTCTGTAAGACTCCTAAAAATCGTAATAAACGATGGCCAGTCCTCAACGCGTGAGCTGAATTTTGGCAGTTCAATTTTGGGCAGAACGGCAGAAGTGAGCTGACTTGACTCTGAAGTGGAACTTATATTTTCCGCTGCAGTTAAAATATCATAATATTCGGATAGCGCGTTCTCGTAACCGGCTGTATAAAACTTTTCAATTTCTTCTGTAAGACTGCCGTCGTCTAAAATTTCGCAGTATAAATTTTCTAATTTTTGTTTCAAATTTTGTAGGTCTTTAAAACGCGCATTAAACTCCGTTTTGTTAGACTTTGGGTCACCTTTGTGTAATGCCAATGCGATCTCTCTGAGCCAACTAATAGATTTTATAGTTTGCCTAAATATGGCCGCTTGCGATTTTGTAGGCATGTTTAAAATTATATGCGTGTAACTAAGTTAAATATTTAAAAGTAATGAGCGGAAAATACGCGCGCAATTAATTAAAACGCAGAAAATAGATTTTAATAATGTGCCGACAATGTATACAATTTAATCATAAAATGTGTACGAGTTAATTAACAAATGAGCTGACCGATCGCCTGATGCTAATATAGTATTAGTGTATGTTTGATGAGCGGAGATTAATGCGTTAGAAGTCGTCTGTAATATTATATTAATGTCCTGAAGTTTGAATATAAACAAATCTTAGCGGGCGCGTTAGAAACAAAATAACGTAATGAAAACAATGTAAGTAGGTATGAGCAGGTTCAATCTCAATAGTGTGCCGACTTATTCAAAACAGCTGTAACGTAACACCTATAATATATTTGTATAAACACAGAACGTCGATAAGAATTCTTATTTAAAACAGCTGTAACGTAATACCTAATAATATTTTTGTATAGACACAGAACGTAGATAAGATATGAATTCAATGTGAAGGTCACTATTTATTCTATGAAGAATACCTAATTGAGAATGAATGTAACAGCTGTTGTTCGCACGGGCGCCGTGTAGCCTGTACCTATTACCTACAGAATGCACACAAATCAAGTTTTCTGTATCGAAGCGAGCCGACGATGTTTGTATGGGCACTTGAGATGTTATGCAACCCGTAACTATTAAAATAATGCTAAGTTAATTAATATTGTGTTTTAAAACTTGAGAATATGAAGATATAAACGTTATATATAGATAAAATAATTCAAACTTAGTAATGCAACGACGATTTACAATTCTGTTATGAGCCGAACGTAATTCACAATACGCACTAGTTATTACTTATTTTATATGCGAATCAAACATTAAAATATTTTGTATGTAATTAAGAGCTGAGAAAATTATATGAGATATTATTGGCACAAATTATGTATTAGGTACGTTAGGGAAGTTCTGGAATGTTCGAGTTCTTTGTTCGAAAATAAGCCGACAACCTACCCACTCTTTTTTTTTAATATTTTTTTTTGGGTTTTTCCTATGAATTTATGGGCCGAAATATGCACAAAATAATTTAAATAATTAACATATAGGTTAATATCAAAGTACAGAATAGGGGTTTAATGTTAAATGTGCCGAATTGATAATGGGAATGGACTGTAACTTGGTTTTAAAATGGCGGGGCGGCCTGGCCAGAATTAATTGGACAAAATATAAATAATCGAGCTGATTTTATGTGCAGAATTGGGCGGAGTGGAACTGTAGGTGCTGGTTCTAATCAGGCCCAACGCCGGTAATAGGGAGAAGGGCTTCACGAAGGCTCGATGGACCAAGAAATGTGTAAGCTAGGAACTTACACATACGACTTTGAGCTGAGGGAAGTAGGTATATAGGTTAATGTGAGGGCTGGAGAAATCTGGGACTGACCTTATTGTTGAGCTGGTGGTTCTGTATCTGGGCGGAGGTTTCTTCTCACTACACTACACAGCTGTTGAGCGGATTATCGATAGATTTATCGCGGTTCGCCGGCGAATTTGGTATTATATTAATGAGCACAAATAAATATGCGCACACGCGTTCGCGTTCACTAGGTTTCGGGATGAGCTGAAAATGCATCCGGCGCGGAAGGGGATCTAAATGCAAGTGTTCGTCACTCTCTGACAGCGCCCCTTTCGGTCGGCCATACATCACGTAGTGATGTCCTTTGTGTTTATTCTAAACGTCGCGCTAGTGTTGGCGCGAACAGGAGCAATTTTTATCAGATTTTTTAGTGTAAATATTCATTGTATATTCACCGCGAATAACTTCAAAGTGCAATTAGGATTATACTTCACTCCCTCTATATTTCAAGGATTGATTATGTTCTACCAGACACCATATACGTGGAGAGCTAGGCGTGAAAGGTTAATTAGTAATGCTAATATACGCTCGTTTTTGTCTCGGAAATACATAATATTATTATGGTTTCCATACAATACTACATGTTGTATTTACAATCTCGTCCTTTTTTAGCAACAATAAGCCGGAATGGCTTTGTCTAGTTGTGGAATCTTGGTATTTTCTCAAAAAAACTCCCCTATGTTTTCTCTCCTAAGAATCACATGAATCGAAATCGAATTTATAAGGAGCGGTAGAGACCTATCTCCATCTTCTTACAGTTTTCTTTTATGATGCTGCAGTAAATCAATAGATAAGATTTAAAGCTTAATTCTCTACGATAAATTGTTTCAGTAAACATAATTTGTACTAGGTATATTAAGTCAACCGAAACAAGTACAAATGATATACTTAGCCCCGATTTCATCAAACTTCTTAAAACGCGCTTAACGCTAAACCAAGATACTTTCTCTCTCTCTCATACAATGCAAGAACGGGACAGATCTTAAGCCGTAGCTCAGATCGGGAATCGTACCAAGTGTTTCCCTTTGTAAGGGAAACTTGATCCCCCGAGGCCCTCTATATAATTACTATGAAAATATTAATTTTTATTAGACCACTAAAATTATAATAACTATTATTGAATTCGTATGCATATGCGAAAACACCCATTTTAGCATTAATTTACCACAACATTTATCACTGCCCATTTTGTATGGTTTTGTACTCTTATTTTTTATACCTTAGGACTATGAAAATATTCAGTAATTAATCAATAATTCAAAATATTTTAAGGGGCACTTGAACCGGGGGGATCAAGTCTCACCGAATAAATGTACGAATTATGTACGAATTATGCGAATTACATATAATTATGTATGTAAGAATTTAATCATAAAAGTCGATTAAGACTCCACTTTTATTAAATAGAAACGAAAGATACATAGATAAGGATTCGTCAAATATTCATACACAATATCTTAAATATAGTTTTCCAATAGGTAATTTAGTTAAACTAAAATAAAAACTTAAACAAAATAAAAGTTGATTGTATTAAAAATGTTTTTCATCCACCATTTAAAAAGGTGCCATTTCTGACGATTCTACTCATTCGGAAATGTTTGCTGGTATCATGTACTACCGACAAAGTCACTGTAAAAGTAGGTATTTCCCATACATGTTCTATAAATGGAGTGTACCTGGTCTCCCATAAGGATCAAGTGTCCCTCTCGGTCTGCCACAACATTATTGTTATGTTCTAATTCTATTTAGTTTTTATTCCTATTTACTGGTAAATAACAAAAGCTTTGTATAGTTGATGTCCTTGTTTTGCTCTATATAACGCGTCTGTCTTCCTCTACGAATATTAGTTTACATTTAGAAGGCTCACAACTTTGTCAGTTTTCTCAGTCTGGTCTCTTGCCATCGTCGCGCGCCAAACCAGAGGGTTCCAGCACAGCTGGCACTCCGGCGGTGACAAGAGCCCGACGGATGAGATCGTTCAGGCAGTGATGTCGGGAGATGCGGCCGGCGCTTCGTCGACAGGACAGCCCGTGGTGTCCGAGGCTGTCCACATTTGCACCACAAACACAGCGATGGGGGACGACATGGGGGGGTGCCAAGACGCAGGGAAGTGGCTAACCGGAAAGCTGTTCGATCCAGCAATGTGCCCGTATTGGGTGACGGTAATGCTTGTAGCCAAAGGCCCGACTCCCACTTCTCCGCAGCTAAGAGGCGAGCCTGCTCCACAGGACTGGAGGACGTATTAAGAAGATTATTCCGTACCAGTCTGCAGAGTGGCTCGTCCCAGAGCCTTTGGGAAAAAGTATTGTCAGGCAATTCGCTACAAACACTAGTTACGCTCCAGGCGTCCTTGGCCTCGTCCAGAAAGGTAACTGTATTGGAGTAGGATGGGTGATGTAGTATTTTGGAGATAAGACTATGGTTCGCGTGGACTGAGGACAAGAAGGCCGGAAGCGATATGTCAGAGGGCTTTCGAACACCCAGGCCACCAAACCTAACTGGAAGCGTTGCCTGAGTCCATGCGCGGTCATCGAAATTTGTATTCAAAATAGTGGAGAGCGTTTGTCTTATGGTATCATCCAACTGTTTGAGAAGTTGAGGGAACTTCCACAGTTGACAACACCGTAAGACATATGTCAATTTAGGTACGAAAATGCAAAAACGGATTAGGGTAAAGGCCATGTGACAGTTAATTTGGAGGAGGCGGTCTAAAGTTTCATTAAAATTTTGTAATTTGTTATCTAAGAAGTCCGGGAGAGATTCGTCTAAAATAGGTGAGCCTAAAAGGAAGAGCGAATCCTTGTCAATGACAGACAGTTGTGGAGCTATTTCTTTAAAGCTGGATATAATCGCGTTTCTATCCCCACAACTGTCTGGCACAAAAAGTTCGCACTTACCTAGGTTCAGCTGCAGACCTATTTTTGGAACTCGCGGATCAGAGTGCGGAAGTCTGATAGTACAGTGGGTGCATCGCTTCCAAGGGTCCCATCATCCAAATACCAAACATTAAATTTTGAATTTAGAAGCTCGATGACCGGGTGTATAGCAAGGCTGAAGATTGCTGGACCTAGAGGGTCGCCCTGTTGGCAGCCCACTTCGGATGAGATGAGGTGGTCTTTGTAAATGAGTTTGGTGGGGTCGTTGTAACACTGGAGCATAAATGGTAAAATGGCAGGTGCTTTAGATTTAATTTGGGCCAACAAGGCGCCTCGGTCAACTGAGTTGAAAGCGTTTTTGATATCGACCTTCAGAAACACATCATCGCCTTGATTGTGGATAGCTGTCCTGAAAGAGTGAACGGCGGCCTCACAACCTCCTTTGCAGGCAAAACCGAGCTGTTTTGGCTGGAAGTATGACGCGAGGGAAGTTACCGATTTGCAAGCTAGTTTGGCTGTAAGGCGCTGGTATGTAGAGCCGACAGCAATCGGACGAATGCCACCATCTCTCTTCCTCCATACAGAATGTCTACGATATCTGATGCGACCCTTCCACGTAGCATCAGGTTGCACAGATTCGTAAGTTCATGCAGGAGCTTCTCGCCGGCCTCCCCGCAGCAACCGCTGGTGAGGTCCTTCAGATGCTGAGGGGTGAGACCGTCGAGGCCGCCAGCTGAACCCGGAAGAAAGGACATGATGGCTCCGCGTACTTTGTCTGTCGACGTTTGTAGTGGTGGTAATGCGTCATTGGAAACTGCGAAAGGATTTGATTGTGATGGATGTTTGTTTTGCAGGGCTATGAGGGTTTCTGGGCAGTCGGGGGCGACCGTGTCATTAGAAAACAGGAGCCGCGCTGCACCCTTAATGTCTCCCTCACTTATTTTATTTTCCACAGTTTTCACGATGTTATGTTTGACCGTGGAATGTGAAGAAAAATTTGGGTTGAGGTTAATGTCCGAAACACAATTCTTTTTGATTCTTGAAGTGAGGGAGGCATTGTTGAGCGGATCTCTAGTGATATGCAGAAAACGGTAGGGAAAGGTGAGTAGATTTTCCCAGGCTTGCCTCGAGTTCTCCAGCACTGTGTGGCGTATCGTCTCGGCAAGCTTCTGGGCTACAGTCACTCTGGCACCCCTAGGGATCCGTCTTAGAACTGGTATAAAACGTTTAAATTTGGATATTTCTTGCCAGAAATTTGTTTGATAAATTGGGTTCGGAAGTGAATTAGTTATTGGGGGAATGAGTGTTAGAAGCTGTTTGTGGCATTTGCCTACGGGGATGTTCAAACCCCGCTGGCTTTTAAAATATCGGGAACAGTGGGAGCATTGCAAAAGATTTCCAAAGGACACGATCGAAATATTAGAGGTCCCTGCATCCTGGCTGCTTGTCATAGGTTGATAAAGATAAACTATAAACGATAACTTATATAATAGAATAAACTATAGACAAAAATTAAAAAATTGCTTAACTAATATAAAAAAACCTTGAACCTCTTGGAGTGCAAACTGCTAAAATATAATATCCTCCTTCTAATGGTGCTTGTTTGGTCATTCACCTTGATAGCTCCAATCGCAAGTTATGGTGTCCAACAAGGTGTAACTAGGAACCGTTGTTGGTTACTGAGCTAGGGCTGTCCTAGTCCATTCACTACTCCAACCGCGTACATCGATGTTATGGTGTCCAACAAAACATCCAGTGTGTATTTGGGGTGTAAGTAGGAAACACCGTTTACTCAACTTGGGCCGTTTCAAGCCATTCACTGCTCCATAGTAATCCGATCGGTAAAATAAGTCGGGGTCCAGGCGTTGGCAAATCTTGAAAATTACTCGTAGAATTTTCTGAGGTGTTCCAAACGTAATTGGTATTGTTTTGTATAAGTATAACGTAATAAATATTAAGAAAAAAAATAATAATCCTTATATTTTTACGAATTAATTCATATCGAGTTATGATATGTTGGTTACCTACTAAACGAATGAATTTATATCGGGTTATGACTTATGACAGTTTGGGTTATAAACCTATTTTCCCTGATTTCTTGTGAAATAGCTTTCGTAACAATGTATTTTGAAGTGAATTTTTTTATAGCCGCATTGGGCACACTTTGGCAAGGGAAAATCTTATGGGTTCGCGTCACCGACATGCTCATTTTTTTTTCACTTCTATCGGCAGTTATAGGAAACTGCCCATATTTTTTTAGTTTACAATAACATCTAAAAACTATGTGGTGAGTAAGTAACTCACCACATAGTTTTTAGATGTAATATTATTTGTATTGAAGATTGTCAAGTGATAAATAAAGCTAGTAGTCACATAATATTATGAATTTTCAGGTGATTTTCGTGTTGTGTTGTGTCGCCGTGTGTGTCGCGTCAGATGTGATCGGGCCGGGAGTTCTGGGAACAACGTCCTGGAGTCAACGATTCAATGTAAATCTAAGACCATAAATAATTGTAATTGTAGCTATAAAATTACTAGACGCAAACAAAAATATTATATTGAAACAAAAAATTTGTTGCACCTTTATTGCACCTTAGAAGAGTGACACCTTAGAGAGTTTAAATTATATTTCCTCTAGTGTTTCCTATTGTTTTTTCACATTTGATGTGTCTTTTCGTTCGCTCCAGTGTACCAGCACCCCGATTTCACGAAAAAGTGTGATCCCCTTATATCTCGGAGAAATCTCCGATATAATATCAAAAAAAGACTCAAAAGACGCGTATTTACAAAAGCTAATGTGCAAAAAAATATATTCGAAAAAGTCGAAAAAAAAAGTTATGGCCGAAATAGTGAAAAAAAAGTTCAATTTTTTCCGATATTTTGATTTTGGAGCTAGGTATTTTGGAAACGAAGAATGATATCAAAAATTTGAGAAAAATTCCTCTGGAAAGTAAATTTAGTCAGCTACAATTTGAGCTTAAAACAAAGACGATCAGGTTAAGGGTTTGCCCTGTACCCTAACCTTTTTGAAAAAGTCAAGTTTTTTCGAATTCCGTAGGTTCATTTCCAATGTGCTCAATAGTCGTGTGAGGCACGAAATCTGTGAATTTTTTGTTTGAGTTTAGATTAATTGGATTGGTAGGTACAGTGAAGAATGATAGTTATGTGACGATATAATATTCTAGTTTCAAAATTGAAAATAATAATGACACAATAGTTTAATTTTGATCAGTCTTTATTAAACTTTAATTTTTTTTACAGGGTTACGGTAACGGTCAACAAATCATTTTCACTAATTTGGATGAAATTGGGAGTCATAGTCTCGATGTTGGTGTGTTTTAGAGACTATAATCATTTAAGATAGTGATTTATTAAAATAAGTTGTTACGTGTTCATTAATTTTATTATAACTAGTTCTTAAAGAAGTTATAGTGATAGTAAAAGTCATTTGCGCAGACAACAAATAAACAAAAAGCTAATACTTGTTTGTTTTGTGCCAGTTACATCGTCTCCGCTTCCATTGTCGCTTCGTCTATTCACCGTTCTACAAAAAAATATTTTTGTGCCATTGGTCTGAAAACAATTTTTTTATACAAGTTTACTTAGTTTAGTTTAGTTTACTTTTTTTTTTACTTAGTACGGTAACACACATTTTTTTGTAAAGTTAGCTCTTAAACCTTTTTTGGATAAAAAATTTGTAAGTAGCATTTCACCCCTATAAAATTCAAGAATCCATAACTTGGAAATAAGCGTTACTATAACCAGCACACTTTCCTGTAAAATGCTATTTTGATGTAGACTTGTTTTTGTCAGAATAAAAGTAAACTTAAATAGATCCACTGATAGACTCTTGGTTAAAATGGCCTAGGCCGCTGCAAAATCTAGCCTATACCTATAGTATCTCTATCTGGGGTCACGGCAGTGCCCCCGTCAATACGAGCTAAGCGAAGCGTAAGGACACTCATTACCAGACCACCTTTTCTCGAAGCGTTTCGTCGATTTTTTAAACCCTCATAACTTGGGTCTAGATTATACCAGATAAACGAAATTTTCAGGATAAGTTCCCAGTAGTAGACTAATTAAACGTTTAAAGTTTTGAATTCTTTTACTTTAGATTTTATTGATATCTAAACCCCCTGATTTTATCACTGACTCACTGATGATCAACAAAATTATAACAAAATAAGGTGTAGAGTTTGTGTAGTTAGGCTTGTAGAGTTAAGGCGTGTAGAGTTAGAGTATGGTAGAGTCAGAAGGTTGGTTTTACATGAGGTCTGATAGTGTTTTGACAGTGCGAGTCATATGGAATTGGTCTTGGCATCACTACATGAAAATGTTTTTGGTGGTATCAAATATTTTCTATAAATACGATGAATATTTGTTAAACCGCAGTGGGCATGCATGGTGATCTGGAGCCTTATCTGACGATATTATTTAGAAAGACTGTTGTAGACCTAGCAGATCCTTGGCAATACAGCAGCAAGTCCGAGGTTGGTACTCGTACTTGACGCTGGTATATTAAATTTGGTAGTCTTGAAGGGGCATTAATTTGTAGCATGTGTAACAATTCTGGGCAATCTATTTTGAAGTATATTATTTTATGTAAGAAAATTAAATCTAATTTCTCTCTGCGACCTTTTAAAGTTATCATTTTGTAGTGTTTCAACCTGTTGTCATATCCATGAAGTTCTTTAGACCTATAAAGAATTAATATATATTAATTAATTAATAATTTTCCTATCTTTGTAGGACAAATTGCAAAGGAAGAGTTTTTGTACGCTTTCTAGGCGCTTAATATATATTTCATAGTGCGGATTCCAAATGTTGCTGTTAAATTCTAAGATGGCTCCAACAAGCGCATTAAACAATTTAATTTTAGAAGCAGAGTGTTTGAATTAATTTGAATTTCTTATATCAAAGCCCAGAATTTTAAAACCTCTCTTGGCAATGTTGATTATATGTTTATCAAATTTAAGTTGGTTATTTATAACAAAGCCTAGATCGCAGAGTTCTTCTACCGATTCCAGTTCTTAATTATTAATTTTATATTTAAAGAAACATATATTATAACATTTGCCTATATTTAGTAACATATAATTTTGTATACACCAATTATTAATCTGTCTAGGTCTTCTTGAAGTAGTTTTGCATCTAAATGTGAGTATATAGGTTTGATAATGCTTAAATCATCGGCAAATAAATAAAAGTCGGTATTTTGAAAACAATGATAAATATGTTAAATAGTATTGGCTCTAAGTGAGACTCTTGTGGGACTTCACTGATAGCAGAAACAATTTCTGATGTAAATCCGTTTACTACAACTTTAGAAAACCGTTCTGACAAGTATGACTCGAACCAACGAAGCAAGATACCGTTGACACCATCATTAGACATTAGTATAGAAGAATTTTATGGTAAACTTTATCAAAAGCCTTACTGTATGTATATGATTGCATCAACTGGAATCCGTTTATCTACGTATTTGTAAATATTATTAATAAATTCGTTATTAATATTATATGTTCAGAATGAAATTTGTCGATAAAAAATCCAAAGTATTACTAGTTATTCTATTTCTAAATCATTTTACCACTATTCAAACTTTAAATAACTGAATGACTAATGTGTTAGGTACAATAGTGTGATTCAGGCAACTTTCTTTATCGCGGTAATCGCTAGGAAGTGGACTTTTACTCATCCAGTTACATAATACGCAGGCGCAGGGCGGCGGCGGCGCGGCGGTTTGGGAAAGGTAATTGGGCAATTTAATCCGCCATGCCCATCGCGCTTAGCTCAGACACATTTCTCCCATATAACGTTTGAGCACTAGATTACTAACACTACCTAAGGTTTTTATGGAATAGCACCGGCAAACGAGCAGAAGGATTGTCTGGTGGCAAGTGATTATAGCCGCCCACACCGACAGTGGACAGTGGATACCTGCAATACCCGATGCGTTTACTTACAAGTACGTTCCTGGTCTTTTGATCTATTATGACCATTTTTAAAAGTTATACTTCGAATTTCACCACAGAGAGACTTTACACATTCTTAATGTGGGCCTTACTTGTGCCACTTGCGCAGATCTGGTTAAAGTTTACCCTGGGATAAATTATTATTTATTTATTTATTTTATTTAGCAGGAAAACAAAACGCAATTAGGTGACAGTATTAAAAATCTACATTGCTAAAAAGATACACATTATAATGCCTTCTCTTACATAAATACGAAGATCGAGAGACATAACATGATATTTAACCCAGATCTGCGCAAGTGGGCCGGCCCTAGGTGTGTAAAGTGTCTCTTTTTATCTTATACTTTAAACGAGACAATCGACTTGTATATATAATACAATCGGAACGTCGGCAACATATTTCCATGAAATTAAGTATACGGGAGTTTTGGGGGAGAAAAATCGATCTAGCTTGGTCTTATCCCTTGAAAACTGCGCATTTTTAAGCTATTTATGTTTTTTTCTATCGTAGTGCTACAATATTCAATAATTTCGACACTATTATGTCAGTCTGATTGGCAGTTTGGTATGCGTACCTAATTACAATTTTTGCTTTGTTCGGAAATTTGGAATATGGTAGGTTCGAATCCCGGTCAGATAAATATTTTTGTGATTATTTTAATTATTTTTTAATTTACTAGAACTCCGAGCAAAGCTCGGTTACACAGGTACTAATCTTTAATCTGCAATATAGTTTGACATAAAATAATATTTCAAATACAAAAGTATAAATAAGTATCTACTTAACTACACTTTTGTATTTGACATATTTTAAGCCACCTACCTAGCTAGCTAGGCTCTCGAGCTTTGGTTGTAAGCACTTAATTTGTATACCGACACATGAAACACAGTGATACTGTGCATAACAATTGTTACGAAAAAAATTACATTTACAGCAATAAGCCATTAATTTAATCGTAACTGGTTACGTTTGCTCGTTTAAATGGAAAAATAGATTTTATACACAACTTTCTAACTATTATACAAAACATGTTTGTTTATGTAGTGTAGAATAGAGTACACATGCAGTGTGTAATATTTTGCATAAGGATACTAATAAGTCTAACCAGAATAAAAAAATCGGATACATACATTGGTTCTGTATTTAATAAACGTTTGAGAGGTATTCAATTTCTAGTTTGTAATCCTCATGATAATAAAAACATAATATTAAAACTTTGTTAAATATAAACATAGATCGAACTAAGTTAAATTATTCATATTTTTATAGTATTTATAATATAATTAATCACTGTTTAAAAATTTTGCTCATTATTTGACACGCTATAAAAATAGCAATTTTAAGAAATAAATTGAATAAGATTGATAAAATAGACAAATTGGACGTAGATTTCTGTAATGGTGGAAATGTTAGAAAATTGCAAGACGATTTTCTGACATAAAATAATAATCGTAGTCACAGTACGGCTTCCACTGACTGTCCTGTGGTAGATCTTGAATCTACTTAGCTGAGTGGACTGTATAAGGGAAATTTGATATTGGGAAGGAATCAGTGAACACTAACCTCTTGTTCTGCGTTCCAGAAACTTGAGGAGGCCTCCAAACTGTCTTCGTATCTTCCTTTGTTGTAACGGTTAACTTCACACAAATTTCTTATTTTCTAGCGCGGCGCGTTGGTTATTTTCTGACAAAACTGGATACGATTATGTATTACGCGACACTAAGGCGATTCTCACACTGTGTCGCGCTCCGTCGCGTAGCGCGGCATCGCAGATTTTAACGTTGTATGCAAGTATATCAGTTCGTATAGAAAAACCGCGTAGTGCAACACACCGACAAAGCGTCAGCGCGCGGTGGCGCGTCACGCCCGCAGACTCTGCTAACGGGCGCGGAGGTGCGGGACGTTCCGCGGGGTATAACACACTAGCTCCGCAGTGCCGCTCGCGTCTTTAATGCGTAAGGACGCTACTACAATGGATCTAGACGTGGATAGATTTATATTTGAAATTAAACAACGCCCAGCAATTTGGGACATGAAATCCAAAGAATACAGTGACCGCGTACAAAAAGTGAAGAAATGGGAAGAGATTATAAGTATATTTACAAATGAGGGTATATCACTTGAGGAAAAAAGAAAACATGGTAAGTAGGTTAACTCTTTTATTTTTCTTGGAAAAACAACTTAACAATTAAAACGTAACTCAAATGAGTAAGGTTTAAGCGTATTTGTTTTGCTACGACAAAGGGTCAATATTAATAAAAAAATCAGCTAAATTATTTCTCATGAAATTATCGCTTGTACTTGTTCGAACTGTGTTTCTCGGAATTTCACATAAACCCTCTACATCACTATTGAACAATATTTCTTCGAAATTAACACCATGCCTTTCTCTTACAAAATTGTGAAGCACGCAGCACGCTTTTATTATTTTTATTGATAAATTTACGTTTACATTTAATGGTCGTTGAAATATTCGCCATTTGTGTGCTAAAATTCCAAAAGTGCATTCTATATACCTACGTGCTCGACTCAAACGATAGTTAAATATTCGTTTTGTAAAATTCAAGTTGGCTCCTGCATATGGTTTTAAGACATGTTCAGAAATACTAAAAGCTTCATCACCTATGAAAAAATATGGAAAATCATTGGGAATTCCCGAAACTTTTGACTCTTTTGGTATATTAAGATTATTTTCTATAAGTTTCTGTAAAACATTGAATTGTTGAATACAGTACTATCGCTATATTTCCCGTATGCACCAATATCAACATAAACAAATTTGTAATTAGCATCACAGATGGCTGATAATAATATTGTAAAATAATGTTTGTAATTGTAATACAATGACCCTGTAAGAGATGGTTTGTAAACACGGATATGTTTTCCATCGATTGCTCCAATTACGTGGGGAAAAATTGCACGTTGATTGAAACCTTCGGCTTTATTTAGCCACATTTCAGTCGTAAGCTCTGGTAAACATTCTGTTCTTATTATGTCCCAAATGGCTGTACAAACTTCGTCCACAATTTTTTGAATAGTTGATAGTCCAAGTCTGTGGCTGTAATAAATATCAGTGAATGAGTATCCGCTTGCCAGGTACCTGAAACATAACATACTTTTAAAATTTTATTTCAGGACAATTATTGCAAAGACGATGGAAAACGCTCCGTGACGCTTTTGTAACCCTCCGTGACGCTTTTGTAAAACAAAGACGACAATTAGCTACTGTCAAGAGTGGATGAGCGGTTTCTAATACAAAGCAATACAAATACTACAAACACCTCTTATTTCTCTTGCCGGTGATCACAACTAACACGACCCATAATAGTATGGCATGTGAAGAAGACAACGATCCCGGTGATAGGCCCCAAGAAGACAATATTATGATGCCACCCGAGTCAAAGAAGACTAAGAAAAGTGACCAAACTGAAAAATTCGATAGCGAACTTATAAATGTTTTAAAATCAACTATGCAAAGAAAGACTAAAGAAGAAGATCCAGATCGACAGTTTATGCTGTCCTTGGTCAGCGATTTTAAAAGGGTGTCTTCCAGACTGAAGCCAATGGTCAAAATAAATCTATTAAAATGTATTATGGAAGCTCAAGATGAAACGTATGATTAAGTAAGTACAAGTACAACGCGCCGAACATCACCAAAACAGTAGTAACAATATGTACTCTAATCAACAATATGGTGGTTATTATACTCAACAGCAGATAAGTGATCAGCCATCAGCATCAGTCAGTAAGGTACACGCTCACCACGGCAGCAGCAGTTTTAATCATCCATATGAAATTGCTAGCACAAGTACTCAGCAGCCGATTACACAACATGAAGATCTAATGTCTCCAAGTTCCGTAAATACGCAAAATTCTGCAGTCTGCACTTTTACCCTTATTTGATGACTAAATCTACATTTATAAATTAACATTGCCATTGACATACAAAATTGTGATTCTTAGATTTAATAGCTATAATTTAGTAAGTAAGTAATAAGCATTTGTGATTTCAGGAATAAAAGCTGTGATTGACAGGTTATAGTAGTGATAATTCAAAGCTGTGATTTTTAGGATTGTAACAATTTAGAGATAATATTGTTTCTGTATTATAAGAGTTTAATAGAAAAGTGTTTCAAGAACTGTGATTTGCAATAATTAAGAGTAGGTAAAGATAATTAAGAACAATTACAGACTGATTTAAGAACTTTTTAAAATAAAAGAAAATGTATGCTTAAGACAAAAGTGATTTGGATAATTTGTTAAATAAACGCGTCATAAATAAAATTGGTAGTTTTAATGGGATGATTTTCTTTAGGGATTGTTTAAAAGTATTAAGTCGGTTAACCTACCTACTGACCAGTTCAAGTATAGGTATTTTGTTCACTTACCTTAGTGTAACCGAAAGCTTTTCCTCCGGCGTAATGCAAAGGCGAAAATTTGTGTCACTTCCCGTGATGGCCGTTCGAATTTTGGCTAATAAATAATCAAACGATTCAGTTGACATTCGTGTGTCCTTGAAAAATTTATCTTCATATTTTCTTAAGTCTTTGTAATTCCGTGCAAATAATCAATTTATCGATCTCGTTCGTAAAAAGGGATGTATCCAATATCTTCTATGGACACGGTATCTTCTAATTTGAGTATACAAAAACCACATTGATAAAATAATTGCAGCATCCTGAATTATTTCCGTATTAACCATTTTTAAGTACTATCACCACGGCGATCGACTGTGAAGTGAAGTTTTTATTTGGCGCGGGGCCGTCGTACAATGCCGCTCCGGACGGAGACGCGGAGAAAACTGAGCGGTGAAGCAGATCTGCTCCTCCGTCGCCGCGCGCGGAATCTGCCGCTCCGCGCAACGCGGCGGGACGCGTTGCCAGTGTGGGAATCGCCTATATTATGCGTGCGTCCGGCGCGAAGCGTACGGGCTTTATATATGTTCACTTCAGAGGGGTGCGGGCGGGGAAGGTTTAAAAGGAATCGTTAGCAGATTTATAATACGGATACCCTCAACTATATTTATAAAATTTTGGAACCGTCCATCCTGCATAAGTAATGTCTGAAAAAAGGTACATTAATTCGGTAGACTATGAAGGCGCCTAAGAGCGCCACACCTTAGGTTATTTTTCAACCTTTCGTTACGGTAGTGACGGTAGGTTGAAAATTGAAAAATGTTGGAAAGCACTTTCGTATCAACATTTTTAAAATAGCATATACCTGGGCTGATTGATAACTGGCCGAAACGACAAACTTAAAAAAAAAATGATACGCAAAAAACGAATATTACATTATATTCTGGCATCTTTTTGAAACAAGAACGCCAAATTTGAATTTAATCGAACTGATGGAATTTGTTTGAGAGAACGTAGAACTTTCTCTGTCGTAAATTTTCTTAACAATGGAAAGAAACGAAATTCGTGCGGTGATAAAGTTTTACGTTTTAAAAGAGAAAACAGCAACCCAGATTAAAACCAAGCTAGACAGTGTTTTAGGTAATTCTGCTCCTGCATTGAGTACAATTCACACGTGGGTAACTGATTTTAAACGTGGAAGACAGAGCTGCGAAGACGCCCACAGGTCTGGCCGTCCAAATGAAGTCACGAATCCGGACATGATCAAAAAAATTCACAATATTCACAATCGGCGCTTAAAGTTGCGAGAGATAGCAGAGATGGTGAGCATTTCATCTGAACGCGTTTTTAATATTTTGCACCAACATTTGGGAATGAAAAAGCTTTGCGCGCGATGGGTGCCGCGTTTGCTCACTGTGGTCACAGTAAAAGCAACGTCGAGTGGACGATTCATCGGAGTGTTTGGCGCTGTTTAACCGAGATACTAATGAGTTTTTTCGGCGTTATGTAACAGTCGATGAAACCTGGATACATCATTATACTCCCGAGACAAAAGAACAATCTAAGCAGTGGACTGAGAGCGGAAATCCTGCGCCGAAGAAAGCAAAAACGGTTTTGTCGGCCGGCAAAGTGACTGTTTTTTGGGATGCTCGAAGGATTATTTTAGTGGATTATCTGCAAAAAGGAAAAACAATAAATGGAGAGTACTACGCAAGCTTGCTGCAAAAATTAAGTGAAGAAATCCAGAAGTAACGACCACATTTGGCCAAGAAAAAATTTTGTTCCACCATGACAACGCACCTGCACACACGTCAATGGTTGCAGTCGCCAAACTCCATGAATTGCGGTTCTAATTGCTACCACATCCACCCTATTCCCCGGATCTGGCCCCGTGCGACTTCCACTTATTCCCAAACCTGAAGAAATGGTTAGGTGGCCAGAGATTTTCATCAAATGAAGAAGTCATTGTTGCCGTGGACGAGTATTTTGAGGGGTTGGAGAAAACATTTTATCAAACTGGTGTAACGGCATTGGAGAAGCGCTGGACTAAATGTATCGAGGTAGAAGGAAACTACGTTGAGAAATAAATTTATTTTAAATAGATTTTTGAAGTTTTTCTTTGTCGTTTCGGAAACTTATCAATCAGCCCTCGTAGAGTAAATTCAAAACTCAAACATTTTTATTTCTATACTAGATGTTGCCTGCGAGTTTGTGCGCGCAAAAAGAAATCTCGCAGAAATCGCACATTTTGACGCGATAATAAGTAGCCTATGTCCTTCCCCGTGGTCTAATCTATATCTGTACTAAATTTCATCAAAATCGGTCCCGTAGTTTCGGAGCCTATTCAATTCAAACAAACAAACAAACTTTTCCTCTTCTAATTTTAAGTATAGATAGGTTATTAAATAACACTTATAATTATTGTCCTACATGATGCCTACCACCGGTTCGGACGCGAGCCCGGCGAGAAGAACCAGCTTAAGAAACACGCGCGGGGCCACATATTAGTAAAAACTGATCTTATAAAAAAAATTACAATGTAGTAACATAATCTATATGACAAAAGTCATAATAGTAGCCTATGCTACTATCTTGACTTTTACATACATTAACTTGCGTTAATTATTTACCTGATATCTGATGCTGACACATGAATACTTCGGGATTCTAAACTAATTGCGATTCTCAACAGAATTAGCAACCTAGGAAGTAGTCTGCACACGCGCGCGCCGGCAGAATCGCTAACATAGCAACCACCTGTCTATATACTTAAGACATTAAAGTGTGTTAATGAGCTACTAATTGTGATTATATCAGACGACGTATCGTGATGGTAGATTGCCTTACATTGAAAGTTGAAGATGGAAGAGATAGATGAAACAGAAAATTGCGGGAAAAATGAAACAATTATGGGACAGTTGTTTATGTAAAGTAACGACAAACATGTGTGTTTAATGATAGACTTAGAAGCTTGACAAGCAAAGAAATTCCGTTTTGATTACCCCATCGAGCGTCCCCGCTGCCGCCATGGATGGCTGCTTCCCAAGCCGTTTGTCTTATGTGCTCGGGCGTAAGAATTTACGCGTTATGAGCCATTTGCGTGCTGTTCTAAGAATGTACATTATCCGTTTAATGATATAAGTGGTATTAAGAGGTAACTCATCCAGTGCAAATTAAATTTTAATTTCCAAATAAAACTTAACAAGCTTTTTCGGAAACTCAATAGAAAAAAAACACCACCGGTTCAATCCTAACCCACCGAGAAGTGTATAATGTGTTTAAATGTTAGATTTCCACGCTTGGCATGCAAACAAATGCTCTTGTTCTCCGCACCACCGTTGAGCCTTGTTTCCCGAGCTGTTTATCGACTACGCGTGGCGAAGCCATAAAGAAGGGTAATTAATTTGGCAGTCTATGTATGTATGCCTGTTCCACCGTAGCACCTAAACTAGTGGTCCGATTTTTTAAAAATGAGGGGTCAATAGATTCGTAATAATACCCCGGGTAATACAGGCTATATAGTGAGCGTAGTCGGATTATAGTTTTTTTTTAATGTAGTTATTTTCAGATGTATTCGGATAAAAAATCCTATAAGGGTTCCGTTTTTAGGGTTCCGTAATAATCAAGGAACCCTTACAGTTTCGCTCTGTCTGTCTGTCTGTTTGTCTGCCTGTCCGCGCTTCCAGCTTCTGTAAATATGAATATAAATGGATAAAATTTGGTATAGTTATAGACTGTATATAGATATCAGTTTTGGTATCATAAAATAATAATAATTTTATATTTTAGGGGTGGCTCTCCATACATGTGAAGCTGGGATTAATTTTTTTTTTTCATTCTACCCCATCGTGTAGGTTATCGTTGAATAGGCCTTTTTTAATAAAGGAAAAGTTTTATGCGTGACGTTTTAACAAAGGAGAAATCGGCCTCCAAAGTGGTTTGTAAGATGGTGCCCCGTCTGGCATTTCTAAACTATGAGACATAAAAACTTGCAATTTTCCACACTAATAAATCATGCTAAAAACTCTTTAGGAAAATTATTTTGAACGAAATCGGACAACAACTTTTGAAGTAATTTGAAAAAAATATACAGATATATAATAACAAATATAATATAGTAGTAACTATAATACGCGATTATAGTTACGGAACCCACCTTAGACATGTCCTGACATGATCTTGGTTTTTTAAGTTTTTTTCCTTTTGTGGAACGAAACCCTGAAAATAAGTTGGCACTAGATGAGGCGCGCCTTAATCTGTGTCGCCGTAAACACATCGGAAACACCGGAAGCTGTGACACAGATTAAAGAAGAAAACTTTTTACTCTGTGGTTGCAAAAACTCCTCAGCAATTTCTTCCAAATGAGATATTAATCGAGGGAGTCTTTAACGACTTTTTATTTGTCTTGTTCTTTTTTTGTTGATGCCAGGTGTCACGAATAGTATTTTTTATGAAATTCACATATTTACAAATGTAATAGTATACTAAAAAAATATTTTTTGCTTATATTTTAGAGTTCCGTACTACAAGGAACCCTTATAGTTTCGCTATGTCCGTCTGTCTGTCCGCGCTTTCTAACTTCTGTAATAATGAATATAAATGGATGAAATTTGGTATGGTTATAGATTGCGTATAGATCTCATTATTGGCATGATAAAATAATAATTTAATATTTTAGAGGTGTCTCCCCATACATGTGAAGTAGGGAAAATTCATTTCATTCTACCCCATCGAGTGGGGTATCGTCGAATAAGTATTTTTAAATAAAGGCAAAGGCTTTTTTAATAAATAACTCGAATAAAGGCAACATGACTTTTTAAAGGGATAAAAATACACAAAATAGTATGAAATAAATTTTATTTTCTAAATAATTCCCCTTTTAAATTAGGCTTTATTTAGAAAATAAGTTTTATTTAATACTTTTTTGTGTATTTTTACTTTGGAAGTCGGTTTAATTTTTTGTTTAAAAATAATAATAACTGTTCCTTTTTTAGTAATATTTGTTAAATTAGTATTAATACATTTAAGAACGTTTAAAATTAACGATGTAATGTATAATTGAGTACGCGCCAAGCTTCCATTAGGTATGGTATATAAGATGATAATTATGATGACAGTATATTACATAATGGCATATGCTAGCAGTTCTTTAAACAATGTCGAAATTTCCAAACGCGTATCTTTAAATACTGAGGAGTTCTGTTCAGTGCTTTTGGATCCAGGGTATACCTTGGTGCAAAATCTTACTTTTTACTTATATATACTTATATATACTTTACTTATATATATATATATATATATATATATATATACACAGCCGAACGTATAACCGCCTCCTTTTTTTGATAGTCGGTTAAAAATTTCCAAAGTGGTAACCTGGTTTACCCTGGTATGAAATGATGTAAGGGTCCTATCCCCTGTGTTACTTCGACCAAAAATAAATACTCGTAAGCGTATAAATATTGATCAACCCTATTAAGGTAACTTTAGAACCTTGGACCATTATTTTATTTTAAATGAACTCTTTTACTAGCACAGTCACTTTCTCACGCGTTAATATATGTAAAGCGGCAAATTCCAGTGGGTTATGTAAAACGATGAACAGCGTAAGGGCTGTCTTGGGCAAATATATATACATATAAGTAGACTATCGTGAATTCGTCGAGTTATATTATATAACTGGCTGCCTAATATGGGTGTGTTGATCCACTTTTAAGAAATTTTGCTATGAATCCGTAACAGTAACTTGTTTTATTTTGCCATTTCGTAATTTCCAAAATTGGATCTTTATTACACATTCAGATGGACTAAGGGTCAATTCACACCGTGACGATATGCGACGCGACGCGGCGCTGCATTTTTAAGATAGCTAGCTTGTACCTTATTCACTACACGCGTCACGCAGTGTTGTCTTATGTATACATATAAGCTCTCTTTTAAACTGAAAAAAGTACCTGACCCTTAGGTCAATTGTCCTTTGAATTGTTGTTTTATGTCGTGTGTTATCCCACACGCGTGTGATGTCATATGAAAAATGTATCTTCTTGTATAGTGAATAAAGTTTAATTTTAAATAGTTAGCTTAAAAATGCAGTGCCACGTCGCGTCTCGTCGCGGTGTGAACTGACCCTAACAGTTATTTGTGGGTGGGTTTTGACACTAGTGATTAGTAAGTACTACGAGTGTAACAAATACCACAGATGTTTGTTATCTTATACTTTAAACGAGACGATCTTGTATGTATTATAATTTATATAATCGGTATCTCGACAACGGCATGTCGAATGGCAGATTGGTATGCGTAACTACGTATAATTTTTGCATTGTTTGGAAATTCGGAATGTGGTGAGTTCTAATCCCGGTAAGATAAATATTTTTGTGATTATTATTGTATCTTTTTCTTTTATTTTTACAATTATTTTATAGTTCTACTATAACACCGAGCAAAGCTCGGTCTCCCAGGTAATGTTAAAGACATTATTTACCAAACATTTTAAGGCGGATTTGTGATGATACTTAAAGTATCATCTAAGAAAGTACAACTATTACTAATATCGAGCAAATAAACCACTTTTGTTGTATAGGAGCCCCTTTAAATATTTATTTTATTCTGTTTTTGCTATTTTTGTCAAAGTAGCAACAGAAATACATCATCTGTGAAATTTTCAACTGCGTACTTATCCCACGGACAGACGGAATGACGGCGGAGTCGAGTCCCGTTTTCACCACCCTTTCGGTACGGAATCTTAAAAAAGACAACGGATAAGCTATATTTGGCACTAATTAATATTTACCTGAATAATTATATCCAGAAGAAAAACATCACACATGTCCAGTATCCAGTATCCAGTCTGGGGACAGTAGAAGTGTTGGGGGAGAAGAAAAAAAAAGTATTACCCACTGCACCCAGATAAGTGGTCAATTCAGGAAAACTGTAAACAAGAGCATTCTCAATATAAAATAAAAATGAAAAGAACCCTGTGATATTATATTCTTTATATCTACACCCCGTATTTTTATCCGAATGAAATATTTCACCCAAATCTAATTTAATAAGGTCATTAGGCGAAATTATTACAGTATACATATTGCATATTTGCAATTGCATTGTTAACATATCCTGACAACTCTCACTAAGTATGAATACCTTCGTACTGCCTACGCCGTGCCGGCTTTGAAGGTCACTCGACCGCCGCGCAGATCGGCCATGCGGTCATAAATCTAATAATTAAGGTAATTATTTTATAGGACAATCTGGTCAAAATTTAAGGTCATATGTTATATATATTTTTGGATCACGCTCCTTGAATATCTATTTTGTAAACGAATTTTGACGTGATAACGTCTTATAAATCGATGGAGCCGGCTGCACGCACGAAAAAACATGACTCATGCGTTACCTGTTACCCGTTATCGTTACCAAGTACCCAAGTACCAGCGGTACCTCGCATTGCCTTTACCTCATTATTATTATTATTGTTGTTGTTGTTGTTGTTGTTGTTGTTGATGTTGTCACATTCAACTATCGTCAGTAAACCGACTTTACAGACAACCGGTATTTTTTTTTAATTTGGTTTAATCGAAGTAATCACCCATTCAATCAATGCATCTTTTCCAACGCAGTGGCAGTTTATTGATGCCCTTCTTAAAGAAATCAGCTGGACGGGAGGCAACAAATTCTTCAAAGGCATTTTGTACGGCCTCTCGGGTATTGAATTTTTTTCCCATCAAGAAGTTATCCAAATTCTGGAAAAAGTAGTAGTCTGTTGGCTCAAGGTCTGGTGAGTAGGGCGGATGACGGAGAGCTTCCGACCCCAGTTCTTGCAACTTGGAGACCATCTGCTGTGCAGTATCAGGTCGCGCGTTGTCGTGCAGGAGCAGCGGAGCGGAGCGGAGCGATTGACCAATGCTGGTTGGAGATTGCCAGCTTCTCCATCATTGTGTTCAGTTCTTCACAGTACACGTCTGTAGTAATGCTCACCCCGTTTGGTAAGAAGCTGTGATGAATCACACCGGCGCTAGACCACCAAACGCAAGCAGTGACCATCACTTTTCTAGGGGTAAGTTTTCGTTTAGGGCATTGTTTAGGTGCTGAACCAGGATCCAACCAACTTGCTAAGCGCTTGCGGTTATCAAACAGAATCCATTTTTTATCGCAGGTAACAATGCGGTTCAAAATTCTTTCATTTGTGTGTCTGTTGAGCAGTGCAAGGCACGTCTCGACGCGTACCTTGCGCTGGCGATCATTGAGTTCGTGGGGCACCCATTTGTCAAGCTTTTTTACCTTGCCAATTTGACGCAAATGGACAAATATTATTTTGACGCTAACGTCGAAAGCTGCTGCTAATTCAGCCGTAGATTGTGTATCATCAGCTTCCACAATCGCGTTTAATTCGTCATTGTCGACCAAAGTCTTCGGACGACCGCGAGGTTAATTTTTCAGGTCGAAATTTCCAGAACGGAAGCGAGCAAACCGATATCAGGTGGTGCGTTTGTTTGTAGTGTTAGCTCCGTAAACGTCGTTGATGTTGCGTGCCGCTTGTGCCGCGCCTTGCTGCCACGACGGTACTCATATTCCATAATTACTCGTATTTTTAACGTATCCATGATGGCGAAAAAGATTGAAATGCGATGAAAATGTAACACTAATCAATAAACAAATGACTACTTTTGGAAAAAGAATTCCATGTTTTTAAAATAACATTAATTTGAAATTAGAATTCTTAGCCAAACAAAAATTATTTTAATTTGAAATGGCCAGTACTGCAGAACGGCAATTTCATAGGTAAAGACCTATATTTAATAAGTAGTTTGTGATTTGTAGGTAGGTACTTGGTACATTTTTATTTCCCACGGTAATCATTCAACTGACGTTTAACTGACGTTACGTCAGTAACGATTACAAAAGTGAAGCAGGAGCCTCGTGAAAACCAGTAATCTTTTATGAATGACTGATTTTATGAAATATAATCCGAATGAAATAACAATTTTTACAAAAAAAAATATAAAAAGAGGTTGTATTATTTAGCTACTCTGCAATTTTTGTTAACTGCGCAGCGGCTATAGAATGTTTTAACTTTAAATTACAACTGCTTAATAATAACGTAGACATTTTAGAATCTTTAGATATTGGTCGCTATGGAGACGTATTATGTAGTAAAGTTTTATTTTCATCTCAGTCTTTATTTGTTACTTAACTAATTCATAACCAGGTTAGCTGAGGCAAGATAGATATTATACTTTGTATCTAATGGCCCGTTTCAATAAAAAAAAAAGCTCCCCACACTGATTTCAGTGACGGTGGCCGGTTTAATTGAAACCAGGCCAGCTACGCAGGAGTTATTTTATAGTGCCCAAGTGTGTGCGCAGTACACAAGAGCACTCTCTCTTCCTTTACTCTCGTAACCCAGTGGGACGAATAACCGACACGACTGGTGAGATATCAGGCGCAGGTCCGACTTTTTACATGCCCATCCGACGCATGGATCATCTTTCTTGTCAGACAATCAGGTGATCGGCCTGCATTGTCCTAACCAAACTTGGAAACAAGATTTTTTGTTGTTCCAATGCGGGAATCGAACCCACGACCTCCGAGTCGAGAGCCAAGCTCTAAACCACTAGACCACGGAGGCTTCAATAACCTATCTACCAATAACTATTTGTTGGAAACGTCAAATTTGTATCGCAAAAAACCGGCAAATGATTGAAAGACGACGTTTCTAACAAATAGTTATAGATAGATAAGTTATTGAAACGGTCCGTAAGTCAAGAGGAAGTTTTTGATGATCTTGTCCCTTTTGACAACAAAAAAAACTTCGATAATATAGCACTCACATATCACGATAATCATTTAGGGGCGTCACAGACGGCGAAGATAATATTGTAGCATATGTTGCCTGGATATCCCACGAATATTATAAATGTGAAAGTTTGTGAGGATGATGGATGGGGATGGATGGATGGATATTTTTCACTCTTTCAGGTAAAAACTACTGAATGGATTTCGATGAATTTTGTGTATGGTAGTAGTTTGAGCTCTCGATTAAAACATAGGATGCTTTTTATCCCGAAAAAGAACAGTGTTCCTATGGGATACTGTATTTACGCGAGCGCAGTGGCGGGCAACAGCTAGTATCTCATATTACACTACGTAATATGAAAATATATACTATCTTATGACAGTTCATACAAACTGTATAGATTTTTTATCCCAGTCTGTGATGCCCAATATGACTAGTAAACAATAATGATGCATATGTCGACGAGTGAGTTACAAAGTAAAAGTTATGCATTATGTGGGTTACCGCTGCATCGATGTTCTGCTCCAATTTCTCTTGATATCTACATGACGCAGGCATGCAAATGTCCTTGTAATTAAAAAGCACGTCTAAGGGTCAATTCACACCGAAACGAGACGATACGCGACACGGCGCTGCATTTTTATGATAGCTATTCAAAATTGAACTTCATCCATTACACAAGGAGATACACGTTTCGTTATAAGAGTTCGGATGTCAGGTTGCACCGCGCATGTGTAGTGGTATGACTGCGCATGTGCAGTGTAGCGTCGCGTATCGTCGCATTGTGAACTGACGGTGTAAACCAGGAGTCGGCAGCTTTTTGGCGGACATGGGCCACATATCGAAAAAAATAGATAAAGGCACTTGTAAGATAATTTCATACCTAATTGATGTCGGGTAATTTATTCTAGGTAGGTACTATGGTTTATGAGTGACATAATATACTTATAAAAAATGTAAAATTATTTTTATTTATTCAAGTTGCCCAACCACTGGATTAACCGAACTGTGCAGTTTTATCGTTATGTAGTGTAGCGGGTATAGGATGTTTTAATTATTATTATTGGCTCTGAATGCTGTGTCTTGATTCTCAATATTCCTGTTTGACAGAGATGATTTCTTCAAAAATTTGAGTAAAGTCGGAAAAATCTGTGAAACTTAGTCCAGAATTTAATCTTTATATGCGTTGCATGTATATTATTGCAGAACCAAATGATATATATGTCTAGAATTGTAATATTTTATTCTTAATAAGTAAATATAAAGGAAAAAATATTTTCCTACAAAAGTTGTAGCACGTGGAGTGTAAATTACATAATCGTACGTAAAAACGGTAGCACGTAAACATAAGACAAGATTAATTTTTAATGGTTCATAAAAATGTTTATCTAAACAAAAGTTACTTAACTACGGTGACATGTTAACTAGAATGAAAGTATAACTCGTTCAAATAAGCAGAAATACTAGGAAAAATAAAATCTTTATACGACGTTCAATGTACTGATCATAATATGTAAACCTGGCTTATCTCAGTCCCATTCTTAATTTAAAATACACGTTTAAATTCAGTGCACACGAGCATAAGAGCGCCGGATCGTCCTGAGGATAAGTTATATGCTTTATGCATTGTTTATGAATGAAAATGAAAGTTGTATGCAACGCAATACTAATGTGAGACAGTAAGATGTAGGGATCTTGTGTTTGCGATTCTGTACGCAGCGCTTCTGGCTCATGCCGAATTTTATGCCGCTTCAAACTGAAAAGGAAAGCTTCATACATACTGATGAGCCGTAAGAGTTTATAATGTCTCTAATATCTAAAAATATATCAAAGAGAACAAAAGTGATACGGGTATTTTACTAGTACAAGTAGTAGCTACAATTATGTGTATGCATCAGAAATGTGTACTATGATTAAAAAAAAAAGTAATGAAGCAATAAACACGTTTGCTTTAAAGTTATTTTAAATTTTAGAGGGAACGTAGGTCATTTTAAATATAGAAACAAATATAAACAGATTAACTTTCTCTGATGGTATGAAAAAAAATAATAATTGATTACATAAATTATAACTAACCAGCTTTTGCCCGCGGCTTCGCCCGCGTCGAATGTGTGTTTTTGGAGAAAAAACTTCTTCAGCAAATAACTCTACTGACTGCAATATACTTTTGTACACAATATTAAAAATGTTTTTTAGGGTTTCATATCTAATGGGTAAAAACGGGACCCTATCACCTCGACCCCGGCTGGTCCAACCGCTATGTCCCTGCATTTTAAATCTGTAATATCTTCGAAAATATTCATTTAAATTACACGCTGTTACGGACCATATTGATATATATTAAATGCACAATGTATTTAAGGTACTTAATTGGATAAGGATTAATGCTGTATTGCTTAAAATCGCTTGGTAAATAAGCCATAATTTCTCGTAAAAAGTAAAGGATAAAAATAGCTATTGTGGGTTATCCCTAAAATGTAGGGTTCAGCCAGCGTTTGCAATGTAAGCGAAAAAAATGTGTTAATTTACGACATTAGAAACTTTTTAAAATATCAGTGTTTCTCTACTATATTACGCATGTTATATACATATAAACTTTTCTCTTGAATCACTCTATATATTAAAAAAGCCCGCATCAAAATCCGTTGCGTAGTTTTAAATATCTAAGCATACAGACAAAAAAGCAACTTTGTTTTATACTATGTAGTATTATGTATGTATAATGTAATTAATATGCTCCAAATAAAAATATATAAAAAATAATAATTTAATAACATAATATTATCTGATTTAGATATTTGTAACTCGTATACGCTACTCCCCTTATAAAAATATAAACACCACGTATATACGAATCCATATTGCTGTCTTTGTCTGGTACGTTAATTTCAGCGGACATAAAATCACCAGATGAAAACTAAATTTTACGAACAATCAGATAAACAATGTATTATAATCTAGTCTTTAGAATACAACGAAGTTTCAATGGTTTCTCTAAATATTGCATTGAAATGCCATAAATAATTGAATTGATATGGCGTTAAATTCATCCTGAATACCATAAAAGGCAGTTAAAATAATAAGTACAACGCTGGTATAATTAAATATTAAATAAAATTAAACTAGAGTCTAGAACCACTTACCGAAATTATATCACCGATATAACAAATGAGTTAGATCAGCTTTTCGATTGACATCAATAACCAATAAAGGTGATGATATAACACTTCCGGCGTAGGTTACCTCATTGTAGGATCGAATAGTCTTGATCTAATTCTTTCCAGTGAAAGGGTACGCTTCACTCTTACCCTCCGCTAGGCGGGTGCACTCTACCCGCCTCATATAAATTGGGTGAAATTCTTGCGACGCCACATTACGAATTCGGCAGCTGCAAAAGCTAGCCGCAGTGTTGTGAAGTGGTGTAGGAAAGTAAACAAACAAACAAAATGAAATTTACGGTGAGTGCGAGTGAAAGAAAAAGTGAACTGAAGTGAATCGTAGAAATATAATCGGAATGTATAACAATGAGATCATCGATGAAATTGAGTAAAATTAATCAGATAATAAAGATAATAAACAATAATCGTAGAATACTTAACACACAAGGAATTTTCTTGAAAAAATTTAATTTAATTTTATATCGACATCCTTATTCCTTATATTTACATCCTTATTGAAGAACATCTTTCAGATATTATATAATAACAAAAATATTTGAAATAATAATGTTTTGTCGTGTCGTTTACGTTTTACAACGTAAGTAATTTTACGATGGATATAAGTGACCTAGTTATTAAAATCATTAATTAGGTGATAAATACAAAATATTACGACGTAAATTGAGACTAAATACATATTCTCAAAGCTAGTACCTGGGAGACCGAGGAGGCTTTGCTCGGAGTTTTAGTAGAACGATAAAATAATTAAGAAAATATATAAAAAATATAAAAGAAAAAAAATAAGAATCACAAAAATATTTATCTGACCGGGGTTCGAACCCACAACGTTCTAAATTTCCAAAAAATGCATAAATTATACATAGGTACGCATACCAAGCTCCAATCAGACTGACGTAAGGGAGTCGAAATTATTGATATACTAGCTGTTGCCCGCGGCTCCGCCCGCTTAAATATACAATCGGATATCCCGCGGGAACACTGTACTTTTCCGGGATAAAAAGTAGCCTATGTTATAATCCAAAGCCTATACTACTACCATACCAAATTTCATCAAAATCCGTTCAGTTGCTTTTGCGTGAAAGAGTAACAAACATCCATCCATCCTTACTAACTTTCACATTTATAATATTAGTAGGATTGGTGCACGACGAAATAAAAAACATATATTGCTTAAAAATGCACAGTTTCACGGGATAAGCTAGATCGATTTTTCTCTCCCAAAACTCCCTGCATACTAAATTTCATGGTAATACTTGGAGCCGTTGCATTGTCGAGATTCCGATTATATACATACACAATAATTTTGTTTTTATACTCTGTCTATAATATTAAGTTTTATAACATTGATTTTCCAATTTAACATATTTAACAGATTCCTACAGACAGACTGAATAACAGTTTTGTAGGTCTTTATTTTATATTTATTGTTCATTGGTATGAAGTAATAAATAAATAAATAAGATTGTCTCGTTTAAATAAAGTATAAGATTTTACAAAGTGTAAAATAAATTACCAAGCCTATGTACATCTGACCCTTGGCTATTAAATAATAGTTAACGTTATTAAAATTGTTGCAATATAACATTAATAATCGTTAAATAAAAGTAAAAGTTGTAAAAGTGAAATTTACGTTTACAACAGCCTTAATCTCGAGTTTGGTATGCGGGCTGATATGTTATACTTGTGTCATAATATAATATACAACAAACTTGTTTCGATCCCTGATAATATTATATAGATTCCAAGGGAATCGTTTTCTTAAGAAAATATTAAGGCAAACGATGAAGAAGCTTATGAAATATGAAGTTATAAGAAATAAATCTACATTTAAAGTGCAAAGAAAACTATTTTTGTATGTGCTTAGTTCCAAAGCTATTTCTTTATAGTGGAGCTGTAGAGCTAACATAATAACTTATAAGAACGATGAAGCAATGATGAATTCATCCTTATTTATTAAACTATAAGGGTCAATTCACACAGAAAATTTTAAGATAGCTATTCCAAATAGAACTTTATTCATTACACAAGAAGATACACGTTTCATTGTAAGAGTTCGAATATCAAGTTGCACCGCGCGGCACAGCGCATGAGCAATGTGTGAATGATGTCATATGAAACGTGTATCTTTGTGTGTAGTGAATAAAGTTCAATTTTGAATAGCTATCACAAAAATGCAGCGCCGTGTAGCGTCACGTATTGCCACGGTGTGAACTGACCCTTATGTTGCTATTTTCCAACTGTCAAAAAAGGATTTCGTATTCTCATATTACATAATTATAACCGATAATGTCCAAACAATATTTGACAATCAGCCTTCACTATCTTAGAAGATTAGTCCAATAAGGCATCGAGTAGATTAGATTAAATTAACGTAACAGAAAACCTTTTACTCTTTATGTCTTATCAATCAATTAGGTTCTATTGAACGCTATGTCTGTTATTCTTGGCTCGTAAGTCTAATCTAAGATAAATCCTATGTCTAGATTTGCTTTGATAAACTATTATATATCATAATATAAAAGTTGCTGTCTTATTTTGATTTTCGGTAACTTATTTTCTTTTGTAGCAATCAAGTTATAAATTTGTAATAAATTTTAAAACATTCCGTCTGCGACCATAAAAGCTACGAAATATTTCGTTAATTCTTTATTTTAAATTCGAAATGGAATAATCCTTCCGCTTTCTTTTCTTCGAAGTTACATACGAGTTACGTATTTTCATTTAACCAAGCATAATTCCCGATTCAAATTAATTCGAGTATATGTTTTATAATCAACTATTTGTTGCAGGTTATTTTCATCACGCTTCTCAGCATAACATACACGTTGGCTATCAAAACCAAGATAGATGATCCGAAAGACAAGAGGGATGTTTCTGAAGCCTACTCGTCATCAGCACACTCTCCACACAGTTACCAATCCCAAGCCCAATCTTTGAGTCAGGACGAAAGCAATGCCATCAGTATAGGAGCTGGGTACAGCGTCGGAGGTGCCAAGCCCAACTATGTTTACGCTGCCCAAGGCTCTCAAGGCGAAGAGAGTCCATATCAATTACAGTCAGAGGGAATATCTGGTGGTAGCAGTGGTCACTCATATCAGCTGGCCCCGATCACCCTACAGCCTGGCCAAGGACTAGCCTCCAATGACCTGTCGGAACTTATGAATCAACTATCCCATGGACTCAACTCTGGAGCAATTGCCATACCATCAAGTGGACATGGACAGACTTACCAACTGGAGAGTCAAGGTGCCCATGGGGTCCAGGGATTTCAGGGTCTGCAACTGCAAGGACTTCAAGGACTTCAGGGACTACAAGGCCTTCAAGGCCTACAAGGTCTTCATGGACTTCAAGGTGCTCAAAGCGGTCAATACTCCCTACCTCAATATTCGTTTAGCTCCCCCAAGCAAGCTCAATACAGCTTAGGCGGCCAAGGTTCATTACCTGTTTATGCTTCTAACACGAAGGGATTAGGCAACTTTGGCTCCACTGGACCAGTTCTATTCACACCTCAATCTTCCGGTCAAGCTGCCGTATCTCATGGCGCACCTTCACAGTCATATGAATCAGCAGCATATAGCTTAGGAGAGAAAGGTCATCCTGGCTTTTCCCTAAGTGGAGGTAGCCATTCACTCGGAGCTTCTTACAAGGCCATTTCCACCCCTAACAACTATGCCGCAGCAGGAAACTACGCCGTTGGAGGCAAGGGATCATTCAAGCCATCAACATTCATTGGTACTTCCGTTCCTAGTGAGTCTGCGCACGCTCAGTCTGGTCACTCTGCATCCTACAATGTTCCATCTTTCGCTAATTACCACCCATCAGGTGGTCCCGCAGGTTTATCAGCTCTTAGCTCAGGTGGATACGGTGCTAGCTTCAGCGGACACGGAGCTCCCTCTAAGCATATGTTGATAAGCAGCGAGGGTTTGGGATCGTTAGAGTCAATTGCTTCAGCATTCTCCCAGAGCGGTCAGATAGCTTCTCCACCTAGAACGACCTACGGATTCCCATCAGGACCGTACCCGTCAAGTAACGCACATTCGGCCTCAGCTCATGCGCCTCAGTATTACATTTCCTCCAAGTACCCTTCGTCTGCTGGCTTCAGCGCTGGTGCCTCCTACAAGGGCTCAGGAGCCAGCCACAGCTCTCTAAACTCCTATTCATCATCTCCTCTCTCTAAATACAGTCACGGTGGCCATAGCTCTCATTATTCCCCTAAAGATGCGCAGGGCTCCTACAGCGAGTCCTCGTACAATACTATCAAATATAGCGAAGAGCTGAAACCTCGCGGTCATTAATTAGTATGTAATCTAAAGTAATTTATTATATAATGTCTTTGATATTTTAGCTGTAAGTGTTGTGTGTGTTATGGTTTGCTTGTTTCTTATTACTTGTGCTATTTGAGGCTTTGAAATCTAGGAATCAACTATGTACGTACTGCATGCTTTATTATTAAGATTTACTGAATACCTTGGTGTATTCGCCTTGTTTTATGCATGATCCATTTTGTAAATGTAAACGAGTCTTTGATTCTTGCCGTTGGTGAAGTACGTGTATTGTTTAATAGAAACCATGCTTTCTATATGGAAATGTATAATTTCTACGTATTGTTATAAATTGTGATAGGCTCGATCAAACGTCATAGATAAGCTGGTATTTCTGTACATATTACCATAAGGTTGCTAATTTATTCATTTATTTCGAGTAAGTTTGTTATCAATAAAATGTTATAAATATTGTTCATATTTTCATTACTGAAAAAACAAATTTGATTGACTTATCCTTTGAAGTGCAGTGTTTGAGATAACTTAAAGTGTTTTTGATACGAAAATCAATATAGATACTCAGTCAGGATAGAATGTTTGCAAAAGAGGGTTTGAAGTATCTAATTTTTTATTTGGACATGTAAATAATTGTCCCAAGTTAAGTATGTAACATAAGCTCTATACTATAACATTTTCACTTTAATGAAAGGACCTTTCTTTCTCTAGTCTACTTTTCATATAATATAATTGAAATCCAATTATAAACAAATTACGTGTTACATAAAACTAACTTTCAAACAAAATATAAATCAAGTTTTATTTAGCGGTGAATTATTATTCTTCGTAAGAGACTGTTAGCTAATAGATGGTCTACATAGGGCGCTTTTTTATCTAATTATTCCACGGATTATAATCACGGATTACGATCACGTGTTACATTACACAGAACGTGTTCAAAATCCGACATATGTAGGAAACATTGCGTAACACGACACGCATCGGAGGTTTCACACGTAGAGAGTGAGGGAAATTGAGCTATCTCCTCCGACGTGGTGACGGGTGACAGCCAGCATGCGATCATTTACATTCGGACGATTTTAATGAATACGGCCCCGATAACACTAAAACGACGACTACTGATCAGCAGTGCCTTCAAACAAAAGTGTATGGGATTAACATTACGCGCGCTAAGTGACATTACGCACGATACGTCAGTACCATACATATTTGTTTTCGAACTTCGTCATATTAGTTAGCGAAGGCATCTCAGCTAATGGCCCTGATCTAGGGAAACGACCCTCAATAGCTGTAAAATCACTGCTCCTTTCCGTTGAAAAATCAGCGTTAAATCATCATATCTATGTTAGTGCTCGTATTGTAAATTGTACTTTTGATAAGCATACGTTATCAACGTTGTCGTTTAGTAGATCAATAAAAAATAACTCGTAACAAAGTTTGCTTCATAGCAATGGTAGACAATAGGTATTATGCTTTCAAACCTGAAATAA
Source organism: Phengaris alcon alcon (assembly GCA_037179445.1). Classification (NCBI taxonomy): domain Eukaryota; kingdom Metazoa; phylum Arthropoda; class Insecta; order Lepidoptera; family Lycaenidae; genus Phengaris; species Phengaris alcon. The sequence goes on along the minus strand of JAYRCH010000025.1, from coordinate 25,004 downwards.
GCATGACCTAATCTTAAAAAAAGAAAAAATAAGAATGAACGCTCGAGAGAGCAGATTACGCGTTCACTTCCGAATTTGTGTGACGTAAGTTGTGTGTTTGTATAGAGATGATATTGGAGCAACCGCCAATGACACGAACCTATTACGGATAACTAGATGAACGTAAGAAGTGGGACGATTGTCTTGTGATAATCGATACATTGATTTTGGAAGAAAATGAAGTATAATAACTCTGATGAAAGTATGTTTAATATAATAGGGATAAAAATAGTGAAGTAAAGATTTGATTTGTTACCTTAATATTGTTGTATATTTCTGTTTACGAGATAGTTAAAATCTTGATGAATTATCATTTAAAACCATTTTTTAAATGTTTTATTATCACCTAAACATGTCAGATCGTTCACTTTTGAAAAATGTGAATATCTCAAAAACCTCCGAAACTTCACTATCAACTAGATAGTGAAGTTTCGGACTATAGCACATAAATGATTAGTCTTTAACTAACGGATCTCTCTTTTTCGGATTTACGTCGTCTACGAAACACACTGTATAATAAAAATATATGAAAAAAAAACTGAATACTTTAGAATTACACAAGAATATGCGATTTGGCATATTATAAAGAAATAACGAATTTATTTTTAAACATAAAATTAAAACCGACTTCGAAAAATATTATTAAAAATATTTTAAAGTACAATCACAACCATTTCCATTCAAACACTGTTCTAAATTATTAGGTAAGTTACATATTCTTTTATCTAAATGATTCTACACAATCTATGAGTAAATGTAAAACTGATAAATCAGATCCACACTAAAAAAAAATTATTTCATACTTTTTTGTGCATTTTTTACTTTGAAAGTTGGTTTTAATCTTTTGTTTAAAAAATAATAATTTTTCTCTTTTTATTTATATTATTATATGGTGGAAATCCACATTTTAAGAAAGATATAAATACAAACAAGCCTCCGCTATTCTCATTCTCTCGGCAAAACAAACTCAAGCGTTATTTTATGCCAGTTTTCTAATAGGCCGTGGTATTTCCCTAAATAAGCATTACCGATCTGTGGACCTACTAAACAATCACCAGTGATGATATTGATTAAATACTATATTATTAAATAATTATTATTATCTATTGCAATAGCCGACGGAAAAATGTAGCAGTAAGCATTAAATAAATATATTATAGTGATGATGATGATCACGAATATAATTATAGCAATAGCAAAATTTCAAAGACATTGATATCGGTGCACAAAACTCTGATGAGTAGTGAGTACCTATGTCATCATAATAATGTTGGTGTTTCTTGTGAAGATGGTCGTGATGATGATAATGATTACTGTAAGTGTTATGATGGCATATGCTTGCAGTTCTTTAAACAACGCCGGAATCCCCAAACATGTATCTATAAGGACCCAGGAGCTCTGTTCAGTACTTTTGGATCTAGGGTATAATACCTTGGTGCCAAATCTTTCTTTTTGGTAGCATATGCACAGACTACTGCAGAAAAAGTCGAAATAACTATACGTGTCTATATAAATTTCGAGGAATTCCCTCGATTCCTCTTGGATCCAATCGTTAAGACACCACTTTGGTGAAAACGGCATCAACTTGGGATTATGCCCTTTACAAAAAAAAAGAGTTTTGAAAATCGGTCCTCAGACGGAGTATTTATCGTTGAACATACAAAAAATAAATAAAAGAAATACAGCCGAATGCATAAACGCCTCCTTTTTTTGGAAGTCGGTTAAAAATAAAAGTCTTCGCGAATGAATCGTATATCAGAGCTAGTAAAATCAATATTGGTAAACTGCCATCTAGTAGCGAGTGGATAAACTATATAAATTATATGATACTGAGCAAGGCAGAAGGGCATTTGCCTTTCCCAGTATCGGCGAGGAAAATTGTAACAGCTACGAACATTATTTCTTGTTGGACTGGTAATGTAGATGGCGTTAACTATATGTAGGTAAATATAGTTTATCTCATTGACAATAGTTATAATATGAAACATCACACAATGTACTAGAACTAATAAGTATTGTCATACGAGTATATAAGAAAACATCTTCAATTTTGTTTTAAAGATTTGTTTTGTTTTCCGGGATCCAAATCGATATGTAATAATTTTCCTACGACATTTTTTTTGTTGTTGTCGTAGGTGTTAAAATAATTGCATTTCTGTTTTGTTTCTAAAGATTTAACGGCAAAGAAAATCTGACATATTGCTTTTATAGACATAACTTATTAACATGTTGTTTGTACTTAATCCATAAACTTATGCCCTGATTCCTGAAGTATGTAAAAACCACTAAAATGATGAAATTAATGATCAACCAAGCAATCAAATGTTTAAGATTTTCTTCCCACACTGCCATTTAACGTCAATTCCATTTACCAACCTAATAATATAAATTCTAAGTACATTGCGTAAGTTCCGTGTAGGAAACCAGCTCTCTCCAAACTGGATCGGCGGGACAAAGACCTATGGCACTTCCCAGCAGGAACTAACTCACTCATATATAAGCCTGAACTTGATATTAGAACACACTTTTCCTAGACGCACTGGGCACGACACTTTTCCTTGCGTATTGAGATGTAACGTATCTTTCACGGGTCAGAGAGTTTTAATAATGGCGAAAAGGGAAATTTTTGTAAGTAACGCACTACTTTGTTCACAAAAGTCGCAACCTACTTTTTCAACCAGGAAACTAGTAATAAAAGTATTAATACCCATAACTTCTTGTTGCAGATACTTTCGGTCATCCTCGCTTGTGCGTTTTCAAATGAGCTTGAAGATATTGAGCAGAAGAAGCGAGGAGCGGGAAAGGTGAATCCGCTGAATTCAATAACAACGGGAGCTCAGAAGCCAGACTACAGTTACAACCTTTATTCCCAGAACCCGAGTGCCCAAAGTCCCTCGCAATCGTACCAAACTCCCATCCAGAATTCCTTCTATCCAAGTCAAGATAACTCCTATTACAGCTCAAATACCGCTGACACATCTAACCCAACCCAATCCCAAATCAGTGTCCCAGCCCAAAGTACCCAATCACAATTTGTACCCATCAACTTTGTACCTAACTCAGGATACCAGGCCAAGTACCAACTAATACCTGCGAAATCTGGGGGTAATATCCAATTGGCCATTGTACCTTCGCCCTACCAAACTCCTCCAATTGTGCAATTCCCCCAAGGTTTTTTCTCATCAAACCCAGGACACGGCCAAAATCCTCCAATAGTACCCCTCGGCACTCCTGGGCATTACGCCTTTAATCCTAATATACCTGGACTGTCCCTGGGTGGTCCTTTTGGGCAGCCTTCAATGATTCTTCTTCCGCAATCGAATCCATCTTTATACAACAATCTTCTTTATCCGAACCCAAGCCAGAGTTTCTACAACTTTTATCCCTCAAATTCCCAAGCGAAGTACAGTTACCAATCAGGAGTATTAACACCACCGGGAGAATACGATAAGGGAGCTGCTACTCAGAATATCCAGAAGGATGAATCGGATATTAATGCCCACAGCAGTGAGTATATAACTCCATCGGAGGCAAGCTCAGGCTATAAAAGTAATTACAGTCGTCGCAGCGCGTTTACCAAGTATAAGTGAAATGTAATGGTCTGCCTTAGGCGTTGGAACCATATGTAGTCACAATACTGTTATTATTGTTATTTATTTGTTTATTGTTTGCGCCTTTATTACTGTTAACGTTATAACTTATCTCAGGCTGTAATCTAGCCAAACGTCAATATGTTACCATAGCTTGTAAGACATTTTTTTTGTTAATTTTTGTTGCAATTTTATTGTGTTCTGTTACCATGTTTACTGAATTATTGCTAAAAGCTGTATTATAATTTAAATATTACATATTCATTGCATGTCCCTGTTCAGGAAATATATATATTCATTAACAAATATATAGATTTTTAAATAAATTTGTGTTAATTTTCCATGTAGGGGCGATTAGAATTATTAATTATACCGTATCAATTTTAGTCAATTTAGTAACAATAATATTTATTTCAAATAAAAAGAAAAAACCAGGGCTGATACAAAATTTAAACTTACATCATATGTGCTTTACAATTTTAAACTTACATATTTTGTGCAAAAAAAAAAAGAATTATCTATAAATAACAATATTTGCACAAAGTTATGAAAAAAAAACCTTTAATAATCTCATTCATACTTTTTAGTCACGTAATAAAATATATAAGGGGGAAGGTCCCTTGGGTTATCAGGATTAGAACTCATAATAAAAGAATTAATTCAAATTTAAACATTTATTGACCTTTATCCCTAAACCCAAATTCACAGGTTCTAATATAGAACTTTGTTATATTTAAAGTTGTTACAATAACTAGCACACACTCATATATTCCAGGAATGCAAACGACAAAACAATGAACATAAACACTGAATTACAATATTCAGTTAGTTACAAACAAAATTCCTACGGTACTTAGCTTTTATTTAACTGGCTGGCGAAGTCCGTCAGTTCAGAGTGATGTTGCCATCAGGCACGAGATCAGGATCGAAAGTTTTGCACAATACAAACAAGCCATTTTTCGTGGCGCCTTCTGGCCTAATCACATGGAATTAAGAAAACAGTGCTGGCAACCAGTAAAACTGTCATAACATCAATAACGAGTTATCCTAATTATTAGGTAACTTTGCATGAACATTACATGAAACTATTTATTTTAATAATTTATATTTTTATTTATTTTAATAATTAGGTTTTACATAAAGAGAAAGTAAACCTTCATTTCTTCATGTAAACTACATTTGCATAACCGTGTTTCTTTATTATCAAGATATAATTTTGAGCAATTAGGGTTACTAACTAGGTTTTACAATTACAATTTATGAAATACACAAATAGTTTTCAATTGTTATAATAGTGATACAAACTTGAAATTTTTAACAATATTATAATTTACTTTTGTACCGGTCTCACATAGTGAATTCTAATAATATTTAACCTATATATATGGTTTAATGTAATTTAAAATCACATTTCTTATTTATTAATGATTAGACTTATAATAACTTAAATTATAAATCTAATTAACATTAAATTATTTATTACAAATGGCGGCCTAATGTTGTAGAGATGTGTAGGTACTGTGAGTAATGTATTACGCGTAATATAGCACGACCGCGTACTGAAGCAGTACGCATTACCCGACAAAATTTATGCAACGTATGACGTACGAGTATGACATTAAACATGGCATGCCCCGGCGGCCGGCATGCTCTACGATCGGCGCGGCCTGCCCACAGATTAAGAATTAGTTACTGGCCTGCCGTGTTCTGATAGTACTCGGGTGTCCGTCGGATAATATCGGTAAGGTTCGAGTATAAGTGACGAGGAGTCTAGTCCGCCAGACGGGATACTGTCTCCGTCACACGATTTGTTTCCTATATACATAAAATATACCTAATTACCTACATGCCTGTTGCAAAAATGCCATGTTTCAGGCTAAAATTACCTCGCATCAGTTGAAAAATAAAGTGTACAATTACCATGTAAATAACCTAACCAAGACCATATCAGGACATGTCTAAGGAGGGTTCCGTAATAGGTTTTTTTTTAATTACATCAAAAGGTACTGTTCACAAAAAATTCCTAAAGAGTTTTTAGCATGATCTATCACCATGGAAAGTTATATCTCATAAAGTTTGGAAATGCTAGGGGGGGGGGGGGGGGGGGGGGACCAACTTACAAACCACTTTGGAGGCCGATTACTCGAAAATGGTCAACTTTGTAAAAAAGTCATGTATGAAACCTTGCCTTTATTTTAAAATACCTATTCATCGATATCCTACACGACGGGGTAGAGTAAAAATATATTTTTCATCCCCACTTCACATGTATGGAGAGCCACCCCTAAAATATAAAATTGTTATTATTTTATGATCCTAAAACCGAGATCTATACTCAATTTATATCTACACCAAATTTTATCAATTTCTATTAATAATTACAGGAGCTAGAAGCGCGGACAGACAGACAGACAGACAGACGGACGGACAGAGCGAAATTATATGGGTTCCTTAAGTATTACGTACCCTAAAAAAGACGATTGAAAATTTCAATTTGCAATGTCTTTAGTATTTATTTCGATATAATGTTATTATTTTGTAGATTATTTGTTAGATTATTTGTCGTAGGTTAAGGAACGTCTCCGGTGTGTCCTACAGCAAAACCAAACAATTGTTATTTTAAAATAATGTTTATAAGTTAAATTTGTAATTTTCTAGTATCTCATAATCAGGGTTAAGTATGAAGGGAAATCAACTTTGTCAAAAATAAAGACTATATAATAATAATAAAAGGCCTACCTATTACACAGAACATTCAGTACAATCACAGGTATACCACATATTATGTAATAGCAGGCCGTTCGTATAGCGCGTCATGTCAGGTCATGTTTAGTGTTCTGCGTACTGATAACATGTCATATGACGCGATGCGGAATGTCATGCTATATAGCATTACACTACAGGGTACTGTTTTGAGCATGTCTATAATGTTGCCAGGTTTTAAAACATTAGTGTTATCACTCTAAAACACCTTTTTAATTTGGTTTTGTGGTTATGGTCATGGCATTGTCCAGCCTTTGCGCCGACCTATACATTAATATTAATCATAATGGGCGTTTACATTATATTGATAATAACTTAAAACGAATGCCAGTTAGTGAGGTCACTTGAACGAGCAGGTAATTCTAGTAATAGTTTAACCCACATTAACTATATGATAGGATTTTCGCGTGACGCACGTTTTTTTGTTTTTTTTTTGTACTTTTTGTTCATAAAACAATTAAAGATTTAAAATTATATTATGAATGTTTGTTTGTATGGTTTTAATATTTAGGCAGAACTAAAGTAAATGGACCACCAACACTTCAGCTCCCTAGTCTTTACATAACATTTTTTACTTATTTTTAGTCACTAAAATCTTAAGTTAAGAAATGGGTTAGAACATAGAACACCAATAAAGAATAATAAAAAAAAAATGGATTTAAGTTTTAGCTCAACATGTATTAAAACTAGTCTTGTCAACACTATATTAAATATTTGCAAGCGACTCGCCCCAGTTTCGCACAGTTGTAATGTATTAGGTCATTACATATGAAATTGGCCTTTTGTAAAGGAGGAACACAAAGTCGATTTTTTTAAAACATAATATATTTATTTAATCAAAGTACATATATTATACCATTGCTATCTATGCACTTTTGCCATCTCATAGGTAGTTCATTGATTCCTTTACTAAAAGAACCATTCGGACAGGAATCAATAAAATCTTTGAAGGCGCTTTGGACTGCCCCATCGGAGTTGAATTTTTTCCCTTGCAAGAAGTTATCCAAATTTCGAAAAAAAAATGGTAATTTATTGGAGCAAGGTCCGAGGAGTATGGTGGATGTCTTAGACATTCCAATTGAAGCTCCTCTAATTTGGTAGCCGTCTGTTGTGCAGTGTGTGATCTGGCGTTGTCCTGAAGCAGCAGTGGCCTAGAGCGAATTATCAACCTCGGTTGTTTAGCAGCTAGCTTTTCCATCATGATTTTCAGTTCCTGCCAATAGACATCTGCCGTAATCGTCTGGCCAGATTTAAGAAAGCTGTAGTAAACGACACCGGCACTAGTCCACCAAACGCTCACAAGTAACTTTTTTTAGTCAATTTTCGCTTGGTGCAGGCTTTGACTGGTTCCCCAGGGTTCAGCCATTGCGATAAGCATTTCCGATTATCGCACAGGATCTACTTTTCATCACAGGTAATGATTCGATTTAAAATCCCTTTGAGTGCCGGTTGAGTAATGTAACGCAGCAGTCGACGCGCGTTTGTCGGTTTGCTGCGCTCAATTCATGGGTACCCACCTTTCAAGCTTTTTCACCTTCCCAATTTGCTTAAAGTGGATTAAAACAGTTTTATCACTAACACCGCAGCCTGCAGATATCTCGGACGTGGTTTGCGATGGATCCGCTTCCACAATAGCCTTCAATTCTTCATTATCAACTTTGGTCTCCGGCCGTCAACGGGGCTTGTTCTGCAGGTCGAAATTTCCAGAACGAAAACATTGGATCCAAAAACGCACTTTGTTTTCTTTTGCGACACCGCCGCCATACACATCATTAATCCTTCGAGTCGTTTCTGCAGCACTGGTGCCGGTGCACGGTGGAACACGTACTCGAAAATAATACGATATTTCAAATTTTTTTTTAAACAGAGTGTCGCAAAGAAAAATCCAAAAGAGGAAAAAACAAATGAATTACGGTTTTCGAAACACAAATGCATGAGTAAATAGCGGTATAAAGAAAATATCTTTGATATCAAAGTGGCCAGTACGACCAAACGCCAATTTCATATGTAAGGGCCTAATATTATACATATTAAACTACCTCTTGAATCATTCTATCTATTCCTGAAAACTACAATAAAATCAGTTTAGCAGTTTATTTAAAAGATCTAAACGAACCCTTCGAGTTCATTTTATACAATGTAATAAAATAAGAAAAAAAATATTAACATTCAAGTCTGTAATAGTTTGTGTCGAATCAGCTCGATTAGTACAAGTATCATCATATTCTTAATATAAGACAAAGTCAAATGAACATGTTGGTTTAAAAATTTTATACAGTTCCTAGTGAAAGGAGCCCAATCATACTTATAATTATTACTGTCGAGTCTAGAGTATTGGGATCACTTCATACTCGTGCGTAATCGTACGTCTAAAGGGTGTTTGTTTTAATATAATTTTAAGTTTAGGTTCTATTTTTTGAAACTAGATGTTGCCCGCGACTTCGTGAGCGCAAAAAAGTCTAGCGGGAACTATTTTGAAGATAAAAGTAGACTATGTCTAGTCTACTCTATATTTGTGCCAAATTTCATTAAAATCGGTCCTGTAGTTTTGGAGCCGTATTCGTAGGTTTGTTTGTATTTTTGTTTGTTTTCAATGCAAACAAATATACGAATACGAACAAAGAATTAAATCTTTCCTCTTTATAATATTAGTATAGATAAGTAAAGTCACTTATCATGCTTTAATTTAATATTTCGAATCATTAGAGATAGGATTAGTATGTAGTTGTTATTATTAAGTTATAAAGAGATTTTTTAGAGACAGCACAAAACATGTCAAAATCATTTAAAATTTGTATTAATACGTGAAGCAAAAACTTTGAGTCCAGATTTATGTAAATTAAAGGTAACATGGAGGAAGGTGTGCAGAGAGCTATTTTTTAAGTAATGCCTAAAAATACATAAAATTAATAAAAATAACAACAACACACACTAACTACCTCAGATTATCAACACACTCCTGGGCGTTTGATACAATTTTGTTACACTTCGACGTTTGTCAATCTGTTGCAACATTTACATTTTTTTTTTCTATCTAAGAGTCAAAAAACTCTCAAAATGTTCAAACATTAAAATTATATGAATTATTATGGGCGAATTTCGACCCCAGGGTGACAGAGATACTAGAGTATATGTTTATATTTGTACTTTTATTTTTTCTAGTTATAAACATTTTTAATAATACCAGAAAAACTTATATACAATAAACATATTCCATTATTCTTACGACAAACTAACATTTGCCCGTTCATAATTTTGCCTGAACGAGTAATCCATCCTCAAAAATTTTCACATTTATATTAAGTAGTAGTAGAATAGTAGGATATTATGATAGACACATAATATATGATAACAAAAATGTAATACCCTGTATACAGTACATTTTTGATGTGTTTTTGTTTTGGCACAGGTGGGCGCGGCAACCCATCCGGAGCCAACGTGCCGGTTACACAATTCAAGTAATATGTTATTAATTATAATGTTATTTTTATTTGCTACTCGTACATAAAATATTGCGCGCTCTATAACCCTTCACTTCGATTTTGATACAGAACGATTTATTATTAGTAATGGTATGCGTATTTAATGGCAATTATAAAAGATTAATAGCTTAATAATGCCGTAATTCAGTTTGAGATTCCGTTCGCTTTTCCGTTCGCTTTGTTAGTAAGTACTTAGAGCTTTTGATGCAAACAGTAAATTACTCATATAACATAATAAATGAAACAAGTATATTTTTTAGGTTAGGTTAGTTATTTTGTTCGCGTATTAAAGCGTCCATAAGTATTACTTATGGACGCTTTACACCACGTCAATCTGGTCCCGTGCTAAGTATCCGAAGAACTTGTGTTAAAGGTACCAGACAGCGGGAAGCTTATTCAAAACTTTTATACTATACACATTACACATATTTAATTTGTTTATTATATTAGACATATATTTAATAACACCCATGACCCAGGAACACAGAAAACTTCACGTTCCCTTGGCGGGATTCGAACCCGCGATCTTCGGCTAGAGCGCCAACGCGCTATCCATTGACCCACAGATGTCGTCAGAAATCTATCTATAGATTAGTGTGGGTCCGTATATAGTTTATCCAGGAAGGAAGCGTGTGTATTAATTCAAGCTATACATTTTATTTAAAATCGCGGTGGTCAATAAAATACAAGAATATTAAGGGCCTTTCACAATCGCCTAAGTGTCGAATAGCTTATTCGGAAGTTTTGTCGCCACTTACTTTATACTGAGCGACAGATACGAAACATGCAAAAAGCTATCTGACGCTTATCAGTAGATTTTGAAATAGACCCTAAAATATAATATGTGCATTGTGCACGATCCTAAATTTACTCAAAAATAAATGTTTTGAATGTCACAAGCTTTACCTATAACATTTGCTATCAGTAGCAACTTCTAATAATTATCTTCTTCTATGAACTTGGCTGTTAATTGCTTATAGGATAGGTTCACTTTCGAAGATATTACTTTAAGTTTCAGTTAAGCTAAGGCTGGCCGCAAACGTCTAAAGAAAATGTTATAAGGGAACTAATGATACTAATACTTGTGGGACTAACTAAGAGTTTTCGCCATTTTATATAAATATATAAATAAATCACTTTTAACACAATAAATAAGATTATAACAATTATTATGGAAGATACAAACAAATGTTTGTTAAAATATAAATATGTGAGGGTAGGCATAATCTTTAACAATATATTAACAGATTATGTGTATTCGGCCTTACATAGATTACGCTAGTTAAGTAATCTGACAGGTGTTTTGACGGGCTCGTATACGTTGATTAGCACTACTTGATCGTTGATCTGTGTATGTAGTTTGTTTGTCTATGGTAACATTACTTCTATAGCTCGACTAATCGAATTTGATCATTTAATTTTAACACTCCATTGCCGTTTTATCGCCTCAGGCTCGGTTTATATCGGGTCAAGCAGATACTATTCGAAGTATAAGCTATGATGATTTCTTTTGTAATCATTAGATGGATTCGAATTAAACATTTCTATTAAATATTAAATCTTAGCTGATGTAACAATGGCAGTAAGTTTATATTTTTTAATAGAAAATTTATAGCGCTAAGGTAGGACTGACGTGCATCTAGTATGGAGACCCGAGGTCTATTCTGGGCCACAGTTCTAGTACCTTGAATCTCGATTCGGTTTTCAGTCTGTCACGCTCGCGCGGGCATAATTTGACGCCTATGCGAATGAGTCAGCGCGTTAACCGAACCCAGATTCGAGGTACGAGAATTGGGTATATAGTATGGTATATACCATGGTACATACCACAGATAGCCATCTCCATGACATAGTAACACCTAATTTTTTTTCCCCAAAGGATAAATGAATATATTCAGCCTCCAGGTTAACCCATCACTGTCCATTTTCGCAAGTAGAGGGAACTTACCACAGATGGCCATCTTCAAGACTTAGAAACACCCAATTTTACTCTCCCCCAAATGCAAGGCTAAATTTATATATTCAGCCTCCAGTTTAACCCGTCACTGGTCATTTTCGCGAGTAGGGAACTTACCACAGATGGCCATCTCCATGACTTAGAAACACCCTATTTTACTCTCCCCCAAATGCAAGGCTAAATTTATATATTCAGCCTCCAGTTTAACCCGTCACTGTTCATTTTCGCGAGTAGGGAACTTACCACAGATGGCCATCTCCATGGCTTAGAAACACCCAATTTTACTCTCCCCCAAATGCAAGGCTAAATTTATATATTCAGCCTCCAGTTTAACCCGTCACTGTTCATTTTCGCGAGTAGGGAACTTACCACAGATGGCCATCTCCATGGCTTAGAAACACCCAATTTTACTCTCCCCCAAATGCAAGGCTAAATTTATATATTCAGCCTCCAGTTTAACCCGTCACTGTTCATTTTCGCGAGTAGGGAACTTACCACAGATGGCCATCTGCATGACTTAGTAACACCCAATTTTTTCTCCCCCAAATGCAAGGCAAAATTTATATATTCAGCCTCCAGTTTAACCCGTCACTGTTCAATTTAGCAAGTAGGGAACTAACCACAGACGGCCATCTGTATGACTTAGTAACACCCAATTTTTTTTTCCCCAAATGCAAGGCTAAATTCATATATTCAGCCTCCAGATCAACCCGTCGCTGCCCATTTTCGCAAGTTCCCTAACCACAGGTTTATACGATACAGGCGCGTATCAGATGTCAAGGCTGTTAAAGAGAGAGCTTAGGATATCGGCTTCACTCAGTTGGGTTAGAAAGTGCGGGTGAAACGAATACATACATTATACCCTAACTTTACACTTTATTTATGGGTCTTACATTAACTACATTAGTACCCAACTAAGTAAGTAATAAAATATCGATCTACTACCATGTATACTGTTTAATATTGAATATATTATAATATCATTAAGAAGAGAATGATAACAAAATAGCTAAATCTGTCTAACTTCATCAATCAGTAGGGAAGGAGTTTTAAAAGTCAGCTGAGAAATAGAAATAACTTGAAACCCAAAGGAAGATATCTTTATTTTAAACTATCTGTTGCCCGCGGCTCCGCCCGGGTAGATACTGATTCTGTACCTTTCGGGATAAAAAGTATCCTATGTTTTAATCCAGAGCTTAAACTCCTACCATACCAAATTTCATCGAAATCCGTTTTTGCGTGAAAGAGTAACAAACATCCATCCATCCATCCATCCTCACAAACTTTCACATTTAAAATATTAGTACGATTGTCTTTTATCAACAAGCTTATTGGCGCTAGAGATGATATTGTGTGATGATATGTTGGACTTTTTAATAATAATAATTCAAAGCAACACAATAACTATGCTAATTTTAATAGACATATTTCATTGGAGTATCCATTGTTTAATATTAGACCTAGTTACTTGATTGTTTTATGTCAGAGGGTCAGTTATCAGGGGTCAATGTGTGTATCTAAGTTCATCAGTGACACAGACAGAACATGAGTGGTAATTCGTCGGACATGGATTATGTCGACCATCGATCATGTAGATCGCAGATGGTCAGCTACGTTGTTAGTTTAATTGGGTCGAAAATATTATGTATAATGGTCAATTTCTTGAGCTTTCTATATCGTTTTTGTACGCAGAGCCTTTTGGTAATTAATATATTTTTTAAATAAACAAATATTATTTCTCTTTACAACAAGTAGCTACATAATATTATAGATAAACATTTTTTTGTCGTTCAAAATATTAAAAGACTATATACCAGTATATTTGCTACAGCGAAATGTTAAGAGTTAATATTAGATATTAATAATCTACACTAATATTATATAGAGGAAAGATTTGAATGTTTGTTTGTTTGTATTGAATATGTTCCGAAGCTACTGGACCGATTTTGATGAAATTCAGAACAGAACAGTAGACCATGGGGAAGGACACAGGCTACATTGTATCGAGGCAAATTACACTGATCATATGGGATTTCCTTTTGCGGGAACTTATGCGCGGGCTAAATTTGTTTTTGCACTAAATCTTGTACTTTTGTTTAAAAGATAAACCGTCAATGTTTAGTTTATATGTTTTATAAAGGTAACTACCGACCAACTGTATTACCTAATAAACGTGTGAAACCATCGTGACAAAATTATGAAGAAAACAGAGGTGTATATAAAATTATACACAATCAAGCTCACGACAACATCAACAATGAGATCCGCCATACCTAATACCTCAGATTAAATAATATTGTTTAAAATTAGTGTGGCGTCGCGTCGGTGAATTTTGGCTAAAATAGAATTCAAAGTAAAACAGAGATCTATAGATTTATTTAAAGTTTGGATAGATTAATCTAAGAAAAAAGATAGATAGAATTAATCCTACTACTATGATAAAAGTGAAAGTTTGTAAGGATGGAATGATGGATGGATGGAAGTATGTATGGATGAATGGATGTTTGTTACTATTTCACGCAAAAACTACTGAACGGATTTTAATGATATTTGGTATGGTAGTAGTTTGAGCACTGGATTAACATATAGGCTACTTTTTATCTCGCGGAGCCGCGGGCAAATTTTTGTACGAAGTTTTCCAAGTAAGTGTATTTTACAAGTTAGGCATCTATAACTCCTGAACTAATAAAGTTATATGAGCCGTTATAGTTTTCCTTTAAAGTTCATGACATGGACTACCATCATGTATTTTTTGCAACCTCTTATTGATTAAAAAATACCTATCTAATGATACCCCACACTATGGGGTAGACGCGAGAAAAAAATAAGGTACTCCAAAAAAAAATCGACATTTTATTTTAGTACTTTGTCGACGTAGTAGATACACATATCCATGCAAAGTTTCACCTTTCTAGCACTAACTGTTTGACAGTAAGCCGAAGACGGACGGACGGACATGACGATACCATGAGGGTTGCGAAACGTGAACTACGGAACCCTAAAAACGGTATGACATAAAAGTTACAAATACATAATTGATATCTATCGATCGGAATGATACGAGTACCGTTGAAAACCTTTTTAGTCTCGCGATGTGGGCGACGATTCTATTGTTCTTCCAAATCCTATAACAGATGGAATGATAGCATAAGCAAAATGTGTATTATTACTTATTAGACTGTATTGTGCTGCCGTCAGACAAACAGCATCGCAGCAACCGTGCGCAGTCGATATATTCAACTGCATGCAGTTGTATAGCTTGCCAAAAAACACCGAAAATGTTTATAGTTACAGTCGAAAATGTTTTTAGTTCCTGCTGTCATCGCGTCACACTCTTTTTTGCCAAGCTGTACGTTCGACTTCGTTCAGTCATGATATCAACTTCGCGCGGTCGGCCGCAGTTGTGTGAAGTCAATATTAAATGCATACAGTCGTAACTTCAACTTTACGAGGTCGGTTTACAGTCGTGTAGTGTCGACGCACGCTGTCCATGGCTAACCGCATATACATATTATAGTTAGTGTGTAGTGAGCATAACGCGCATCGGACGCGTCGAACGGGTTAATGGACTTTGATTCTGAATTATTTATTTCTTAAAAAAAATGGAAAAGATCAATCCACAGCCGCGCTGCATGTTGCAGTTTTTTAATTCGATTACACCGAAGTAACGTCTGTGCTTTCATTTTGATGTTTTATCTTAGCTGAGCTCCTGCGCTAGATGTGTGGCATCAACCGCAGAGTAAAACGATATATACTGTCCTAGCTTTCTTTAGTCTGTGGCGTAAGCTGCACAGTCACACCCGACTGCAGATAACTGCATGCAGCTGAATATATCGACTGTGTGCAGTTGCTGCGATGCAGCCCGTCTGATGTCGTGGGATTTTAAACAGTATTTCGGTTGAATACAGTGAAGAATGAAAGACGTCTTGAAATCACTAGATATCTTGAACATAATTTACATTCTATTTTATATAACTTATAAAAATCTGCCAACTCGCAGTAGGCTAATTGTATACTCATATATGGTCGTCACATGAGTTAGAGGCGAAAACACTATATTTCGTAGGACTTTAGTAGTCGGTGATGATAATGAATCCGCATGATAATGAATTTCATGCGCAAACCGCTGAACATAATATTTTAATTACTAGAATATTACTCTAGTAGTAGAAACTTAAAACTGTAAAATAAACATTACAATAAGTTAACTTACTCTTAAGCTATGTTTTTTTTCAATTGAAATCAAATCATAGAATTGAAACCAATTTAATTTCCTTTAAACTGAATCAACTTCATTAATATCTATATTATCAGAATAATATACCAAATATACAAATCATAGAATCCCCTATTATTATATAAATACGATGCACGGATGTTCATGGATGTAATAGTATACGTTACGCCTTTCTTACGCCCGATATAGAGTACCGTATTTAACCACCTTACGGACGGACGGACGGACCACTTATCTGCCAAACGAGAGATCGAACGCACAGAGGATCGTCCTGTCTCTCGTGTGTGTTAGTGCGTTCCTGCTCACTCCGCGTTTTCGTGCCGTCTCGTTCTATCCGCGTCGTAGTGACTCGCTCACTCCGCGGTAGTGCCGTCTCGCTCGGAATCGTGTCGAGTGACTCGCTCACTCCACGCTCGTGTCGACCCGCCCCTAAGTGCAGTGCCGTTATACCCCACTCGCGATCGTCAATCCACTCGTCATTCGTTAGAATAACGAGCGGATTGCCGCCTTGCCGAAGGGTTGCACTGCCCTTGGCCTCCCGTTGGGAACTTGTTTCCAACGTCGGGTCACGGAGAGCCAGCCTTTCTAGTTTTACCGTGCAAGTACGTACACTTTTGTGACTACTTAGACACTGAATACGTGTTGTGTGTTTAGTGTTTAGTGTATCGTGATTTTTTGTGAGTACCTTTTACTTTTAACTGTTCCGTGTACATGTGCATTTCTGTTCGTGTACAACTATGTGACATTGACACTGTGTATGTTGCGTCCACGTACGTATAGTACACCTGTACATACCGTACTTCAACCATGGCCGACCGTGGTTCGCGGCCACACAGCCGCGACCGCCCCAGCCACTCTCGCGCCAGCTCTGTCGCGTCGCGCAGCGGACCCTCCTCGAGGTCCAGCTCGCGTACGTCTGAGCGCGCGTACCTCTCCGCCGCCGAGCCCAGCTTGAGCGGAACGGATACCGCTCGCCCCGGGCCGTCCTCGGCATTCTCGCGGGGGTGTGCTGACACCCCCCCGCCCCAATGCCTTCCGACGGCGACCCGCCGCGAGTCCGGGCCCCCGACCCGCCCAGCCGATAAGGGTCCGGCCTCTCCGCCGCGCCCCTTGCGCCGCACTGCGGAGGTGAGCGCCCCGCGCCCTCCGCCTGCACCACCTGCAGCGAGCCCACAGCCTGCCCTCCCCGCCTCGCCGGCCTCCCCGCCGGAAGAAGACCGCAGAGGGGTAAGTGCTCCTGCTCCGAAGGCCCCGGTACCGGCCCCTTCGTCGAGCATCATGCCACCGCCCCCTGCCCCTCCCGTGCAGGTAACAAAACAAAACGTCTTCAGACGTCTCGCCGCCTGCCAAGCGCGCCGATCGCCCGGCTACCTACGCCGCAGCGACCACTGCCCCCGCACCGACCGGATCTCCTGTGGCCTCCACCTCGAGGGCCCCCTCGCCGATGGAGGCTACCACGGTAACAGCCGCCTCTCCCGCAGCTAAAGTGGCTCCACTGCCGCCGAAAGCAGCCCCCAGATGCCCCCCACTTATAGTGGAGAAACTGGACGACTGGATCGGCCACTTCCGCCGCCTCAGGGACCTCCTGGGGCACCCGCCGAACGCGAAGCCGCTAGGACTGGGGGTAAAGTTCTCCCCACATAGTGAGAATGAATATAGGTGTGTGCAGCGGTACCTGTCTGACCTGAGCAAGTCCGCCCAGGTCAGCTGGTACTCGTACGCGCTACCCCAGGATCGAGGACTAAAGGTAGGCATACACGGCCTCCCGATTAATACGCCCACCGAGGAGATTGCAGCGGATCTCTCCACCAAGGGCTTCGTAGTCGAGCACGTGTCCCGCATACTTGCCAGAAGGGACCGTCCTGGTTGCTCCTACTTTGCCCTGCTGAAGCACACCCCGAACCTGGTACCAGGCATCTACCAGGTGAGAGAGATTTTAAATATGCCGGACATCAGGGTGGAAGCCTGGCGTGGGAAGAAAGGCCCTGCCCAGTGCCACCGCTGTCAGCAGTTTCGGCACTCTAGCCGGAACTGCCACCGGAAGCCGGCGTGTGTCAGATGCGGCGAAGAGCACGCCGCCGCCGACTGCCCCCGACCGCTTACGGACCCGCCCACTTGCGTTAACTGCAAGGGGCCCCACCCCGCAAACAGCCGCAACTGCCCGATCTTCATCAGGGAGTCTCGGAACCGTCACGCGGGTTCTGCTACCCGCACAACCCGGACCACGAAACGGGTGCGCACCAACCAGGTGAGTGACGCCCCTACTATCTCCGAAAGAGAGGTCCCCCCGCCGCCACCCTCCGCCACTTCTCTAATGGCGGAGGCAAATGACCCCACCCCGCGTCCCGCTGCATCCACCGCCCCCCCCTCCTCGGCCCGGAAGCAGCGGAAACGAACCCGGACCCGGACTAAAAAGAGGGCCAAATCCGGCACGACATCGAATGCCGCCACGGACTCGGAGTACGAGCCCCTCGCCCTCCCCCTTCCCCCTGTTGTTACAGCCCCGCCGGCTGATGAGGCCATCCTATTGGCCCCTCCCCTACCGCAGCGCACCCCACGCCCCCCGCGTCCTGCGCGCACCAAACGCACTGTCCCGCCGGTCACCAAACCAGAGGTGACAGAGCTCTCTACCGAGCCTGCAAACCCGGCGGTTACTACCGCCATTTTGCCCCCTCGTGCCCCCCCTTCTTCCCGCCGCCGAGAGTCACCTAGGACCACGGCCCAGCTTTTACAAGCCCTGCTTTCCCTAGCCATGGATGTCTTTAACAGAATCCTGGCCGGGGAAGAAATCCTACAGACCCTCCTGAAGGCCCTCCCTGAGGGGGCGACCCTCTTTGCCTCCCTTATATCTAAATGGCTTCCCACGCCCCATCCCATCTGAAGGTTGTTCACTGGAACGTCCGGGGGGTCCGCGGTAAGGTGGCCCCAATCCGCCTCCTCCTCCGGGAGTATGAGGTGGACGTCGCCTTACTAAGCGAAACCCTCCTGTCCCCTCGGGACCGTTTCAGTGCCCCCGGCTATCTCGTATATCGCCAGGACTTCCCGGGGGGTGAGCGGGTATGCAGAGGCCTCGCCATCCTGGTCGGCAGGAGGATTCTACATCAACTCCTCCCCCCCCCGCCAGTTTCATCGCTGTACGCCCTTGGAGTGGAGGTGCTCCTCGGGTCACACCGCACGCGCATCTACGCGAGCTACAAACCTCCGGGGTCGCGTTTAGATATCTCCGACATCCATAGGCTCCTATCAGAAGAGCCGACTGTGATTGCCGGAGATCTAAATTGCAAGCACCCCGGATGGGGATCCCGCGCTCCCAATTCGGACGGAAACCGACTGTTCGCCGACTCTGAGCGAGTCGGGTACTCGGTAGTGGGTACGTACTACCCCACCCATTACCCCGAGACTCCCCGATACTCTCCGGACGTCCTTGACGTGGCAATAGCTCACCGACTCCCGGGTGACCTCCATCAAGAGGTCCTCGATGTGGCCCACGGCTCTGACCACCTCCCAGTCTTAGCCACTATACGCGCCGCTCCCGCAAGCGTCCCCCCTCCTCCTCCCCGCCCAGTCCGTGACTGGGACGTCTTCGCCTCGCGGCTCCACGAGAGCACCCCCAATTTCCCGGTTGACTCTGCAGAGAACGTCGAATCGATGACTCTGCAGATCACCGAGGCAATTGCAGCCGCGATGGACGCGGCGACCCAGACGCCTACTCACCGCCATTCCAAGCGGCCCACTCTCCCCCGGCACATCGCCGACCTAATAGGCGAGAAGAAGCGCCTGCGCCGAAGATGGCAGCTCAGCCGCTGCCCCACCCTGAAGACGCAGCTCAACCGCCTCACATCGCAGGTAAGAACTGCCCTTCAGGACCTGAACGCTGCGGATTGGACTCGACGCATCCTGGAGGCGGGCGAGGACTGGCCCTCCCTCCACCGCTTTTGCCGCAGCCTTACCGGTGTCACAGCCCCCGTGTGCCCCCTGTTGCATCCAGATGGCAACCTCAGGTACCGTGCAGAGGATAGAGCAGACATTCATGCCGAGCACCTAGAGCGCCAATTCTCACCGCTGCCGACGACCGCAACGGAACACGCCCGAGCGGTCTCTGAGGAGGTAAAGGTTTTCCTTCTTTCCCCCTCCTCCCCCCCAGATTTCTCCTTCTCACCGAGGGAGGTCCAAAAGACCCTCCGGTACCTTAAACCGAAAAAGGCCCCCGGTGCAGATGGAATTCCTAACTCCGCTCTCCGCCACCTTCCCTTCAGGACGGTGGCCGCCCTGACTCGCCTCTATAACGGCATTGTCAGGACCGGTCACTTCCCCTCCCCCTGGAAAATGGGTCTGGTAGTAACCATCCCCAAAGCCCACAAGAACTTAAGGAAGGCTGAGGGCTACCGGCCCATTACCCTCCTTTCCACCCTTTCAAAAGTTTTTGAACTCCTCCTTCTGAAACACCTTTCCCCTTACCTCCCTCCTCGTGAGGAACAGTTCGGGTTCAGGTCCAACCTGAGTACCACCCTCCAGTTGGTACGTGTTATCCACCACCTATCCGTTGCGGCCAACAAAAAAGAATCGTCGGTAGCCGTTTTTCTAGACATGGAGAAGGCGTTCGACAGTGTCTGGCATGAGGGTCTGCTCTGTAAGCTCATCCGGGCCAACGTACCTCCCCCCCTGGTAAGGTTAGTGGCATCCTTCCTCTCCGGCAGGACCTTCAGGGTTCGCGTCGACGGAGTCCTCTCCAACGAGCGTCCCATCGCCGCAGGCGTCCCCCAAGGTAGCGTCCTCTCACCAGGACTCTACAACTTCTACGCCAGCGATGTGCCCGCGGACCGGGGCACCTCCGTGGCGCTGTACGCCGACGACACGGCGTACTTCTCCTCCTCGCTGACCACCGAGCATGCTGCCATCAAGATTCAGAGGACGCTGGATCTCCTCCCTGACTGGCTGAGCAAATGGCGACTCTCTGTTAACGCAGGTAAGTCCCAGGCGCTCGCCGTCAGCACGAGGTGCTCATTTCCGGCGCCTCTGAAGATTGGTGATGCTGTGATCCCGTGGGGGAGAACAGCAAAGTATCTCGGGGTCACGCTGGACCGCCGACTCTCCATGGCCCCCCAGTGCTCATCGGCGGTGGCGAAGGCGAACGCGGCGATTGCGCTGCTGCGCCCGGCCTACGCGTCCCCGCAGATCCCCCTCAGGATGCGCATAGCCCTCTTCCGGACGTACGTTCGGTCCCGCCTGACGTACGCGGCACCCGCGTGGCACCACCTGCTCTCCGCACCCCAGAAAGGGTTGCTGCAGAGAGCCCAAAACCGGGTGCTGCGCCGAATTGCGGGCGCACCATGGTACGTCCGCAACGCCACTATCGCCAAGGACCTCAGGGTGGAGAGCGTGGAGGCCTTTGTGGCCCAGCTCTCTGCTAAGCTGTTCGCGCGGGCGGATGCCTCGCGCTTGGTCGAACTTACCGACCTGGCGCCGTGGCATGCCCGCCCGCCCGACCGCCACCGCCTGCCGAGAGATGCCGTCCCTCCGGAGGACCCAGCGGAGCCACGTAGCCCGCCCCACCGCCCCCGAAGAGGAGGAGCCCAGGCGCATTGATGCGCCGCACCTAGCGCATCTGGCGCTCTCTGGCGCAACCGCGCCACCACCATTACGGGATTGAAATCCCCCCCCCCACCTTTTCTCCCCTCGCCGGCAAACCAGATGCCGGCGAATCGCGTCCACACCGCGTCCGGGGCCTGACGAGTGGCAGCCCTATTGCCACCCCGTCGTCCCCGGGGCGTACCTTCCCCCCCGACATAAAAGGTCGGGGCCTGGAAGTTTTTATTTTTAAACAACTTTCCCCCTTTTCCCCAGGTTGTTCGTTCCGCGGTCCGGTAAACACGGTGCGTGAGGGAGTGGACCCAAACACGTTTCTCGGCCCCCGGGTCGGGACCCCCACGCGCCGTTTGGAGCCGACCGTTGGTCTCGGTCGGGCCTGGATTGGCATGTCGTCACTCCCTTGCTGTTGTCGGCTGCCCTACCATGGGTTTTCCCCGCGTTCTGCCGCGGGGGGTCTTCCCCCAAAACTTAATGACTCATGCGCCCAGTATTCGTACTGGGCGCGTCATCTCCACCCCAAATAGAGGGGCTATGCCCCTGGGTTTGGTATCCGCCCAAGGCCCTTTTCAGGGGCCCGGCGTCGAGTGAGAAGAGTCTCCTTCTCTCATGGGAACGCACAGAGGTACGAGCAAATTGTACCTTGACCAAAGGTACGGAAAAAAGTTGTTAATAATTCAAATAATAACAAAAAAGTAACAAGAATTCGAATTTCAAAAAGTTGACAGTTATTCAAATTATAAAGAAAAAAAAAAACGCAAAAAAAAGTATTGCAAAAAAAGTTGCACATTCCAATTATGATGGGTAGTGGACAGTGAAGTAAGAGTTGTGTCAAATTGTAGGGTTTCCCTGGGGCCGGTCGTGTGAGGATGTGACAACAGAGAACAGTGCTGCGGTGAACTGGACACACAGTGCAATGGTTGCTTTCAAGGTAAGGAATATTATTGTTTTAATTATTTTGTTCTCCGCAATAGAAACTCAATAACAAACTATTATAACTGAAAGTGTTTATTCAAGAAAAAAGTGTATGGATTAACAAAAATTAAAAATGCCTTCAAGTTTTACTATGGGTTTACTACATAATTATATTCCATTTTTTTTTTGCTTTAGATTTGAGAGTAATTAATATAACTATTTGGCTCCTTCCCATTTAGCCTTATTCCCATTTCGAAGCCGTTATTAAATTTTGATAATAATCGGCGTGTCGTTACCTTTATATTTTTTAAGTTTTGGCCAGCTTTCAAAAATGGAAAATTATGCCCTAATAACATTTAATTGTGTTTTAACAAATTTTGTTTGTTTAAACAATTAATATTTTGAACTTTTTGATTAGCCTTTGATCTAGTCGAGTTAAAAGCGACCAGTATTCTCTAACCTAGAAGCATTTATCCTAGCTCAAAATAATTCAAATATTAGTAACCAATTTCCGATAAGTACTTATAAGTTTACTTTGATAACGCAAATACGATAGAAAAATGCATTCGTTCGCCAAGATTAAGTATCAAAAGTAAACACTCAAGATCTAGAACTTACGAATTACACGTAAATACAAACATCACCAGATACTTTATTTGTGCCAAACATTTTACGAATGTTTTATCCTTTAGCGCAATTTCTAGTCAGTTAACTATTTGAGATATTTTAATTGTCGAAATAATGAGCTAGAACGATTTATTCGCTGCAAAATGTCCGAACATGGGACGGCAATTTTGGTCATCATTAACTCAAGTCATGGTCCTACTACTTTATAAATGTAAAAGTTCCTCACAGGATGGATTGATGGATGGATGTTTTTTACACTTTTCAACGCAATGACGGAACGGATTTTGATGAAATTTGGTATTGTAGTAGTTTAAGCTCGGGGTTAACATATAAGCTACTTTTTATCCCGAAAAAGTGCAGTGTTGCAGTGGATACTTTATGTATGCGGGCGAAGCCGCGAACAAAATAACTTATATTCGATATAGAAAATTACCCTACCATAGATAATTACTTCAGGGAAAATAAAAGATTTGTACAAAAATACCACTGAAATTGTGAAAGTGTTCTCTTTATAAAACTTCATAATATTTTCACATTTATATATAGCTCTCCACACCGATTTTGGTGACAGTGGCTGGTTTCATTGAACCCCGGAGTTATTTTGTAGAGACCAAGTGTGTGTGAAACACACAAGAGCACTCTCTAATCCTTTACTCTCGTAACCCAGTGGGACGGATGACCGATACGACTAGCGAAAGATTATATTACGTGTCTGACAATCAGGTGACCAGCCTGCATTGTCCTAACCAGATTGAAAATAAAAAAATTTAATGTCGGGGATCGAACCCACGACCCTTCAGAGAGCAAAGCTGGACCGGCGTCAATATTTTCACATAGATATCTCGAGAAACAATATTTTTTGTAAGTAATAGCTTGTGAAGTTAGCTCTTTGCTCTTCAGAATAATTTTATTGTGTCTATACGATTTTATACGACTACATACTAGATGTTACCTGCGGCTTCGTTAGCGCAAAAGGAAGTCTCGCGCGAACTCTACATTCCTAACCCTATGGCACAAACTACCTTGGATACAAACTATCTATGTGCCAAATTTTATTCAAACCCCTTCAGCTGTTTCAGCGTGAAAGACATTCAAACATACATATAAACACACGCATACACACACACAAACTTTCGCATTTATAAAATCAGTATGATGATAAAATAATACGGACACTGGACAGAGTACGGATTTAAGCCCAAACGAATCAATGATTATTTCCCATTAAGCCCCCTGCAATAAGTAACAACATGGAACCCTTAAAATTTGATAAAATTTAATCGAAACGCTATGCAGAGGTCAATAAGGTTTACCTCGGTAGTGGGTATTAAGATACGGTGAATTAAGTTTACTAATAAACAATTAGGTGCTTAAATAGATGTAATCTTTTTATATATAAAATGAATTGCAGTTCCTTTGTCTCCCTAAAACTAGAGAACGGCTGGACCGATTTTGCTAATTCTGATCGATTGAAATAATTGTGTAAGTTCAAGAACGGTTTAAGCGGTGAAAAATATAAGAAAATTTGCAAAAAATGTACTATTTAAATTTACCTATACTATTCCTAACTGTCAAATATTTGATGTTCATTCCGTAGGTAGCGTAAATTCGGGTCTCCAGTGTCATTTGACAGTCAAATATTTATAGGTGTTTTCAGTTTATGTTCGGTTGGACTGCAAAAGCGTAATATTTCAAACAAATAGGTCGGCCCCAGTAGGTTGAAGGCACTTGTAGGTGTACACTGTACATGGTAGGTGTCGGTTACAACCTACCACAGGCGAGGCGTGCATACATACAAGCCGGCTTCC
>JAYRCH010000023.1:0-103702 GCA_037179445.1 Phengaris alcon alcon | reverse complement strand
GTTTTTGGATAAAATATCAGCTGAATATAACGGCGTAACATATTATTGTGAAGTCAGATGCCTGAGCAAAATAAAAATGTTGAAACGGTTTTACGACCTTAGAAATGAGATAGCAGACTTTATGAAAATAAAAGATAAACCAATATCTGAATTAAGTGACCCAAAATGGATATGTGAATTAGCATTTCTGGTCGATCTTACAGGCTATTTGAATGATTTAAATTTTAAACTTAAAAAACAAGGACAGTTAGTAAATGATTTGTACAGCCATTTGAAAGCGTTTCAGATCAAACTACGCTTGTGGGAGTCACAGATGCTGTCTGGTAACAGTTACCATTTCAACACGCTCTCTGCGTATGAAAATATTGCATAATATGCTCAATATGTTGAAGAACTCAAGTTACTGTCGGAACAATTTTCGAACAGATTTAGCGACTTCAAAAACATGGAAGACTGTTTCAGTTTATTTGCTACTCCTACAAAATGTAATGTACAAAATGCTCCAATACACTTACAAATGGAGTTGATCGAGATTCAAGAAAACTCACTCCTTTTAGGAGTGAGTTTTCTTGAATTCTTAATTTGAAGACGTAGATTTCTGCGATTTCTACAAAAAATACCTAGAAAAAGACAATTTTCCGCAGCTTAAAAAATTCGCAAGAAGATTGATTTGTGCGTTGGGTAGTACTTATAAATGCGAACAGTTCTTTTCATTGATGAAAGTTAATAAATTAACATATCGTACAAGACTGATTGACGATAATTTGGAAAATACTTTACGTCTTTGTATCAGTGGAATTAATCCAAATATCGATAGATTAGTTTCCCAAATTCAAGCTCAAGTGTCTCATTAATTTCGGTGTATTTAACTTTTGTAGTTTGTAGCAATTGCAATTTTAACGATTTAATTATAATGTACCATTTTTTTCAATTTCATTTTGTTATTTAAATAAATTGTACTATAATAACATTGTCGTAATATTTTATGTCTAATATCTATCGCAAAAAAATATTATCACTACTTGCACTAAGTACTTTTAAACGCAGCCCGCGAACGTATTTGCACGCTAAAGTTTGGCCCTCAACATGTAAAAGGTTGCCCATACCTGGTTTCAATTAATAAATACGTGAAGCAAAAACTTTGTACTTCGTTTTACGAAACGAAAAATATGCGAACGGAGGTATTAGATATCTGGCACAGTTAAAGATTATATGGATAAAGGTGTGCATAATGATAATATATTTTTAATAATGCTTAGAAATAATTAAAATTAACGAAAATAACAACAACACACACTACCTCAGATTATTAACACACACTACCAGGCGATTGATAGATACAATCACGGAAGAAAGAATACAATCATAATATTTTGATATACGTGGACGTTTGTCAATCTGTGACAAAATATACATTTTTTTATTTTTTACTAACTTAGCAATAAAGTAACTCTTATTAAGTTCAAACTTAAACAATAATATACTATTTATGGAATAATTCTGACCACATGGCAACCTCTAGTATGTTAGTAATAACATATTGTGTAATAATAAAGTATGTTAGTAATAACAAAGTGTGTAATAATAAAGTGTGTTAGTAATAACAAAGTGTGTAATAATAAAGTATGTTAGTAATAACATAGTGTGCAATAATAAAGTATGTTAATAATAACATAGTGTGTAATAATAAAGTATGTTAGTAATAACAAAGTGTGTAATAATAAAGTATGTTAGTAATAACATAGTGTGTAATAATAAAGTATGTTAATAATAACATAGTGTGTAATAATAAAGTATGTTAGTAATAACAAAGTGTGTAATAATAAAGTATGTTAGTAATAACATAGTGTGTAATAATAAAGTATGTTAATAATAACATAGTGTGTAATAATAAAGTATGTTAGTAATAACAAAGTGTGTAATAATAAAGTATGTTAGTAATAACATAGTGTGTAATAATAAAGTATGTTAGTAATAACATAGTGTGTAATAATAAAGTATGTTAGTAATAACATAGTGTGTAATAACATATTAGTAACTCATAATACACAATATATCTTACCCTATAAAAAAATTTCTTGAGCTGATTATTTTTATTTTTGTGTCTCTAGCATAATTCTTATTTCCATGCTCATGAGTTTTAATTGTAAATCTTTAAATTGAACAGGAATTTCAATTCATGTACAGTATGACCACGATGTCAATGTCTTTCGGTAATCGTCACGAAAGAAAAACGAAGATTGCTAAGTGCCATTAGCAATATGGTTTTACTGTAACTTATATCCACTTTCTTGCTTATGCTCTTACCTTGGGCCGCGTCCCAAGGCTTTTAGTCTCAGAATGTATGAGAAAAGGGTGCCCGAGACGCTGACTCTGCTCTATTACATTAATAATCTTTACTACGCCAAAAATGATAATTCTTTTCCTCCACATTCGTAGTTATGTGAACAAGTACCAAGCATTAGATTTTCGTCTTTGTAAATATTTGGTTGTACTAAAGAGAAGTTAAAATTTAAAGAAAATATAAGAATCTAACCTAATAGCCTAACCTAACCTTTTCGAAAAACCTACACGTAATTAGTATTAAGGGTATTATAATGAAAGGATCACAATGAAAACATCACATATCCGAATAAAAAGAAAATTTCTCATACAATGGATGTTTTTTGTGGACTGTAGGTTGCGTCATCGTATTTAATATTACAAAAGAAACCTAGGGCAGACTGTTATAATGAAGTAAAATATTCATCAGGCATCGTCTGGGGAGACCGAGTCTCCAAAAACGTGGTTCTGAGTGGTCTTATTCTGATTATTTATTCCATTTATGTCACTGTATAATGATAGACGTGTGTTATATTCTAGATCGTGTGTATACCTAATAATTATGTGTAGTTATCTAAATATAATAATATGTTTAAAAGTAAAAATAATTAATATTTTGTTGTTTATTTTAATCTGATTTGACTTTTAAAAGTTATGGTTTCTGAAACATGATAGTTTGTCTTACAAATTGCCTTTAGCTAAAGAAGTATTTTTTTTCGCATTCCCGTATGTACAGGTGAACTAACGTTACAGAGTGTCTGTAGTTATTTATAAAAATGTGTATAGATAACTACATATTTATAAATAAATAAAATTGAAGTGTATGTTTGTAATTTCAATTTAACAGCTGTGCACTAAATAAATATGATAGTTAGTATATACGGTACCTACACCAAAAAATCCATGTTTAAAATTTTTGTCCGTCTGTCCGTCTGTTCGTTTCGTCTAAATTCGGACTAATTTTAATTGGACTTTCATTTGGATTCTCACTTCACTTTGGATTTCATAAGTAATTTGGATTTCATCACTTTGGATTTTATAAGGAGTACTTAGGCTACTTTTATCTTAGGGTTTCTTTTCCATTAATAGTTCCACGCAAACGAAGTTGCGGGCACCAGCTAGTTATACAGTAAGATTAAAGAAATCCTACTACTATTATAAATGTGAAAATTTGTCAGGATGGATGAATGGATGGATGGATGCTTGTTACACTTTCGCGCAAAAAATACGGAATGGATTTTGATGAAATTTGGCGTGGTAGTGGCTTAGGCTCTGGGTTAAAACATTGGCTACGTTTTATTCTGAAATAGTACAATCTTCCCGTGGGATACTGTATTTACGCAAGCGACGCCGCTTAAAGCGAAAGCTAGTACCTATAAGTATAAATGGTTGGTTTCGCCTTTGTGTGTCTTCATGTCTTGTAAAATTCCTTATTACCCATGATCATAAAAAAAAAGAAAAAGTCAAGTAAAAGTCATCGCACAACAAAAAGTTGATTACGCAAAATTATAAATTAGTCCACACAGATAGATCCCTAAAATAAACAGAATAGTTGATACAAACTGTAATTCTATTAACGCGAAACCAAAATATCCCCGCGAGAGTCGCGTGTCGTTGAATTTTTGAGGGCCCGTATGAGGCGCATATTCGGGATGAAAATCTGCGGCGTCGTAAGCAAAAAGAAGCTCATTTTCGACGCGCTTAATATATTGCCGCGACGTATCTCCTCGGTTTAAGCGGGATTAATTAAGATTTTTTAAATAACCGAAACAAATAAGGGGATGTGAGTAGTGAATATTTGGAGAGTCCTTAAAATTTGTATGCTTAATTTCAAAACATCTATTGCGTGAACGTATTTCGTGAGCCTGCGTGATGCTTGGATTTTATGTCGCTATAGAGGGTCGCCAGTCTATTTATGAAAACGTAGAAATTTCAGTTTAGGACCTACATCGGGTAAATACTTAGATACCTATTAAAAATTCATTATTTAACTTTTAAAAATATTTCTTTCTTAAATGTTTTAAACTATTAAATAAATAGATTTCTACTGAAAATCTAACCTTAACGAATTCATAAAAAAACTTTCTAAGCAACTCTGTCCACACTAAAGCCACATATGGCATAAGTCATAATAAAATTAGTCAGATAATATGGATGGAAAGCAAGGTAGTGGTGTACGTCTAAACCCATTGAAGGCGCAGACGGGCGATGAATTTTTGAGAGGCCTTCGCGACGTGTGCCGAGAACTACTGAAAGCCTTTTTTTTAGAAAAGGAATCGCACAGATAATGAACTAGGCGACGGCATTCGTAATGCGGATGTTCTCGCTTTAATGTAATTAAAAACAATTTCGTTAATTAAAAAACTTTTATAAGCCGAGTTGATGAATGTGGTTTCAATCTCGTTATGTTATTTGATTAAAACTGGTAGTCACAGTTTCGTGTGTGTATTGGTATTTAAAAGAATACTAACATTTTATCTTGCTACTAGGACTGTCCTAGAAAATCAATAAATAAAACTGTTATCTGTTTAAGTACTCCTATGTACCTACTCGTAGATTGGAGAAGAAGAAGAAGGAGAAGGAGAATAATCATAAATAGGTTTTTAATGCTCTTAGCATCTGATCTATCAATAAGTAGGTATATCCTATAGACCTCTCTCTCTCTCTCTCAGATAGCCATATAACCGCAGTAAGTCATGCTCTCAAGAAATCTATATATATATATAGAAGGCAAAGCTGATTGACTGGCGGATCGTCCTGTCTCTCGTGCGTGATAGTGTGTCCTCTTTCACCCCGCGTTCTCGTGCCGTCTCGCGTTATCCGCGTCGTAGTGACTCGCTCACTCCGCGGTAGTGCCGTCCCGCTCGGAACGTGTCGAGTGTCCCTCTCACTCCACGCTCGTGCCGACCCGCCCCTTGTGCAGTGCCGTTATACCCCATTCGCGATCGTCAATCTTCTCGTTATTCGTTAGAATAGCGAGCGGATTGCCGCCTGCTGAAGGGTTGCACTGCCCTTGGCCTCCCGTTGGGAACTTGTTCCCAACGTCGGGTCACGGAGAGCCAGCCTTCCCAGTGAACCGTGCAAGTACGTACACTTATAGTGACTACTTTGACACTTATAGTGACTACTTTGACACTGAATACGTGTTGTGTTTAGTGTACCTGTGCCGTGTGTGAAGACCCTTTGTGTTGTGAGTACTGTTTGTATTAATTACTTTGGGATCGTCCTGCCTTCCGTAGTGCGCGCGCGTAACAGTGTCCCGTATCGACTACGTCGTAGCCCTGCTCCGTAGCATACGTCGTAGCCCTGCTACGTGCCGTAACGTGCCGATCCCGCTTTAAAAGTGCAGTGCTCAATACTCTGAACAGCGTTCCTCAATTACACACCTTATTCTTACAGAATAAGGTGTTAATTGTCGACAGGCTGAGGAGTTGCCCTGCCTTTGGCCTCCCGCTGTAACTTGTTACAGTGTTGGGTCACGGGGAGCCAGCCCTCAAAGTTTTATCCAAACAGTGCAAGTACGTACACTCTTTAGTGACTGCTTAGACGCTTAATTCGTGTTTCGTGTTACGTGTCTAGTGATATCGTGTTGTGTGTGAGTTCCTTGTTAACTTAGTTCATGTCCCACGTGTGTAACATTGTGACGTTATTGTGCGTCATGTCCACGTACGTGTAGTACGTTAGTACGATAGTACTCCGACCATGGCCGATCGTGGTTCGCGGCCGCACAGCCGCGACCGCCCCAGCCATTCCCGCGCCAGCTCCGTTGCGTCGCGTAGCAGACCTTCATCAAGGTCCAGCTCACGCACGTCAGAGCGCGCCTACCTGTCCGCCACCGAGCCCAGCTTGAGCGGCACGGATACCGCTCGCCCCGGGCCGTCCTCGGCATTTTCGCGGGGATGTACTGACACCCCCCCGCCCCAATGTCCTCCGACGGCGACCCGCCGCGAGTCTGGGCCGCCGCCCCGCTCAGCCGAACAGGGTTCGGCCTCACCGCCGCGCCCCGCGCGCCTTCCGACAGAGGTGAGCACCCCCCGCCAACCTCCAGCAGCCGCCTCAGCGAGCACCAAGCTCACTTTCACCGCCTCGCCGGCCTCACCGCCGCAAGAGGAACGCAGTGCGGTAAGTGCCCCTACTCCTAGGGCCCCCGTACCAGCCCCCGCGTCGAGTAGCATGCCTCCGCCTCCTGCCCCACCTGTGCAGGTTGCTAAGCGGCAGCGCCAACAGGTACCGTCTGAGGTGTCTCCGCCTGCCAAACGTGCCGACCGCCCGGCTTCGTACGCCGCAGCCACCTCTACCGCCCCGACCGGATCTCCATCGGCCTCGACCTCGAGGGCCTCATCGCCGATGGATACAACCTCGGCACCCACATCCGCGCCGGCGACAAATACAACCTCGCCGCCGCCCCCGCCCCCTCCCCGTTGCCCACCTCTCATAGTAGAGAATCTGGACAACTGGACCACGCATTTTAGGAACTTAAAGGACCTCCTAGGCCACGCCCCTAACGCAAAGCCTTACGCCCTTGGCGTTAAATTCAACCCAAAGGGCGAACAGGAGTACCGGATTGTCCAGAGGTACCTGGTTGACCTGAGCCAGTCTACACCGGTCAGCTGGTACTCCTACGCCCTCCCACAGGAACGAGGACTGAAGGTCGGTATCCGCGGCCTCCCTGTAAACACTTCCACCGAGGAAATTGCCGCCGACCTTAATAATCTGGGATTCGATGTGGACCACGTATCCCGGATTATTGCAAGGAAAGACCGCCCAGGATGCAGTTATTTCGTACTGCTCAAACGCACCCCAAATCTGGTACCCGGGATCTACCAGATAACTGAGCTGCTCAACATGCCGGGCATTAAGATCGAGGCCTGGCGTGGAAAGAGCGGCCCCGCCCAGTGCCACAGATGCCAGCAGTTCCGACACTCGAGCAGGAACTGCCACCGCCAAATGGCGTGTGTGCGGTGCGGCGAGGAACACGCCGCCAGAGACTGCCCCCGCCCAATTACCGAAGAGCCCACCTGCGTAAACTGCAAGGGGGCCCATCCCGCAAATAGCAGGAACTGCCCGGTATTCCGCAGGGAGTCCCGGAACCGTCAGGCGGGCCCAGTTGCTCGCTCCACTCGAGCCCCCCGAGCCCCCCGGGCAAGCCGTGACCCCCCCATCCCGGAGACAGAGGTCCCCCCACCTCCGCCGACTGCCACTTCCTTAATGGCAGAGGCGAACGACCCTATCCCCCGCCCCACCCCCTCGGCCGCCCCCCCCTCCTCATCCAGGAAGCATAGGAGGAGGAGGTCCACCAAAAAGAGGTCCAAATCAGGTGCCACCTCTACTGCCGCTACTGACTCAGAGTACGAGCCTCTCGCACTCCCCCTTCCTTCCACAGTCGCGGTTCCGCCGCACCCCCCCCTTCCTCAGCGCCCCCCGCGCTTGACCCGTGCCCCGCGCACGGCCCCTCCGTCCACTGCTACTGAAGTGGCCGAGGTGACCACCATACCGGCAAACCCAGCGGCAGTTGCCACCACTCTGCCAGCTATTGCCCCCCCGCCCCCCCAACGTCGATCCAGGAGGGATCCCCCCAAATCGACCGCCGATCTCCTGCAAGCCCTCTTCTCCCTAGGCATGGCTATCTACTCTAAGATCCATGCCGGAGAGGACATTTTCAAGACCCTCCTCTCGGCCCTCCCTGAAGGAGCCACCCTCATCAGTCAACTTATTTCCCAATGGCTCCCAACGCCCCAACATCAATAAAACTTATCCATTGGAACATCCGGGGGGCTCGCGACAAGGTGGCCCCCCTGCGCCACCTCCTTCGGGAATACCAAGCGGACGTCGCTCTGTTAAGCGAGACCCTTTTGAGCCCGCAGGACCGCTTCCACCTCCCGGGCTTTGTGGCGTATCGCCAGGACTTCCTGGGGGGAAACCGTGTGTGTCGAGGCCTCGCCGTCCTGGTCGGCAGAAGGTTACTCCACCAAGTCCTCCCAGCCCCCCCGGTTACCTCCCTTTACGCACTGGGCATTGAGCTGGCGCTCGGCTCCCATCGCACCCGTTTGTACGCGTGCTATAAACCCCCGGGATCGCATTTAGATATCTCCGACATCCACAGGCTCATATCAGATGAGCCGACTGTGATTGCCGGAGATCTAAATTGCAAGCATCCCGGGTGGGGTTCCCACACGACCAACGCGGATGGTCGTCGCCTGCACGCGGACTCCGTACAGTCCGGGTACTCGGTAGTGGGTACCTATACCCCCACCCACTACCCCGAATGCCCCCAGCACTCGCCAGACGTCCTGGACGTGGCCATTATCTCTCGGCTACCAGGAGCCTTCGCACAAGAAGCTCTTGACGAGGCCCACGGCTCGGACCACCTCCCCGTCCTAGCCTGCATCCGCGCATCACCCGCGAGTGTCCCCCCCCTCCCCCCTCACCCAGTTCGTGATTGGGAGTTGTTCACCGCGAAGCTGCATGAGAGCACGCCCAATTTCCCGGTCGATTCTGCAGAGGCCGTCGAATCGATGACTCTGCAAATCACCGGGGCAATCTCCGCTGCAATGGAAGCGGCCACCGAACCGCCAACCCTACGGCAGCAGTACAGAAGGCCTCCACTACCCCGCCACATCGCCGACCTAGTGGCTCAAAAGAAAAAACTGCGACACCAATGGCAGCGTACTCGCTGCCCGGTGATGAAGAGCCAGCTCAACCGCCTCACTGCCAAGGTAAAGTCTCTACTTGTAGAACAATACGCTGCAGACTGGACCTCGCGCATCCAGGAGGCGGGCGAGGACTGGCCTTCCCTCCACCGGTTCTGCCGTAGGTTAACCGGCACAGCTGCTCACGTGAGCCCTCTACTCCACCCGGACGGCAACTTGCGCTACCGAGCTGAGGATAGAGCAGAGATCCATGCCAGACACCTGGAACGCCAATTCCAACCGCTGCCCACGACCGCAACGGATCACGTCCGGACGGTCTCCGAGGAGGTAAAGGTCTTTCTCCTTTCCCCCCACTCGCCCCCTACCTTCTCCTTCTCCCCGAGAGAGGTCCAAAGGACTCTCTCCCGTGTCAAACCTAAAAAGGCACCTGGCGCGGATGGTATCCCCAACGCAGCCCTCCGTCACCTTCCCTTTAGAATGGTGGCCGCCCTCACCCGCCTGTTTAACGGCATTGTGAGGACCGGCCACTTCCCCACCCCCTGGAAACTAGGGTTAATTATCAATATTCCCAAGCCCCACAAAAATTTGAGACGGGCCGAGGGCTATCGGCCCATAACACTGCTCTCAACCCTCTCAAAATCCTTCGAAATCCTCCTTCTTAAATACCTTTCCCCGTACCTCCCTCCTCGAGAGGAACAGTTCGGTTTTAGGTCCCAGCTGAGCACCACCCTCCAGCTGGTACGCGTGATTCACCACCTTTCCGTTGCGGCCAACAAAAAGAACTCGTCAGTCGCGGTCTTTTTAGACATGGAGAAGGCGTTCGATTGTGTCTGGCACGAAGGTCTCCTCTATAAGCTGATCCGCGCCGACGTTCCCCCCTCCCTGATAAGGCTCATAGCCTCATTCCTCACCGGCCGGACTTTCCAGGTACGTGTTGATGGAGTCCTTTCAGGTGAGTTCCCCATTGCAGCGGGAGTCCCCCAAGGCAGTGTGCTCTCTCCGGGGCTATACAGCTTCTTCGCCAGCGACGTGCCCAAAGACCCCGGCACCATCGCAGCGCTGTACGCGGACGATACAGCTTTTATCGCCAGCTCGCTGAATCCCGACCATGCCGCCATCAAGCTTCAGAGGACGCTGGACCTCCTCCCTGACTGGCTGAGCAAATGGAGACTCTCTGTCAACGCAGGTAAGTCCCAGGCGCTCGCCGTCACCACGAGAGCTGTTTTCCAGCGCCTCTGAAGATTGGAGACGCCGTGATCCCATGGGGAAGAACGGCGAAATACCTCGGGGTAACTATTGACCGCCGACTCTCCATGCGCGCCCAGTGTCAGTCTGCGGTGGCCAAGACTGGAGCAGCCATAGCCCAGCTGAGACCAGCCTACGCGTCCCCCCAGATTCCTCTAAATATGCGGTTAGCCCTCTTTAAGACCTATGTCAGATCCCGCCTCACGTACGCGGCACCTGCGTGGCACCACCTGCTCTCTGCGCCCCAGAGAGCGTCGCTGCAGAGAGCCCAGAACCGCGTGCTTCGCCGAGTCGTAGGTGCCCCCTGGTACGTGAGGAACGACACCATATCTAGAGACCTGAGGGTGGAGAGCGTCGAGGCGTTCGTGGCCCAGCTCTCCTCCAGACTTTTCGCGCGTGCGGATGCCTCGCGCCTGGTCGAACTAACCGACCTGGCGCCCTGGCACGCTCGCCCGCCCGACCGCCACCGCCTGCCCAGGGACGCCGTCCCACCTGGGGACCCAGCGGAGCCACGCAGCCCGCCCCGCCGCCCTGAAGAGGAGGAGCTCAGGCGCACTGGAGCGCCACACCCGGCGCACTGACGCGCCTTGGCGCATATGCGCCACCATCATCGTGGGATTGTATCCCCCCTTACCTTCCCCCTACATCGGCAAACCTAATGCCGGTGCAACCATTTCGATATCTCGTCCGAGGTCCGGCGAGTGGCAGCCCTATTGCCACCCTGCCGACCCCGTGGCGTATCTTCCCCCCCGATATCAAAAGTCGGGGCCCGGAAACCCTTAAAATTCCTTACCCTTTTTCCCCCAGGTCGCTTGTTTCCGCGGTCCGGTAAACGCGGCGCGTGTGGGAGTGGACCCAAACACGTTTCCCGGCCCCCGGGTCGGGACCCCCACGCGCCGTTTGGAGCCGTCCGCTGGTCCTGGTTGTGCCTGGATTGGCAATACTTCATCCCTTTGGTTTTTGTGTTGCCCTCCCTTGGGTTTCCCCAGCGTTCTGCCGCGGGGGGTCTTCCCCTAAAACAGACTATATGCGCCCAGTATTAGTACTGGGTGCGTCTTCCCACCCCAAGTAGAGGGGCTTTAGCCCCTGGTTTTGGTTCCCCGCCCAAGGCCCTTTTCAGGGGCCCGGCGCGCGAGAAGAGTCTCCCTTCTCGGCTGATTGACTGGTGTATCAACGCACAGGCCAAACCCATAAGGCTAGAAATTTGAAATTTTGCACACGTATTTCGCATATGACGTAGGCATCTACTAGGGAAGTATTTTTCAAAATTCAACCCTCAAGGTGGTAAAATAGAGGATAAAAGTTTGTATCAAACTTTTTATTCCTTAAGCATAATATTTGCATGATATTTCGTATGAATTAATTACGGGGTGAAAACGAAAGTTTTGAATTATTATAAAGTTATATCGTTTAAAAACCAATTTCACTATTGTATTTTGGATTAAAATATTGGATTTCTACGTTTTATGCGTATATATATCTATACAAAAAAAAATGAAGTGTCTGTTTGTAATTTTAAATTAACATCTTTTCACTTAATGCAAGCAAGTATACACGGTACTTACAATGAAAAATCAATTTTTAAAATTTTTGTCTGTCCGTCTGTCTGTCTGTTTATGTTCCGGCTAATCTCAGAAATATAGGTATAGGCAGATAGCTGATGTTATAAGGTGTTATAAAGTGTATTTTATCTTAGGGTTCCGTTTAAGAAAATAGGGTTCCGTTCTTCGTATTTAAAATGAAATAAAATGTTGGTAAACATTTTATTTGATTTTAAATACGTTTCATCTTACCACCCAAACTTCATTTCTAATCCAAAGGGTTTATCTATATAAACATCTTATTTTAATATACATCCGTTTCAAGAGCAAACAGCGTCCCAACCATAGACTATAGAATTGGATAAATACGGCACTTACATACTCATTTAGATAGATATATAAACTCTTTATTGCTCACAATAAAGAATACAAAAATCAATAGACTAAAACTAAACTTATAATCTAAAGGTTGGCAAGGGCAATACATTACAGGCAAGTGCTTTGGATACATTTTACTGGGCTATGCTAAACCTTTAGGTATTCTCTTTCATTACAAAGACAGAAATACTACCAGTAAAAGTGGGTAGGATTGGAAACTTTGTAGTTAAAGGAGGTACTAACTAGGACCTCCTTCAACGACAAAGTATACAGAGTACACTTTACTTAAAAGTAAAGTGTATTTAATCCAAGCCATATTTTAAGGCTGCCCTATCTTTCATTTCGTAAGTCTGTTATTCTCATCTCATTAAAATCTCTGTTTATGTTTTAATGTAAAGCCACATAAAATTAATTACAAGGGCAAGCCAAAATTAAATAGAATAATAATTAGAACCCTTGAATACCTACGTCAAAATTCAGATTTATTTACTACGCAGGTGCTTCGGTATTACCTGAAAATCTGGAATGAAATATGAGACAAAAAGGTAAACCTATTAATAATTCAAAAATACATCTCGAATATATAGGTAGTGTGTACATTTGATTAATTTGACTTACTCTTTGAAAGTTTTACATGTTGTCTCATAATAATCAAAAATAACATGACGTAATAATCCTTACTAATATTATAAATGTGAAATCGTGGATGTTTGTTACGCTTTCACGCAAAAACTACTGAACGGATTTCGATGAAATTAGGTATGGTAGTAGTTTAGACTCTGGATTAAAACATAGGCTAATTTTTATCCCGAAAAAGTAGTGTTCCCGAGGGATACTATACTTACGCGGGCGGAGCCGCGAGCAACAGCTAGTATCATATAAAGTAAAGAATAAAGCTGTAAGTTATATTTTTTTATCATTGAAGTGTATGAGGTGGTCCGTGTATGTTTTCAATTGTACTACGTTTTTTCACACCGAAACGAAACGATATGCGACATGTAGCTGCTTTTTATGATAGCTATAA
Source organism: Phengaris alcon alcon (assembly GCA_037179445.1). Classification (NCBI taxonomy): domain Eukaryota; kingdom Metazoa; phylum Arthropoda; class Insecta; order Lepidoptera; family Lycaenidae; genus Phengaris; species Phengaris alcon. The sequence continues at coordinate 90,542 of JAYRCH010000023.1, read as the reverse complement.
TTTTAAATCAAATAGCTATAATCCATTACAAGAAGATACACATTTCATCGCAAGAGTTTGAATGTCAGGTTGCACCGCGATGCACATCGCATGTGCAGTGTGTGCGACTGATATCATATAAAACGTGTATCTATTTGTGTAGTTAATAAACTTCAATTTTGAATAGCTATCATAAAAATGTAGCTGCGCCTAGCGTCACGCAACGTTGCGGTGTGAACAGACCTTATTTTCTAAGCATAAATCTATTCGACCTCTACTTGTTACTTCTACTTGTTTACATCAGAAAGTCTTAATTGGGAAAATATATAAAATATACATTCACGAGATATAATAACATTTTCAAGGCCACGAAATCTGATATGTAAATAAGCCTTAGCTTGGACTGACGCCAAGCTCTCAAAATTGTATATGACTAGCCGGATTAAAGTAATATGAAATTATGATTTTCGCTTCGCGGCAGTTAACTGGTTGCGAAGTGTCATAATGACTTGATGAGGGAATTAAGTCCAAGTGATAATGGACTTGTGAAGCTTTTTCAAAACAAAATACTGGTGCACGATACATTTTAACCTAAAATATTCGGGATTAATATTATAGGATAATTAATATAATATTAAGATTTCTTTCTCTTTTAACGTAATCCCTTTAAATGGGTTAGGGTAAGTCACGTGAAAGTATTAGGATACCAAAACATAAGGCTGTGTACCTACAACAGGGCGGCGCGTGAAAATTTATTATCTACCTTTTGAAGACAGTTAAAATAATGACAATATACCTGCATCAAAAGTAATGATAACACCTTAGTATGTAAAGGAGAATAGCTGGAAGAAAACGGACATTTATATGTAAACGTAGAGTCAAGAAGGCTCGAGGGCGTACGGGTTTTTCTTTTCGGCTCTTAACGTTTTTCAGTCGACTTTGCATATATCGTCCTAACGATCACCGGATTTCGAATTCTCGCATTCGCAAAAACTCCAAATTATTTGCGCTCAAAATAAAGAGGTGAATAATTTCATGCAAAATTTTGTGCGCCTATAGTATAAGCCTTTTGTTTTCGTTCATTGTCAGATCGGCGCGGTGGTGAAAAAAGTGTGTGTAAATTAAAATGACATCTAAAATATTTTTCATATGATATATTTTGTTTTAAATAATTCGCAGTGAGCAAAATACATTTTGAAAATCTTTATTTAAATATTAAGTTTGCTCCTCCTCATTCAGGCGTCAATGTGGGTTGTGTTGAACTCATATTCTTGCTCTTGCTACGTGCTCATATAGGCGCCCTTAAACTTTTTTTGTTAAGCGATTTTGTATAGATATTACTGCATCCGCCGCGGCAGTAGCTTCGCCGCAGAAGCTGTGGCATTTCAACGCCGGCGCTGCGGCAAAAAATGACATACAAATCCTAGTGTAGCGGCGCCGCCAGATCTGCGGTACGTGTGTAAGCGTACTTACACTATCTTTACGAATTTACCGAGGAACACAAATGAAAGTAAAATTATTATTCCTTAATGTTATTACGCAATATGAATAGACCATAGTCATGAAAGAATTTCTTTACTTTTCCTTACAAAATAACCTAATTGATTTGATCTTTATTAGTAGTAAGAAATATATTGATATTTGGTGTATTGTATTAGCGTTCTTATTTTCAATTGTCTTTTGGTATAAGAGATTTCGTATCTATAGATTTATAGAAAAATCATCCAATACTTAGCGTGTACTTACTAGATAGTGCTTGATTTTTAGCTCATTTTGCTGTACCATGAAGGCTTATAAATAATAATATTATAGACTTTCACTAACCATGATTCATAATTCATGAAGTTGTTACTCAAAGTTATTTTTTTTTTGGTAAACAAATTATTTTCCTTACAACATTAGCTTTCAAAATAAGTCAACTAGTTTCGATAAATCTTCGTTTTTATTTTGTTTGTTTTAAACGCAGCCAAAACATAACCGTCATCGACAGTCTAAACTCATAAACGTTCTGGACATTATATTTGAATCTGTCAGCATAAAAATAACAAACCTGCTTAGAAAAAAAAATGCTAAAAGCACAACACAAAACATCCCGAATACAACGGACGCGCTGTACCTAGTTTCTTCAATAGCTCTTACATTGTGCTGGACGTAAAAAGTAAGATAAGAGTTCTCAGCCGGATTTGCTCGCGCACGCGAAACAATGGCGGCCAGGCCCTCGAGTAAGGAGGGGCGCCTTACGAGCTTAATCGGAACCGCTGCAGTGAGGACGAAAACAGGATTTCAAAATTTGCTTAGCTCGGGGCTTAAGCTTGCTTTATCTAGCATCACTGTATACTGTATCACATAACACTATGAAGTTGTTCAGTGTTATTTTGTACGTTTAATAATAAAAAAAATACAATTTAACAAAAGGTACCGATTTAAAAAATAAGAAGATTAAGTAATTTCCCTGTATATCATTAGGTGACAATAGGACCAACTTAAAAGTAAATCTTTAATAAATAAAATAAAATAATTTTTTAAATTGGTTCACGGCAACGTAAAACGGCAGAGTAATCGCGTAACATACATACAAAAACATACAAGTCGAATTGTAAACCTACTTTTTCAGTCGGTTAACAAAGTGATACTACTTTTATAATTACAATTAATATTATAATCATTTACTGAATATATTAAACTCCTTACAAATGATCAAATGAACTACCATAAAGTTACCAAAAGTTTAAAATTCAAAATGCAGTCTTACTAAATGCTTTTCATTTCATGTTTAAATCGTTGTCTATTATGAAATGTCCTTTTCGTAAGGGACAATACATGCTAACAACCCCGCATTTATTTTGGACAATTAAAAAAAAAAGACGTCTCCCTTTTAGTCACAAAAAGAAGTTAACGTTTATGAGAATGACGTAATGGCAGTCCACCGGGACGTAGACTTTTGTTCTTCAGGTATGAAGTTACAGAATGCTTAGGATTTTATATCTGAATGCTCCAAACATTTCATCCCTTTGTAATATCATATTGTAAAAGACGTGTTTTTGCTTGAAATTCTGGAAGTATAATTTAAGCAAGCGGAAATATTTTGTTTAAAAATATTTTAGCGTGATTTGAAACTCGTTCGCTTAATGTGTCGCTGAACATAATATTATCATGATATTCTCGACTTGGTTTTGACGATGATTTAGCATTGGAATCTATTCGAGTCTAGTCGAGTTACCGAACTGCGTTTCTGTCAGTAGATTAAACGTGGATAGTTAGGCATGTTTAAAGTTAAACTAGGTAGTCAGTCAATAGTAGGTACGGTTCATAAGGTCGATTTTCCCTTGAAGCATTTAAACGAAATAAGTATAGGAGAAAGTGAGTAAGGAGTCGTAACTCCCTTGGCTCGCCGCGTATCCATTGTTTCTTTAAACACTTTCAATAAAAATGCAAATAAAATGTCTACGGTTGTCCGCAAATTGACTTGCCAACTAGTTTTTTCTGGAAAAAGATTATTTTCAGCAATAAAATACTTACTGGAGATTACTTCTTTAATACTGCCATTAAAACTACCGCCTGCGAAAAATGTTAACATTATTTCATCATTTAGATTTTTAATTGATGCTGATTTGATGAAAGAGATTGCTGTTTGATTAGTAAATTGGTCAATCGAAAATGGGCTGCTTAGTTCTAACAAAGTGTCTCACTTATGTGACAGTCAATTAAAAAAAACATTATGTTATTATGACCTATTTGGTCTTTAGGTGTTGACTAGTTTTTTCGCGACACTTCGTCCGTGTAGCATTTAAGTCAAAAGCTCTAAGGAGTATTCATATCAACCTTGGAGCAAATAACTATCTGCCCCTTTTTAACCCCGTTAGGAAATGAATTTCAATAAAATACTAAATACGTCTGCCATCAATTCTATTATAGAATGTTTTTGCAAAATTTGAAGTAGATTAGACCAAGGAATTACGCTGTCCCATACTTTCTTATCCTCATATGGGTAGAATTTCTGAAAATCATTTATTATCGGATGCCTTCGTCATACAAAGAACACACCCTCCAAGTTTCAGGTCTCTGTCATCAGTGGTTTAGGCTGTGCGTATCATAGTATATAGTATACATTCAGGACGAAGAATTTTTCTATATAGAGACTATTCCCATCTGCTAGATTTACAAACATAATTTTGAATATAACTACAAACTACAACTTTTGGAATACGAGTCAATACTAAAAAGTATCAAAGTTAGCGCTGATCATATTACTGACATCGCTTCATTTCCCCAGCGAGTACGTTCGGCAACACAATTTCTTTTTTCCGAACACTAAAATATTGAAAATATTAACCATATTTGAATATAAGTTTCAGTGGCATTGCAACATAATATTTATGATAAACTAAAACTCATAAATGTCACCGCAAAACAAACCAATGTTCTTAAAGAACGTTTGTGTGCTAAAGCTAAAGGTCAATGATTTCACTTACGATTGCACACTTTGGGAGTAAGATGGCTCCCTGCAAGGCTGCATCCGTGTACTTATGTATCCAGATACTTTTATACGGTTAATTTATATGGTATTTTGTTTACATTTAGAATACATTGAATCGGAACGGAGTATAATACGTCACCCGTACATAGTGCCGCGTATGGCCGCGTCACTGTCACACAAATAAAATCTGCATATATAATTACAAACGCACGTACACAAATGAGTTGAACTATTTAAAGTGAACTGGAACATTCACAAACATCACGGATCGTCCTGTCTCTCGCGTGTGGTAGTGCTCTTTCGGTTACTCCGCGTTCTCGTGCCGTCTCGCGTTATCCGCGTCGTAGTGACTCGCTCACTCCGCGGTAGTGCCGTCCCGCTCGGAACGTGTCGAGTGTCCCGCTCACTCCACGCTCGTGCCGACCCGCCCCTAGTGCAGTGCCGTTATACCCCACTCGCGATCGTCAATCTTCTCGTTATTCGTGAGAATATCGAGCGGATTGCCGCCTGCTGAAGGGTTGCACTGCCCTTGGCCTCCCGTTGGGAACTTGTTTCCAACGTCGGGTCACGGAGAGCCAGCCTTTCCAGTTTACCGTGCAAGTACGTACACTTTTGTGACTGCTTAGACACTAATACGTGTAGTGTGTTTAGTGTACCGTGTTATTGTGTGAGTACTTTTGTTTTACTTTTAACTGTTCCGTGTACATGTGCATTTTTGTTCGTGTACAACTATGTGACATTGACATTGTGTATGTTACGTCCACGTACGTATAGTACATCTGTACATACCGTACCTCAACCATGGCCGACCGTGGTTCGCGGCCGCATAGCCGCGACCGCCCCAGCCATTCCCGCGCCAGCTCTGTCGCGTCGCGCAGCGGACCCTCCTCGAGGTCCAGCTCGCGCACGTCCGAGCGCGCATACCACTCCGCCGCCGAGCCCAGCTTGAGCGGTACGGATACCGCTCGCCCCGAGCCGTCTTCGGCATTCTCGCGGGGGTGTGCTGACACCCCCCCGCCCCAATGCCTTCCGACGGCGACCCGCCGCGAGTCTGGGCCCCCGACCCGCTCAGCCGATAAGGGTCCGGCCTCTCCGCCGCGCCCTTTGCGCCGCACTGCGGAGGTGAGCGCCTCGCGCCCTCCGCATACACCACCCGCAGCGAGCCTACAGCCCGCCCTCGCCGCCTCGCCGGCCTCCCCGCCGGAAGAAGACCGCAGAGGGGTAAGTGCTCCTGCTCCGAAGGCCCCGGTACCGGCCCCTTCGTCGAGAATCATGCCCCCGCCCCCTGTCCCTCCCGTGCAGGTAACAAAGCGGCAGCGCCAAGAGGCGTCTTCAGACGTCTCGCTGCCTGCCAAGCGCGCCGATCGCACGGCAACCTACGCCGCAGCGACCACCGCCCCCGTGCCATCCGGATCCCCAGTGGCCTCTACCTCGAGGGCCCCCTCGCCGATGGACGTGAACCCGGTAACCTCCGTCGGCCCCACAGCGAAGGCGTCTTCTCCGCCGCCGAAAGCACCCCCCCGGTGCCCTCCAATCATCGTCGAGAAGCTCGATGACTGGATCGACCACTTTAGCCGCCTCAGGGCCCTCCTGGGGCACCCCCCGAATGCGAAGACGTACGGCCACGGGGTAAAATTCTCCCCAGAGGGAGAAACGGAGTACCGGTGCGTGCAGAGGTACCTAGCTGACCTGAGCGAGTCCAACCAGGTTAGTTGGTACTCGTACGCGCTGCCCCAGGACCGCGGTTTAAAGGTAGGCATCCATGGCCTACCGGTCAATACACCCACGGACAGGATAGCCGCTGATCTCGCCGCCAAAGGGTTCGAGGTGGACCACGTATCCCGAATCCTCGCCCGGAAGGACCGCCCCGGGTGCGCTTACTTTGTGTTACTGAAGCGCACCCCGAACCTGGTACCAGGCATTTACCAGGTAACTGAGATTCTAAATATGCCTAATATCAAGGTGGAGGCCTGGCGTGGGAAGAGTGGCCCTGCCCAATGCCACCGCTGCCAGCAGTTCAGGCACTCTAGCCGGAACTGCCACCGCAAGCCGGCGTGCGTCAGATGCGGCGAGGAGCACGCCGCCGCCGACTGCCCCCGGCCACTAACGGACCCGCCCACTTGCATCAACTGCAAGGGGCCCCACCCCGCCAACAGTCGGAATTGCCCGGTCTTCCGCCGGGAAACCAACAACCGCCGCGCGGGCCCCTTAGCCCGCACAACCCGCACAAACCGGGTAAGTGACGCCCCCAATATTCAGGAGAGAGAGGTTGCCCCGCCACCGCCCACCGCCACATCTCTAATGGCGGAGGCAAACGACCCCACCCCCCGCTCCGCCGCCCCCCCCCCAGCTGCCCCAAAGCAGCGGAAGCGGACCAGGACGAGGACCAGGACCAAAAAAGGGCCAAATCCGTCGCGACTTCAAATGCCGCCACGGACTCCGAGTTAGAGCCCCTCGCCCTCCCCCTCCCCCCTGTTGTAGCAGCCCCCCCGGCTGATGATGCCATTCTATCGGCCCCCCCACTACCGCAGCGCACCCCGCGCCCCCCGCGCCCTGCGCGCATCAAACGCACTGTCCCGCCGGTCACCAAACCTGAGGTGACCGAGCTCTCCACCGAGCCCGCAAACCCGGCGATCACTACCGCCATTTTGCCCCCTCGTGCCCCCCCCTCTTCTCGCCGCCGAGAGTCCCCCAGGACCACGGCCCAGCTTCTACAAGCCCTGCTCTCCCTGGCCATGGATGTCTTCAATAGAATCCTGGCCGGGGAGGAAATCCTCCAGACCCTCTTGAAGGCCCTCCCCGAGGGGGCCACCCTCTTTGCCTCCCTCATTTCCAAATGGCTAACCACGCCCCAGTCCACTTAAAGGTCGTTCACTGGAACGTCCGGGGGGTCCGCGGCAAGGTGGCCACGATTCGCCACCTCCTTCGGGAGTACGAGGTGGATGTCGCCTTGCTTAGCGAAACCCTCCTGTCCCCTCAGGACCGTTTCAGTGCCCCCGGCTATTACACCTACCGCCAGGATTTTCCAGGGGGTGAGCGGGTGTGCAGAGGCCTCGCTGTTCTGGTCGGCAGGAAAATTTTGCACCAACTCCTCCCCCCTCCCCCAGTCTCTTCGCTATACGCTCTCGGAGTGGAAGTGCTCCTCGGCTCGCGCCGCACCCATCTATATGCATGCTACAAACCTCCGGGTTCGCGTTTAGATATCTCCGACATCCATAGGCTCCTATCAGAAGAGCCGACTGTGATTGCCGGAGATCTGAACTGCAAGCACCCCGGATGGGGCTCTCGCACCCCCAACTCGGACGGCAACCGCCTGCATGCCGACTCCGTACGAGTCGGATATTCGGTGGTGGGCACATACTTCCCCACCCACTACCCCGAGAATCCCCGCTTCTCTCCTGATGTCCTCGACGGTGACCTCCACCAGGAGGTCCTCGATGTGGCCCACGGCTCCGACCACCTCCCGGTCCTAGCCATCATACGCGCCGTCCCGGCTAGCGTCCCCCCCCCTCCCCCCCTACCCAGTCCGCGACTGGGACGCCTTCTCATTGCAGCTGCACGAGTCCACACCTAATTTCCCGGTTGACTCTGCAGGGACCGTCGAGTCCATGACGCTGCAGATCACCGAGGCGATTACAGCTGCAATGAACGCGGCTACCCAGCCGCCCACCCGCCGCCAATTCAAGCGGCCCTCACTCCCTCGCCACATCGCCGACCTCCTGGCGGAGAAGCGGCGCCTACGCCGGAGATGGCAACGCACGCGCTGCCCCACGCAGAAGGCAGAGCTCAACCGCCTTACTGCCAAGGTAAGAGTCGCGCTCGAGGACCTACACGCCGCGGAGTGGACCCGACGCATAGAGGAGGCCGGAGAGGACTGGCCCTCCCTTCATCGCTTCTGCCGTGCCGTTACCGGAGCCACTGCCTCCGTTCATCCCCTGCTCCACCCGGACGGCAACCCCAGGTACCGTGCGGAGGACAGAGCGGGCATTCATGCCGAGCACTTGGAACGCCAATTCTCGCCGCTGCCCACGACCGCAACGGAACACGCCCAAATGGTCTCCGAGGAGGTAAAGGTTTTCCTACTTTCCCCCTCCTCCCCCCCAAACTTCTCCTTCTCACCGAGGGCGGTCCAAAGGACCCTAGCTCGCCTCAAACCGAGGAAGGCCCCCGGTATAGACGGCATCCCCAATTCCGCTCTCCGACACCTTCCCTTCCGGACGGTGGCCGCCCTCACTCGCCTGTATAACGGTATTGTCAGGACCGGCCACTTTCCATCCTCCTGGAAGATGGGACTCATCATCACCGTCCCCAAACCCCACAAGAACCTTCGGATGGCCGAGGGCTACCGGCCTATAACACTGCTACCGACCCTATCCAAGGTCTTTGAAACCCTTTTCCTCAAACACCTTGCTCCACACCTCCCTCCTCGTGAGGAACAATTTGGTTTCAGGTCCCAGCTGAGTACCACCCTCCAGCTGGTACGCGTGATCCACCACCTTTCCGTTGCGGCAAACAAGAAGGAAGCCTCGGTCACCGTTTTCCTGGATATGGAAAAGGCGTTCGATAGTGTCTGGCATGAGGGCCTGCTCTGCAAGCTCATTCGAGCCAACGTACCTCCCCCGATGGTAAGGCTTGTGGCCTCCTTCCTCTCCGGCAGATCCTTCAAGGTGCGCGTGGACGGAGTCTTCTCCGCCGAGCACCCCATCACCGCTGGCGTACCCCAAGGTAGTGTGCTTTCCCCAGGGCTGTACAACCTTTACGCCAGCGACATACCCACGCATCCCGGCACCATCGCGGCGCTGTACGCTGACGACACAGCGTTCATCGCCAGCTCGCTCAACAGGGACCACGCAGTCAAGAAACTTCAGAGGACGCTGGACCTTCTCCCGGACTGGCTGAGCAAATGGAGACTATCCGTGAATACACGTAAGTCCCAGGCGCTCGCCGTCACTACGAGAACAGGTTTTCCGGCTCCTCTGAAGATCGGAGACGCCGAAATTCCATGGGGTAAGACGGCGAAATATCTAGGGGTCACCATCGACCGCCGCCTTTCCATGGTCGCCCAGTGCTCTGCGGCGGTGGCGAGGGCGAACTCAGCGGTAGCCCAGCTGCGTCCGGCCTACGCGTCCCCGCTGATCCCCCTGAGGATGCGCATCGCCCTCTACAAGACGTACGTACGGTCCCGCCTCACGTACGCGGCACCCGCGTGGCACCTGCTCTCTGCACCCCAGAAAGGGTTGTTGCAGAGGGCCCAAAACCGGGTGCTGCGCCGCATCGCGGACGCACCGTGGTACGTCCGCAATTCCACCATAGCGAGGGACCTCAGGGTGGAGAGCGTGGAGAGCGTGGAGGCCTTTGTGGCCCAGCTCTCCGCTAAGCTGTTCGCGCGAGCGGATGCCTCGCGCCTGATCGAGCTGACCGACCTGGCGCCATGGCATGCCCGCCCGCCCGACCGCCACCGCCTGCCGAGAGATGCCGTCCCCCCCCCCCCCCCGGAGAACCCTGCGGAGCCAAGCAGCCCCCCCCCCCCCCCCCCAAGAGGAGGAGCCCTGACGCAATGAAGCGTCACACCCGAGCGCACTGATGCGCCCCGGCGCAACAGCGCCCCACTCATCGCGGGATCGTATCCCCCCACACCTCTCCCCTACGCCGGCAAACCAGATGCCGGCGTACACCGTCACACAATCACCTGGGGCCTGTCGGGGTGGCAGCCCTCTTGCCACCCCGTCGCCTCCTTGGTGCACCTTCCCCCCCGACATTAAAAGTCGGGAACCGGAAGCTTACCTTCCCCCCCCTTTTTCCCCAGGTCGCTTGTTTCCGCGGTCCGGTAAACGCGGCGCGTGAGGGAGTGGACCCAAACACGTTTCCCGGCCCCCGGGTCGGGACCCCCACGCGCCGTTTGGAGCCGACCGCCGGTCTTGGTCGGGCCTGGATTGGCACTCGTCATTCCCTCGGAATTTGCGGTGCCCCCCCATGGGTTTCCCCCGCGTTCTGCCGCGGGGGGTCTTCCCTTAAAACTGAGACTCATGCGCCCAGTACTCGTACTGGGCGCGTCTTCCCACCCCAATAAGAGGGGCTTAGCCCCTGGCATTGGTTCCCCGCCCAAGGCCCTTTTCAGGGGCCCGGCGCGCGAGGAGAAGTCTCCCTCCTCCTCACAAACATCACATTTAATACTGACGATGTCGCAAGCCGATGTTGCGTTATGAAAAAAAATCTCTACGTAAAATATAGAGAAGTCTTAATACATTTGCTAAAGACATGTAAGCGAGAAATCTACAGTATATTTCCTTTGGATAAAATACTTTGATATATTAAAATTATCATTCAAAGCAGAACACTTAAATTATAAAATGCTATATTTTTGCCTGGACTTTTTTCTTCGGAAGGACCACTGTTAACTCTAAACTTATTCCAGCGGTTAACGAGCATACTTCTTATCTTCTAAGATTAATTGTTATTTGTCAATACTTAGTTTGCCTTGATATAATTACGTTTCACAAGTCCAGTACCGATTCTGGTAATAAATAATGTTTTTGTTGAATACTGTTACGGGAAAACGCCAGTTTCCTCTGAGGTCCAACACCAACCAACACAGGTCTGGTCTTCCAACACGCCGAAATCTCCAAATCGTATCACTTTGTTATCGTAATTCGTAGCCGGAGTCGCGGAGAGTAATCGCACTATTCACTTTAGGTATAGCTCGATATTAATTCAAATAACACTTGTAGTTAACTGAACCGACGGCGATCGGCGGCGGCCTCTTTATATGTATATCAATGACACAGTTACTAGAAAGTTCGCGGTGTAGAACTTTCTAGATCTTTCTACATAGAGCAATCTTGATCTTCCGAGTCGGAATGGTACAATGCACGTTCGAGAACGTTCAGGTATTTTCTATACTAGAAGCTTGTAGAACACTACACATTTGAGTGCCGCGGCCGTAACATACTAGAACACTCTACAATTGAAACGCCGTATCAATACTAACCCCTTTTAAGTTTATTTACTAAGTTAAAAGTAAGTTTATTGATCTTTATAAAGAAATTGTTGTTTTAAGACTTAGCTTTATAGATGAAAATGCACAGATTTGTAGATGAAAGCACAGCTTAACTCAGGCCTAAATCGTATTATTAGATTTTGTACTCGATTCATCTTGATATTACGTAATCGAAATTTATATAAGCCAATTGAAGCTGCATTTGAATCCTCGTCAGGACTAATCTTTTATATCAAGATTAAGTCGGAATAAAATAATAGGTAAAACGTTATTTTGAGTCTATGTACCTACTTGAAAGAATTTATTTTATTTGTTTATTTTTTATCCGCTTACTTACACAGCTACCTAATAACTCATAGGGACGTTCACATTTTTATTAGGGCCCGTTTACAATTTACATTAGAAAACAAGTTGCCGATCCGCAGGCCGCCTTGTTCCACCCACCCACCTTAGCTTCAACAGTGAGGGCGTTATTTTTCAATGATGAAGAAAAAAGTTTGTATGAAGTTGTCTAAGAAGGTAATCGCATCAATTGAGACATTATTTTTCATCTGGTAATGTTGATCCTGTCAAAATAAATACACAAACAGGCCAGGACTTGCTAATGAATATTAATGATGTAAACTCTCGAATCAGGCATGGGCCTCTCCTAAATAAATCAAGATTACTCCAAGTCTTGTTTTCCGTCTCGTATTTTACAAGCCTCAATTTCAAAACTGAAAATGAATAGCCAAATAGCAATAGAATATTTTACACTTGCCACTAAATAGACCTCATTAGACAGAAACATTAAAAGGTCACTTACCACTAACTTATAGGTTACAAATCCTACTACTATTATAAATGTGAAAGTTTTTGAGGATGGATGGATGGATGTTGTGTGAGGATTTCGATAATTTTTTTTGTGGTAGTAGTTTAGGTACTGGATTAAAACTTAGGCTACTTTTTATCCCGAGAAAGTACAGGTTCCCCGTGGGATATGGTATACTATGTTTACGCGGACGGAGCCGCTGAAGAAAGCTTGTTTGACATAAAATGGCTGTCTTTCGGTCGATTTGCGACCAAATGAAATCAAAATTAAATCCTTCAAAACTAAATATAATTGACACAAATAGAAGTACCCTACTTGTGATAATTGTTACATTCTTAACCTAAAAATCGGTTGAAAATTATATAAAAATTATGATATTTCATAGTACTTATAGCAAAAACAATTTTCCAGAAATCCTTCACCCGAAATTCACAAAAGAGGTCGTGTTTAGGATCATTTTTCTGCTTTTATGGAGCTTATTTTGTTTGTTTGAAAATACCCAAAGTAGCTGATATAATCACCTTATACTCGGATAAAAAATAATCCAATAATATTAAAAAAATATTTGGGAAGAGTATAAAGTCTCCTAAAATTTTCACGTGTTTTGCTATTATGCATGAATCTATATGAATCTATGGCAATAAGGTTTATTTTATTTTGTCACTCTCTGGATTTGTTGCACAAAACATTTTGTAAACGCGTCCTTAACACTGCAGTCAAAATATAAATACTGACAATTTTTATTTAAAAATTGATGCCAAGTACGGTATAAAGTATGAATTCTTCTACATAAAATAAACTAAAATAGGTAAGGACAAATTAAACAAGAAATAGTGTTGATGATGTTAAGCAAGTGGTTAATCTTAGACCAGACATTCTCTTTAATTAAAATTAAAGAATTTACTCTTTACTTCTGTGACTAAAGCATTAGCAGCTGATAATATGTAGCTGTCATTAGTAGTCAATGAATAATTTAGCCTACGAAACACCCGTTCCTTTATTGCCTGAATTATTTCTACCTTTTCCCCGTTCAAATAGCGTTTTGCCGTTAATTGCTGTCTGACGGGAGCTCACTAATTGCATAAGTTCTAGGATCTTTTGGCTCCGGTGCTAAGTGTTCTATTAATGTAAAAATTCCTCGAGACTGTATCGCACTTCCTTAGATATCATCGGCTAAGTGGAAAATAATTTCGCAAAACGTACATTTATCTGACAAACTTTCTAGGATTGTATGAAATCTTAGTTGGTATGGGTTGAATGGCCGAATATTTTATAATTTTGACATAGGAAATGTCTTTTCGTTCGCTCCAGTGTAGGCGAAAAAGTGCGATTCCCATATATCTCGGAGAGTTGTGAAGATATGATATTGAAAAAATAAGTTTAAAAAACTTTATAGTTTTTTAAACTTATTTTTACGTAGTCGGGTTATCCCGACTACGTAAAAAAAGGGGTCTAAAAAGGCCGAAACAAGAAAATAATTCAAATAGATATCCAGAAATGCATAGTTACAAAAATGGTCAAGGTAGAGCCGTGGTCGCACACACTAATGGCGTCGTCTAAGCGTCAGTTTTTTCTAAATAATATATTTATAGTCTTATTATACGTAATGTTAGAAAATTTGACAAATATTGTACGAATTGTATTTTAAACGTATATTTTGAATTAAACAATATGATATAATACAATATATATACAAATTATGTAAATATTTGTAGTGTGATTGCCAAGACCTTTCGTTTGATACCAAACATGTGATAATTATCTCGATTTAATTTTTTTAGATGTTAGAATCTGAGCTTTAATTTTCAAAATACATAATTTTGAAAAAAAAAATATATGGCCTATGTTACCCGCGGCATCATTACGAATCTATTGACACCTCATTTATTAAAATCGGACCAGCAGTTTAGACGCTACGAGGGAACAAACATACATACATAGACTGCCAAAATCATTACCCTTCCTTTTGGCTTCGCCGTAGTCGGGTAAAAAAGGCTCAAAAGACGCGTATTCACGAGAGCTGTAACGTGAAAAAAGAATTATTCGAGAAAGTAAAAAACAAAAAAGTTTTCGCCGAAAAAGTAAAAATATAATTATTTTCGAATTTTTGAATTTGGCGCTCGATATTATGAAAACGAAGAATGATATCAAAATTTTTAGAAAAATATCTCTGGAGAATTTTGTCAGCTACAATTTGAGTCGAAAACGAAGAACAAGGGTTAAGGGATTGTGCGATGGATAGTACAGAAAATTTAAGTTTTTTGAAATATATTTTCTCAGTCATGGTCGTATTAAAATATACCAAAAAACTATATGTTAATCTGCATTATATTTAGCCGAGGACTGTCTTTATATAAATTGAAATTTTTATTTAAATATTGATTTAAAAATATGCTATGCCCACCCTTTTTCAACAAAAGTTAAAACCTTTTTTCTCTTCTTCTATAAGTCACACGAGTGTGAAAATTATTTCAGTATTTTAAGTACGTACTCAGGGGAAGGTCGTTTTAGTTTTTGCAAATTTTGTCTCAAATAAAAATTATATCTATTTTTTATCCGATTTTAATACTCTCCGGTCGGCGCGATACGCCCTTGTCGCCTACAAAATTAGTATGGGACTTGACGCTCAAGGTCACTGGCATTAACAGAGCCTTAATTAAGGGTTTGCCCTGTAATCTATGCATGCATTCTGCAGATCCACTTTGATGCAGTGAGAAAACATAAAATAGTACGAGAGGAAAGAGGATGAATAGATCCGCGTGTCCTAGAACCGTTACGGTCCAGATGTTAAACATTTTATGCGAAGCCCGGTTTCCTTATTTCACTTCAAGCGTCTTTCACATGTGTAAGACGTTTTTTATTTTGTACGATACACTGGTTATTTCAAAAGAGTTTAAAGAGGTTGCAGTCGGTGGGCACGTTTTCGTAACGTTATCAAATATTGAACTACGAGTATTATTATCTTGTATAACCTAGCAAGTCTACTACTAGCATTTGCCCTCGGCTTCGCCCGTGTGAAATTGGGTGTTTAACGATATCTATATAATAAAACTTTCATCCCCTATTTTACTCTCTTAGAGGTTAAAGTTTAGAAAACGCTGAAATACGTAACCCATTATTTTTCCACACGCAATTTATACGAAATTTCATGTAAATATGTCCAAGGAATAAAAAAATTCATACAAACTTTTATCCCCCATTTCACCCCATTAGGGGTTGAATTTTGAAAAATCCTTTCGTAGTAGATCACTTCGTTATTTTTATATGAATTATTTTGCAAATTTATATGAAATATTATGCAAATATGTCCAAGGAATAAAAGTTTCATACAAATTTTTATCCCCTATTTTACCCCGTCGGGGGTTGAATTTTTAAAAATCCTCTTAGTGAATGTCGACGTCATATGAGAAATACTTGTGCAAAATTTATAATTTCTAGCCTTATGAGTTTGGCCTATGCGTTGATACATCAGTAAATCAGCTTTGCCTTTTATATATTATATAGATAGATAGAGGAAGATAGAATATAGATAGATGTGTTGAAAAAATCTAGGTGCTCAAAGCTTACTAATTATACTTCTTATTAATGCTTAATAATAATTAAACTATGACTAACTGAAGAATATCTTGAGTTTTTCTAATACTTTCTTCACCTTTACACCTTACATAAAAAATACTTGGGTACTTTTTGATGTGTAACATCTTTTCTCTCGCTTTCTAGCAATTTTCGTGAAATGGGACGGAGCAATGTAACAGGAAGTCGCGGAAGCGCGCGATATTTGATTTTGTCAAATGAGCGCGCGATGGTAGAGTTAGTCGTCAGATTCGAAACAAAATATTTCAGTGTTGCGGAGTTCGAGTTTTTGTCACTACTAACCGTGAAGAAGTTAACTACAATTAGTATGGCATTGAATTAATTACCATTGTTTGCCACTAGGGGCGCTGTTTCGATGCAATACAAATTGTAGTTAACTTCTTCAAGGTGAGTAGTGACGAAAACTCGCACACAGTACACTGTATTTAGCTTTTTTAAATTTTGACGTTGATTTCTGTCACTGCTTAATGGAAAAGTTTCCGTATTTTTATTTGTCATAATATTAGAATATCCTACTAAGCATTGTGTTTTTTTTAATTTTCATAAAATGTTACACATCATTTGCGACTACTGTAAGGCTCGCTCGTTTTTTTAATTGAATCACATCTTTGAATCATAACACGCTTTGAAAGAAATGCAAATCTCACAACGTATTGCCGGTAACTGGCGAAGGTTTAACTTCTTAAGACTTGCTCTTTCAAATTAAAATACTTCCAAAGTACGACAACATCATGCCGAACTTGGGAGACGACGAGAAGTAAAATTGTTATTTAAGCGAGATATAGCCTGAAGCGTAAAGTTTTTAAGCATTTTTCACCACTTAGATATTCCGTTTATGTATTTCCTTCTGTGGCTATAAGGCATCATAATCATAATTGTAATTTTAAACACATGCTATTTGGAACTATTTATATTTAACTTTGTGACCAATAGTCATTTGAAATATTTTTTTCATTGTCCAAAGTAATTCAAAATACCAGAAAGGAAATGTTAAGGACAGCGGCCTCACAGTGAAATAACACATAGTGAGTGCATAAACGAACGCTAGACAGTGATTAAAAACATTTTATAAGCTCTAAGAGTGAAAATCTATTGAAAATATAAGTGTTAATTTTCATAGCATTAGTGTAAAATAGTTGTTTTATGATCGCAAGTTTGTTGTGGTCGTATTTTAAAACCATAGCTTATTTTAACTTAATTCTTTTTGATTTGTGTAAATGAAAGTGATAACTAAAGTATATAATAAAGGTTTAAATCGTAAATGGTTATAATTATTATATAATTAATAATTATCGTAAGTAAATGGTTTTAAAATTATAAAGAAAATTGTGGTGAAAATACATGGCTTTTGGTTGTACATGTGACTTTGGACGTGAATATTTGTAATTTATGTAAGTGATGTCTGTCTGTGTGTCTGACCACTGTTGCCAAACTTTGGAACAGTAATTTTACTATCAATTGTAGGGATTACCCTACAGTGAGTAACAGCGATTACGCTGTTTTATATTTTAAGCTACAATTCATAAAACTGTTCTTTTAGTAGACTGTTCACCTCTTACGTGGAGTCTTATGTTTTTTAAAGCGAGCTTTTGTATGTGACTCCACATGTATGATGACTTTAAACACGACTTTACCTCATTCGCTCGTGTATCTCTAGATACTACGGGTATCAAAATAAAGAACTTGAAGAGAACATTTCAAAAATATACAGATGTAGTAAAATGGTCAAGCATGAGTCTGACTCTTAAATAATTATATTTATACCCCTGTTCACCCCTTTAGGGGTTGAATATCGAAAAATTGTGAAATACGTATTTAGTTATTTTCTTTTAGGACCACATTTACAAAGTTCCAAGCAGAAATGGTCATTTAATATTTTTTCCCCATACAAAGTTTAATACCCCTTTTTACTAATGAATAGATCGAATTTTAGAAAATATTGAATTAGAGTTTTGGTAGATTAAGTCAAAAAGCAATATCACGTAATTACAAACAGATCTGAACACAAAAAAAAAGTTACATACAATTATAACATAATACGTTGATACCCCTTTTTACCCCTTTAGGGGATGAGTTTCGTAAAATACTTTCTTAGTAGGCCTATACGTCACAAAAGGAAGCCACGGCCCAAATAATACGTTTCTAGCTTCAGTAGTTTAGCCTCGGCGTTGATGAATCAGTCAGTCGGGACATGTTACTGTATATAATAGAAGAGTACCTGCAGGTAACCGAGCTTTGCTCGCAGCTCTAGTAAATAAAATAGAAAAAAGAATCAGTAAAATATTTTACCGGTTTTCGAACCCACCACATTCCAAATTTCGGAATAACGCGAAAATTAACCAAGCAGCCAATCCGACTGACAATATTGAGTCGAAATTATTGATATATTGTTGCACGACGAAATAAAAAAATATATAACTTAAAATGCGCAGTTTCCTAGGGATAAAACCTAGTTAGACCGATTTTTATCCCCCAAAACTCCCTGCATACTAAATTTCTTGCAGCCGTTGCAGCCGTTGCCGAGATTACGATTATTATATACATATAATAATATAAGACTGTCTCATTTTAAGTATAATAATACTTGGGACACCGAGATTTGCTAGAAGTTTAAGTGGAACTATAAAATAATTAAAAATAAATATTTATACAAATAAATAAAATTGAAGTGTCTGTTTGTAATTTAAAATTAACAGCTTTTCACTAAATGCACATGAAAGTATATTATACGGTACTTACAACAATATATCAAATAATTAAAAAAATATTGTATATCTGTTTGTTCCGGCTAATCTCAGAAACGGCTGGACCTATCTTTCGGTCGGGCGGGACTTTTACTGGCAGATAGCTGATGTTAGAAGGCGTAACTTACGATACTTTTATCTTAGGTTTCTGTTTAAAAAAATAGGGTTCCGCTTCCATTAGTTCTGCGCAAACGAAGTTGCGGGCACCAGCGAGTAAAAATATAAAAGAAATAATAAGAATCACAAAAATATTTATCTGACCGCGATTCGAACCCACCACATTCCAAATTTCCAAACAACGCAAAAATTATCTATAAGTACATGGGTACGCATACCAAGCTGCCCATCAGACTGACGTAAGATTATCGAAATTATTGATATATAACTATATACGAAGATAAAAAAATACACATATTGCTTAAAAATGCGCAGTTTCTATGGATAAGATCTGGTAATAATTGTAGCCGTTGCCGAGATTTCTATTAAGATTGTCTCGTTTAAAGTATAAGATATTTTTGGTTGCGTGCGAGCATCGGTTCGCGCTAGACGCTCTGTTTGTAAACACGCGATTATAATATTCCAAAACCGGTTTTGTGTGGAGTACGCGTGCTCAGTAAGGAGCCGGCCGTAGCTAGCGAGTGAAATAATGAATGACTCGAGCGAATTACGTCACGAAATCTATGATAGTGATATGAATATTGAAGAGCTTATAGAAAACAATGAAAGTTCTATATATCTAGTATAATTCAAATTGAAGAAAATACGATGAATTCGTGCTTCGTACCTACTGAATAAATAACTTATCGTATCGGGAAGCGAAGTAGATCAATGGATTATAATGAAGTTTGCTACACAGTTACTAGAGGAAGAAAAAAAATGACCAGGGGTACGGATGTTACTTCTAGAGAAGCTGTAGAAAAAATAGAAGTGTGTATAATAGGAAAAGATAAATTACCCAAACGAGTCGATTTAGCTCAGATCTTCAGAAGGAGGGAATTAAGGACATAACAAAAATAAAATACTTAAATACCTATAAAGTAATTATTCAATTTGAAAATAATGAAAGTGCAGATAAATTAATAGAATGTGTATATTTAAAGAACAAGAATATTACATGCCAAAAAACTATGGAGGTAAATAGATCTTACGAAATTATTAAGATTAAATACATTGAGCTTAGTAACGAGAAAATATTAGAATGTATATCTAGTCCTATGAAATATTAGGTGTAAGACGGGAGAAATATCGAGATTCTGATGGTAAATGGATTTTTTCAGAGACTGTGAGAATCTGTTTTAATGGCTCATCTCTACCCAGGTACATACATATATATATAATAATCCAGTCCTAGTTACTCCGTGTACATTTCGAGTCACACAATTTTCCAGGTGCTGGAAATTTGGCCATTTTCGTAATGTCTGCCCATCCAAAATGATAATTTGCCCAAAATATGGGAAAGATCATGAGAATTGCGAAGTAACTGAATTTAAATGCACTAATTTCCGGTAATTATATAGCCTTATCAAGGAATTGCCCTGTTTTCTAAAAAGAAAAGAAAATACGAGATTTGATGGTAGATTTCAATTGCTCTTATAAAAAAAGCACTAACATTATACGTTCCACCGGATCAACCTGATGTACACGCTAATCACGTACCTCAAGATTTTACAAATGAAATGCTGCGAAATTCTACACTTGATATACCTACTCAATCTGAGTTTAATCACACATACGCAGAAATATTAAAATCAACTCCAAAAAGAAATATACAAAAAGAAAGTGCATCAAGGAAATCTCCGAAAAAAAAGAATAAGAAATTGGATAAAAATAATAAAGATGTAACACAACATTTGTCATCAGATGAAAGCTTACCGGACTCAGGTGAAGAAATCAATCAGCCACAGAAACAAAAGAAAAGATTTTTATTTAAAGACTTGTTATTTAAATTGCAGTAGGTATATAATTTTGAAAAAAAAATGATACCCTAGAAAATAAGTTTAAATTAGCAGGAACATTTTTGTTAGAATGGTATGTGTTACTCTTGTAAGCTCATATTTATCAGATTTAAAAGTTATTGAAAACTTATTTAATTTATTTTTACATAATGGATAACAGTATAAACAAAGTTAACTATATAAATATTATCCAATGGAATGCTCAAAGCTTAAGATTGAAAAAGATATGTTTAGAACAACTATTAACTAAGGAAAAAGTTCAGATTGCAATATTAAGTGAAACATGGCTTGAACCAAACAGTGAATTATCAATCTCAGGCTACAATATATTCCGTCAAAACAGGCACGATTCTTATGGAGGTGTGGCCATTTTAACACATTATTATTTAAAAGCTCAACAGTGTTTTTTACAACTTACTAATAAAAATATTGAAATTATTCATGTAAAAATTCTTAATTGCGATAATATTAGAAATGTAGTGTCTGTTTACTGCCCATCAGCGCGCACAAATTAAAATGACTGAGAAGAAATCTTTAACAAGTTTCAAAGCAATACCATACTAGCAGGAGATTTTTACGGCCATCACTCAATTTGGTCTAATCGCACTGATCCTCGAGGTATGCAAATTTTTCACGCGTTAACTGAAAGTAATTTCTGCACTCTGAATGATGGATCTCTGACTAGAGTTAAACTCGTTAATAGAAGGCTTCAAGAATCATCTCCAGATATCACTATGGTGTCAACTAACAAATCTCTGAGTTTCGATTGGCGAGTCACTAGAGAAACGCTCGGAAGTGACCATCGTGTAATAAAATTTTCTACGACTATACCGTTCGATCTCAACTTTTCTAAAAAACGTAATATAAAAAATGCGGACTGGACCATATATGCAGATTATATTGAAAATTCAATAAAAAATTCGGACATGCCAAACGAACCACAAGAAGCATATAACTGGTTTTTGAATGTTTTGAATGAAGCTGCTGATAGACACATACCTTACATTAAAATTTACAATAATCCTAGTCAAAAATTTACACTTAAAAATTACTAGCACTAGCTATTAGCACATGAAAATTTTAGGAGAAATGCTACTCCCCAAAACTACGAATTACTGAAGTCCAAAATATCTAAAGCCCAGAAAATGATTCTGAAAGCAAAATCAGATTCATGGAAAAACTTTTGTAACTCTGTAGATGGATCTACTTCAGCCTGTGATATGTGGAAGCGGATGAAATGGCTAAGAGGCTATAAATCTCCAACAGTTTATCCAGATACTAATAATGCAAATCTATTGTTTCATAATCTAGCACCAAACTACGTTTCTCCATCAATGCCTGCAGTTTCATCGCCAATCCAGTCGCCAATTATTCTTCATGAACTAAACAATTTCATGAAATCAAAAGACTCTGCACCAAGAATAGATAATATATCTTTTTTATTGATCATGAATCTTTCGTTGCACGGTAAAGTACAGTTAGTTCAAATTTATAATTTTTGTTTTCATCAAGGGTTTGTTTCATATCAATGGAAAGAAGTCAAAATTGTTCCCATTCCTTAATCTATCAGTCATTCTATCTTTAGACCTATTGCATTAATGTCTTGTATCTGTAAAACTTACCATTCTATTCTGGTGCATCGGTTAGAATGGTTCTTAGAAAAGAATAACTACTTTTCTTGAGAAAATATTTTTTAGAATACATCCGTTACAATTATGTACTTTATTTGAGTGTAATACGCAGTCAAATCGATTATGCAAGTTATATTTATGACGACAGTGCTAAATCAATACTTTATGAATTAGATAAACTGCAAAACCAAGGTCTAAGAATTATCGGTCATTACATAAAAAGTACGCCTATTCACGTGATGCAGAGCGATCTAGCCATTCCTTGTCTGTTCGAAGAGTCTTCTTGATTGGGAAGTTTATTTTAAAATTGAAATATTTAGACGGTGATTATAATTCAGAAATTTTAATTAAACTTAGGGATACTATGTCGTGGACATTATAATAGCTCCCCACACTGATTTCAGTGACGGTGGCCGTTTTTAATTGAAAACAGGCCAGCTACGCAGGAGTTATTTTATAGTGCCCAAGTGTGTGCGCAGTACACAAGAGCACTCTCTCTTCCTTTACTCTCGTAGCCCAGTGGGACGAATAACCGACACGACTGGTGAGATATCAGGCGCAGGTCCGACTTTTTACATGCCCATCCGACGCATGGATCATCTTTCTTGTCAGACAATCAGGTGATCAGCCTGCATTGTCCTAACCAAACTTGGAAACAAGATTTTTTGTTGTTCCAATGCGGGAATCGAACCCACGACCTCCGAGTCGAGAGCCAAGCTCTAAACCACTAGACCACGGAGGCTGTACTGTCGTGGACATTACTGGTCTCGTAAAAGAAAACCGCTACTAGCAACTGTGTGGGATGATCTTACGGATTATCAAATACCGAACACCAACCGCTTAGAAATATTTAAATAATTCCCCTTTTGAATTCGGCTAGAATTTTTACTATTTCTCTACTTAATCTTCTTAATTTTGAAGTCTCATTTAAGTATTTAGAATAATCATTTTTAAGATTCATTTATGCAACAAATAAGCAGTCGTGTAGCCTTTTCCATATTCCATATTCCTTACCTTTTATTTCTTTGCATTTCATTTAACTTTACGATACAATATTATGAAGACGCAGCAATAAAATCAATGAAATGTTATGAGTTAATATTACTGCTTTATTACCCACAGTTGTAAAAAAGTAATAATTTATCCCTATGTAAATAAGCTGGTCAATCCGTTTCATTGCGACTTGGGTCGTAAAGTAGGTAGTAAAAAGTAGGTAGGTACCTATTCCTAGGGTACCAGACGGGATGGTGACAAACTTTGATATGTATGTACTTCATAATCACTTTACCTCCTAATAGTTTTTAATAATGTAAGGGCAAACTTGTGTTTGTTAGTATTATAAAATGAATCAATTAAATTATTTTTTTCATCCTTTTACTTAGGTTGAAAACTTATTATCTTTCCTACTACTATTATAAATGGAAAGTTTGTGAGGATGGATGGCTGTTTGTGACTCTTTCACGTAAAAATTAATTGAGAGGTTTTGTTTAAATTTGGTAGTAGTTTAGGCTCTAGATTAAAACATAGCCTACATTTCTTTCCCGAAAAAGTGCAGTGTTCCCGTAGCAACTATGTTTACGCGGGCGGAACCGCGGGCAAACTAGTAATGTTATAGGTTTTTTTTTAATTTATATTCTTCATTGCAAAACCGGCCATCTCATTCAGTAACTTACAGTCTACATGTTGCAAAATATCAAAACAAACTTCTTGTTAGTTAATTATCTAATTTTCCTGTATTAATTTAATTTTCCTAACATCTGGGTCGATTTCCGTACAAATAAATATCAGTTTAAAGTTGAAACAAACGTAAATCATAGTGTTATAATAAAGAAAAATGGCGATGTAACTCCCAACTTATTATTTGAGTTTACAACTTTTTACTCGAAATTTAATAAACAGTTTTCTTAACTGCAACGGTTAGCAAATTGTAATAAACTTTCACGATCTTTGGCGTGACGAAGTATCTTTAAGGGTTGGTATTATAGATTAGGGGTGAGCTGGAGAGGGTTAAAATAGAAAAAAATACACTAAGTTGCTGATTAAATTTTTACTAAGATTTCACTAAACAGATATTTGTAAATGTGCGAATGTGTATTTTACTTTTGAACCCAAAAATCGCAAAATATTATTTATTACATAATTGGGCTCACGGATTTTTAATCTAGATTAATATATATTATGAGCTAGATTAACACTTTTTATCTACCAATCGTGTTTTTTTCAGTCTCGGCCATCTATTTATATTATAAAATTCTTTGAACGCAACTGAATAACTTGAAATATCGTTTCCATTATTCATATACAAAGAACACGCGCGTCGCAGACAGCTCGGGGCGCCGTGACGTCATATGACGTCACAGGAACGTTCCAATTAATGGTACCAACACTAGAACAGGGACTTTTGTTTAAAACTGTGCGCGTTTGAATTTTTTTTCCGTCGTCCATTTTTTATTTCTTGCCGAATAAGAGAATCCAAGATAAAATACGGCGCGCGAGGACGTGCTATACATGACAGCTGTTTTATTTATACCCTCAATATTTTACAAACCATAAAACTTTGTCGCAAGAAACGTTTTACCTTAATAGGTATTTTAAAGACTCGGAGAAATGTTTTTTATGTAAGAATTTGAAAATGGGAGCTGAAAACCGAAAAAATGTGTGGTTCTTCTGACCGCTGTGCAATGTAGTTATAGTGAAGTTTGATACACATTAAAATTAACAGTTATAGGTGTTAAGTGGTGGTGTTAATTATTGTGGGATGTAGGCATATCGCTTACTAGCGAATGTATATGTAGCTAGTATATTTAAATCAAAGGATATATTTAAATCAATAGATAGGTTAGTAAATCTATCTATATATATAAAAGGAGATGTCCTCGCTGACTGACTGTCTGAGATATAGACGCACGGACATCCGTAACCGCTAACGGTAGGAATGTGAAATTTGGAGAGTACTATAATTATATTTTTACCCGACTACGGCGAAGCCAAAAGGAAGGGTAATGATTTTGGCAGTCTATGTATGTATGTATGTTTTTGTTCCCTCGTAGCGTCTAAATTACTAGTCTGATTTTAATAAATGAGGTGTAAATAGATTTTTAATGATGCCGCGGGTAACATAGGCTATATATTTTCTTTCAAAATTTTATGTTTCGAAAATAGAACCTCAGATTCTAACATCTAAAAATATTAAACCGAGATAATCATCACTTGTATATTTGTAAGAAAGGTCTTGGCAAGCACACCACAAATATGTATATTTTATATGATATCATTTTGTTTAACCTTTAACTGTAGACGTGGAATCTCAGAGACTCCGCGGCAACTCCAAATTTCGTGAATAAGCCACATGCCTGCGTTCCCCCGCACCGAGCCTCTCAGTACCTTTGCGGTAATGTGGCAAAACAAAGCTAGACAGAGATGGTTTCGTCGCCGACTTCAAAACGCGTGAGTATTCAGTTTTTAAAATTTGTTCGAAGTCTCCGAGACTCCACGTCCACGTATCCCATACAAAATATTTTATATGGTATATACATTTGTTTTAGGCTTTTTAGAAAAATGGACAGTAAAAACCACGTACATCGGGAATAAAATGACAGAAAAAATTATCTGAAGTTGAAGATGAGATCACTCCGTTTCTTATGGCCTGCGATAAATAGGACCCCGAGGATGATATTGCTTTCTGTTTAGTGTCCGATGTAATTTTTCTACAAGTATATTAATGCGACCATGAAAATATAGCTGCAGAAGACTATATCGGAGAAGTGTAATCGTCCAGTTTGCTTACAAATTCGAAAACCGTTGAGTAGCGATTGCTAATAATTACCTCTTGTTATTTTTTTTCCAAATAATATTTTGAGTTTTTAACTATTTTTTATAGTTTAATATTATGTTATTGCCAATTTGTTTTACTTTGCTCAGTTATATTACTAACATAAAAATTAGTAATAATAAGTAAAATTTAATAAAAAGTTCTTAAATTTGTACTTAATTTACTACATTTAAGTATGTTTAATAAAATGAGAACCAAATTTTCTTTCTTATTTCGAACAATTACCGTAAATACTAACGTAAAGCACATGAGTCTCAGTGACTCCAGGTCCAAAGATGTGTAACAAAAAGTTTAAAATGAGGTCGTACAATTCGTACTAAAATAGTTGTCGAATTTTCGAATGTTACGTAATACTATAAATAAATAATATATATTATGTTTATTGTTGTACAAAGGTTTATGAAGATAAAAAATATTTTATTTTATAAATATAATTTAGTAAACACAATTTATTATAGTAAATAAAAAATTTGAATAACCCCTGAATTGTCAAGCAGTGTACGTTCTGATGATGATGAATCATAGCTAAGAACAATCTCGATCATGTCAGCTTTCAAACAAAAGAAACTAGATTAAAATTGGTCAATCGGTTCATCCGTTTTTAATTAAAACATGCAGGTGAAATAAATTATTAGCACTTTTATTACGATAGATGTCACTATACGGGTCTTACATATTTCTGAATCGCAGTATAAAAATTTCTGAATTTCTGTAATCGTTGTCTTTGATGTGAGGATATAATATTCGACTACATAATATTATACGGTGAATAAGTGGAATAGTTGTAGCCTGTTGAATGATCTCCATTGCATTTCTTGATTATCATAATATAATTTTTATTTTTATTATTATCGTTCTTTAAATCTAGAAAAAAACTTGCGCGCTCGTGAAGAAGATATTTTTAATTTCAGGTGTTTTGATTACTTATTAATATTATTCCAAAAACATGATCGATTGAGAAACGGAAAAAGACGAAATAAAAAAAATAAGTTAAAAAAACTATAACCCGACTTCGTAAAAAATGGGTCTAAAAAGGCCGAAACAAGAAAATAAGAATTCAGATAGAAATCCAGAAATGCATAGGTACAAAAATGGTAAAGTAAGAGCTGTGGTCTCACCTACTTTATATGGTTCGGAACAGTCGATGTCAAATCGCAGTCGACTGTATCTATCTTGGGGTATGCACAATGCTCAAGTATCATACACATTATGACGAATGTAGCCATTTTCTAGAAACTTCTGCAGGCCTTAGGGTCAGCTGACTCCTAGAAACGACGCATCTTGGTGTGAACTGACGCTTAGATGCCATTAGTAGGTGCAACCACGGTTCGAGCTTGACCATTTTTGTACCTATGCATTTCTGGATTTCTATCTGAATTATTTTCTTATTTCGGCATTTTAGACACCTTTTTTACGTAGTATTGTTATAGTTTTTGTAACTTATTTTTTTATATGACTTATGTTATTGCCTTTATTATTTTGACATTACCAATTGTGCACGCCCTACCTGATATTTCTCATCTAATTCTCTCCGTAGGAAGAAATTTCCTTTAGAGATAAGCAGTACCTACCTTTTGTGTCGTCTTTCTTATATATTATATTTTTATTAATTATTTATGTGTACAATGAACTGTTAAATAAATAAATAAATTAGTAGTTTTAATTTACAATGAAGACGCACAATTAGTAGGGATTTTGAATAATTCCACCCTATAAAACGTATTAAAAACTTTAAATCTGCACTGATTTCGATATAAATTGAGATTCATACTTTTCAATACATTTAAATACATGTTTCGGGGTTTATTACAATCATTCTCTGAGGGTATAAAATAAGGGTCGAGAGTTTGATTGAATTTTTTTTAAATCTCTCCCGATTTCCATGAATTTTGATATCCGCGGTAATAAACACAAATAATTCAATATGTTCTATAGTTTTTTTTTTTAATTCGTTTTAAATAAAAAACTATTACTACTACTCATATACTCATTTCCTCTCCGTAAAATCAATTATTTCGGCGTTACTTGCGTCATCTATGATTTGTATACTTAATTATTTTAGTCATTTAGGCTTTAGCGCCACCTATCGGCGCACGTCCTTACTAAAAAGGCGTTAGCCTTGCTTTAATATTTCGTTCATAGATCGATTTTAATTCCGTCTTAAATCTTAAAAAATAATAATTTAATTTTGAATAATGATTAAAATACAGTAGAATTTCATTATTATATTACATAATGTATTGGGTATTAATATAATATATTTTATTTTGATTTGTGGACTTTTTCTCTTTACGCTTTAGTTTTTAGTTGTCAAATGTTAAGAAAAAAAAGACGAAGAAGGGTATTTAAGGCACTTCTTCGATTGACGTTTTCCTTTTAGAATAAAATTTTCTATAGACTCAAGATGTAGTCGTTATATTTCTTAATCCCGTTTTCACGGTGAGTTTTTTATATCTGTGTTGTGGAGTTTTATTTCGTGAACCACGCTTGTAATAAAACACATTATTTTTTTAATGTAAATTATCAATTGTAAAATTAGTTGTCAAAATTTGATTGGCCAAACCACGTGCTTATTCTTTCCGTTTTGCATTGATATAATATTAGGATATTTGTATCCATGCTTTAATTATTCTTGTATATCATCTTTTATTTTGCTTACCCCTTTTTTTGTGATGGTCACACAGCCCGTGATTTTGATCGTTTGGGGTTAAGATCACGCCGGCTGTAAGACTCCATCTATACTCCGGGTTCAAGGCACCGTTTTACATGGACTTATGGCTGGTTTTCACACATCCGGATTTCTGAGTGCCGCTAGTTATTCCGGACTGAACTGACTGGTTTTGGAATCAGTCTGCACCGGCCCTTGGACGATCTACGTCGCGGTGAACGTACCGGCCTGAACGATAGAGAGACGCTACCGAAAGTTGGAGCCCAACTCGCTCGCGCCACGTGCTGACTACACTCCTGGACCCAACTAAGTGCCCGCGTGGTTAAAGCCCCTCCGATTCCCACAGATACCAAGAGGCTAAACCAGATCTTTCGGCCTTCTGCCCACGTCCCCTTTTTTAAAATATATTTGTCACGTTGGTAATTCCTCGTTTCATTTAAATTACCCGTAAACGTGTCTATTAATATTTCCACGCAAACGAAGTTGCGGGCATCAGCTGGTCCCCCATAAAAATAACACAGATAATGATGAATGTATACTCGGCGTATATTTCTTAAAAAAAAATCGTACATGTTAGTGATTGTGTCGTTTACAGTGACGTTACCATCGAGCAGCTGGTGTTAAATGATTCCACGATTGACTCGTATCGCTGGAGGATCTGGCGCAGTAATTACTAGAGATTACGCACGTAGCGCCAAACGTCAGCTGAAACGTAATTGGATGTCACACGGCGCATACGGGCCACCGGCAACAGCGACCGGTCGCCTCTGCTACACAACTGGAAATGTGTCATTGCTGAGTACCGATTTAGTTGCCGCGACCGGTTATACCGTTGTTGTTTTACCGGTTACCGGTTGTTTGACAATTATGTGGCAGTAGCCATATAGCTCGTTTGCGCTGAGCTATATGCAAACCTATTTGAAAATGTTATTTTCATTAATCCTACTCATATTGTTGTATGTTAAAGTTTGTCAGGATGAATGGATGTATATTTGTTACTCTTTCACGCAAAACTAATGAACGTATTTTGATGAAAAGTGGTATGGTAGTAGTTTAGGCTCTGGATTAGCACATAGGCTACTTTTTATCCCGGAAAAATACAGTATTCCCGCGGGATACTCGATAGTATATTTACGCTGGCGGAGCCGCGGGAAACAGCGTGTATATAATATATTCAATGGGCGCTTTCACACCACGTCAATCTGGTTCCGTGTTTAGTTCTCGAAGAACTTGTGTTACAGATACCAGACAACGAAAATATGTTTAATACTTTTAAACTATTATGTACACTATTATGCCTTAATTAAATATGTGTATAATTTATACTATAATATATTATACACATATTAAAAACACATATATGACCTAGGAACACAGTAAGCTTTTTGTTATCTGGCGGGATTCGAACCCGCGACCTACGGCTTGGGCGCCAATTCGCTAACCACTGAGCCACAGAGGTTCTCGTCGTGTTTGTCACACTTAAACAAGAGTGTATGAGACTCCTTTGAGATATTAATTTTAAGCTCAGTTTCTATTTACAGACATAAGCTGCACTGCTTAAAACCATGAGAGTATCGTAATATGTATGTTGCATGAAAACTTAATATGTTTGTGTGTTAACGTAGATTTAAGATAAACTGAGCCTGTGGGTGATAAAAACATGCCTATACTTTACTGTGGCTTAATCCTACTACTATTATAAATGTGAAAGTATGTGAGGATGGATGGATGGATTTTTGTTCCTCGCAAAAAATACGGAAGAACGGATTTCAATGAATTGTGGTGTGGTAGTAGTTTAGGCTCTGTATATTCCCGTGGGATAGGTACTATAGGCCGCGGAAAAAGCTAGTTCATACTAAATCAATGATTTTTTACCTACATAATATAAAGTGCTTAGTGCAGTATATTTTTGAAAAATAAACCTAAGCATTACCTTACCTTTGAAACATGTGACGCTATATTTAACGTGGATACAGAAGTATCCCAATTCTGAACGAATTGACTGAAGTACTGTACTTACTGAAGTAAGTCACGTCTCAGTTTCACAAATCTAATTTTTCTACCCCGAGAATTTCTTTTCGAAAACTATCGAAATCCTGTCCGAATAGGTATTGCATATCCAATACTTCGTTCTTTAAAACTTTTTGTTCTCGTTTATTAACTATGCGTACCTACGCATATATTCATTAAGTGATATAGCTTTCATCTTTTCAAATCGACAATTATTTATGAAACGTGTTAAAATTTTATGAATTGTGAGCAATAAATCTTATCACATTTTACTGTCAGATTAAAATCTTTTAAAACTCTTAAGAAATTCAACACCTCAGGAATCTTTTTACAGGACGCGACTTAATTCCGCCATTTAATCCGTCAAAACGGAAATTATTAGCGGACTGTTTGAGACCGCTGCGTTTTGAAGGTATTATTTCAGCTTTGTCTAGAACTTGGAAAGACTTGATAGAATTATAAAGTGACTGAAAATTAAAACGGATGAAGTCTGGAAAAACATTAAAATGATCACTGGCTTTGCTTGGCTTGGCTTCTAAAATTTTTTGTTCGCCGCGAAGGTTAGTAAGCTTGTAAGCCAGGGTGTAAATTATTTCTGTGTATATAACAAATCATAATATCACTTACAATATGAATAATCAATAGGTTACGCCTACATAACACTGAGTGACGATAATGTAAGAAGGCCGTTGGTCCAAGAATTTAGGATGTAATAAATAGGTTTAAGAATGTTCCATAAAACCTTTTTTCAGTGAAATAGTTTTATTACTTAAAGCTTCGTAAAATTTATTAACGTTACTTAGCGGTCTAGGGTCTTTGAAAGAATCAAATAGCAACTAGCTAATGTAAATTCACCTTTGAACAAGCATAATGGAAAATTCGAGCAACCGCTCGGAAAGGCTTTGATGTTGTGAATTTTACTAAAACCTCGAGTGGAGGTTTTTAAGACGGTCGGATGCAGTTCAAGACTTAGTTGCTACTACAGTCTTAGTTTTGATTTAATATTTTATTTTATTTTGTTTGGGTGGCTTACAGCTAACAATAATACAATATGCTTGAGGTTAGTTTACAAAAAGCCAATTACAAGCCTCCACAGATAGCAGTTACTTGTGAACTAATCAAGGAAAGAAAATAAGGGTTAGGGTTAGTGTAATACTACTTATACACTAGGGGTAGTTTCAATATCAGATTGGTAGCCATACATTTTAGGCACTCATAAAAAATATAAAGTGAAAGTATATTGGTTAGGCTATTTAGGTATTAGTTTAATCTATAATAATAATATCTATGGTCGCTTCACACCACGTCAATCTGGCCCCGTGCTAAGTATCCGAAGAACTTGTTTTATAGGTACCAGAAAACGGGAAGTATATTTAATTTTTTATTTTATAATATTTTTATTTTATACTATACATATATTTAAGATTTTTATTATATTATAGGCACTAGATGAAAACCCGGCTTCGCTCGGGTGAAATGTGACTCATAATACACATCTAGGTGTAAAATGTAGGTAGATATTTCTGTAGTCATCGGTTCTCAATGAATATTAAAGGTATAAGCAACGTATAGATTCGTATAGCTTCGTTCATTGTGTTTAATAAATATAGTAAATAAAAACTGCAAAAGTTTTTACACAAATAATTTTTATTTTAAATCAACATTCAAAATAAACTAACATAAAAGGAAACATATAATTTTAAAGGTTTATTCCTTGTAAACCTCTTTGTTTTAAGCACTCAGTCTTTTTCTCTACTTTGGCAGGTAAGTACTTACTATAAGTAGTTACTAATTTTAAAAATAAAAAATGAAATTGTTGTTCTTTATTTAAATCGGCTAAACCAAAAATAAGATTAGGAAGTATGTACCTTTCCATTAGGGTACAGTATTATTCGATAAATAGTTATAATAATATATTAAATATTATAATAGATAATAAGTCTTCGATAAAATGTGATGCAAGCTTTTCCCAAAGAGCGTTAGGATCAGTTACTTCACAAAATACGCAAATTAACGCAAACAGCTGTCGTAATTGCCGAGGAAGTTTAAAACCAATTGCTTCATCCAAACATCTTTCCCATTCCTGATAGTCAAAAAGGAGCCCCCTTGCTTGAGCAGCTTCTCGAAATGAGTTGTAAATAATATTTTCATAAGTTCTAACATCTCTGAAGCAAGTCGGCCCTTTGACGTGAAGAAGTAATAGCCGGAGATAATATCGTTCCCAATCAGAAAAGGAATAATTATACATTCTTGCAATTACTTTATCAGCCGCCGACTGAGATATTCATGGTTGCCACTGTCCATGGATAAACCTAAAATGTGTCGGAATTTCAGTGTAAAGATATTGTCGAGCACTTTCATTTGTTCTGTTTAGTTCAAAAAATGCTAATAATGTTGATTTTTCAACTGATCTAGCTGTTGCTTCATGAACATTCTTATCTGTAAATACGACATTTTGTTGGTTTTCCAAATTAACACCTAACTGAAACTGTAATTGTGTGACTCATTTTTTGTATTGAAAATTCAAATATTCGCCAAACTGCTTCAGGAGCCGAAACATACCTGGTATCAATATTAGCCTTAATTTCATCATGGTATTCATTGCTTGATGTCAATTGATCGCTGGACTCTTGTGGCGCTACTGTGATTTATATCTTTGCTCGGTCATGACCTTTATAAATATATTTATTTATATATTTCACACTTTTGACACTTGAACAAATTTCAACATTTATGTGAGCATTAAATTTTTCACCGCACCACCACCCATCTGTTATCACACTCGAAATCCTTCTTTTTTATTGTTCTTCCATCGTCTCTTCTTATTATAGCATAACCTCCATTTTGGGTACCATCTCTATTTTCTCCGCAAAATGTCTTTGGGTAGTTTTTAGAACATTTAGAGGCAATCCCATCATTTTTTATGCAGGGTGAATTCATATATCCAGGGCCACATGGCCCATGGATCATGTTTTTTGACACAGTCTGAAAAAGTTCCTGATCTTTATCTGGATCAGGCAGAAATATCTGCACACACAAATTTATCATAATCTTCTGATGACCTTGGTTAAACTTCATTTCTTAGAATAATAAAACTTCATTTCTTAGAATAATAATGTGGAAGCCCACGTTTCTGAAATTCAATGTTGTAAAACCACGCACTCGGTATTCCAAAAATATGTTTCCTTGTAATGTCATCTAAAAGTTCCTCCAATTTAAGTTTAAAAATTCTGGCAATTAAATCGGGTTTATGTTATTTTTTAGTGCCTTGCAAATTATCTAAGATTTCCTGCCAATTCGGATTGCACGTAAATGTTATAAATAGGTCTGGTTTACCATTGGTTGCATACAATTGCCATGGAATCCTGATAAATTTGCATCATGTACCGGGGACTTCCCACATAAGTTGATGGCAATATTATCATTTTACCAATGCTGTGACCCATTTCTCTATCATTATTGTACGGGATATCCATTAAATTGTTATAATTGTCAGCTTTGACCTGTTTTTGATTCATTCGAAGAAACAATAATCTTTGAGATTCAATCCTAACATAGGCCAAGACACAATATTCATGAAAATTTTTTTCGGCGTAAAATAATGGGCTAAAATTTTCACGAACGGCAAGTCTATACTGATAAAATTGTAACATTGTAAGACGGCTTCGAGCAGTTCAACTCTCTTCTCTGTGTTGAAGATTTTCATTCCATCCGAGTTCTCCATTAGGAAAAAGTAAAGGAAAGGCTAAAGGGTCAATTCATATTGGGACTGGTTGATTTGAGTGTAGTTAAATGTTGAGAATATTCTTGTGCAGAAAATTCTATATTAAATGGAGGTTCGCCGTTTTCTCCTACAAAGATGACCGCTACCTCATTATTTGATGGAGTGTTATACCGACGCAAATCAAGAGATTTATGTTTATAAAACTGCATTGATACCGAATATTTGGCTCGATTTTCTGAGGCTGCTTTTAATTCCTCTTCAGCTATAATTGAAGCCACCCTTTTGTATATTTTGACAAAAGGATTGGATTCATTGAGCATTGTTTGTAAGGACCTCATTATATTGCTTCTACATATGTTATTTCTAGAATCAGATAATCGTTCATTTAATGCTGCTTCATCTTCAATTATGTACAATTGGTTGTATTGTGGTTTATGACCTTGCAACGGAAACAAAGATCCAGTTTTTATATAAATTTGCCCTTGTACCCTGTAAGTGAAAAATCCTGGAGGGAGTATGTTCAAGTTAGAATTTATGGATGCCATTGCAAGTATTGAATTATATTGTCGTATATTAGCCTTAAAATGACATCAGACGTACGGCCTTCGTATAAATCTAATAATATATCTGGAATTGGCTTTAATGCTCGATCTGGGTCTATGTATACTTTCCCATTATGACAACAATTTTTAAAATGATTTTTAATTTTTTCACCTAAAAAATGAAGTGCTTGACATTGAACACATTCATAAATCATAGAACCAACTGAATGTACTGATACTTGAATGGTGTTATTTGAAAGTGCTAAATGTACATAGTTAGCACTGGGGGGCTGATGTTATGTACTAAACCTGCTTGAATATTTACGTTTCTTCGTGGGTCTGCCCGCCATTTGATATGTTTTCTTTCTCCTCTTCTTCTAAAGAAATAAAATCACTGCTGACTGACAGCATTGATTCTTGGTTTTTCTCGTTCTCCGAAGAAACATCATCAGTCACCAGTGACTTTTCGACTAGAGTCAAGTCTTCGTTATCGACCTTAAAGAAGAAAATATATTAGACAAATATTCAAATAATAATAAGTATTGTGTATGTATGAAGGTATATCCTCACACCTCTATCTAGTAATAAGTATTATTTTTCATTTTACTGTACTCGGTGACCTACACCATTAACTTACCTGAAAGTCATCAAATAAGTCTTGGGATTTGTAAGGTTGTATTGTATTTGTTTGTTTTGGAAAAAGGTTTGAAAGTGCCCGAGCCTTGGTTCTTCTTAACTGCCTAATTGTTTCTA
This sequence comes from Phengaris alcon alcon, assembly GCA_037179445.1. Lineage (NCBI taxonomy): Eukaryota > Metazoa > Arthropoda > Insecta > Lepidoptera > Lycaenidae > Phengaris > Phengaris alcon. The sequence continues at coordinate 54,825 of JAYRCH010000023.1, read as the reverse complement.
GGCCACAACACTCGCAATAATTGAAATAATCTGCAAAAATATATTATATAATTAACAATGTCTAATTGTATAATAAGAACTAGTCAAGTTCAAGTTGAACTTGTGCATGAAGGGGTCCATACCATTATCAAGAAAAACGGTAAAAAATCATCTGTTTCTGTATGTGATCATGACACCTCAACACAAGCTATGCATGTGGTCATTTATTATTATTTGTCGGGTTATAGAGAAAAAATATTGAGCCGCTTACCGAGTATAATGTTGTCGCATTCCACACATCGACTGCACATTTGCATTTGCTTGCAGTTTCTTGCAAAAATTTTGTTATTACAAAAATTGCATGTCACCGGAAGTAAATAAGTACTTATTTTATTTGAATGCAGAAAGTCTTACAATCCACACTTTAAGAAGAAAACATAGAACAAAATTCACTTAAAAACACAACCTGCCTACATACCTACTAAAATACTACTCACCATCTTTACAAAGAGCCCTTCGCTGCATCCACTTTCCACAATTGTGACAATGTTTACCAAATGCAAGGAGATTCGGCTGTTAACAAAATGATATAGGTATCATCAAACAAAAGAGTAAACGAAGACATAGACACGACCAGTGAAAGATTTTATGAAATACTTACGATTTCCGGCATAATATGTGTAATCCAAACAAAGTAAATCACTATGCAAAACTAAATGACATTTGAACTAAAACCTCCACTTTTATGATTATGGTTAGTATTCTTTTTTCTATGGCTGTTATCGCAATCGGCCAATCTCAGGTTTGAAGAAAAAATACATAACAAAGAGTATATCAAATATATAACATAAAATAAATAAATATATAACATAAAACAATATAAAAAGTGTCAAAAATAATATTTTCGCGAAACGTCAACGACTGAAGAAAAGTATTTAGTTTTGATATGATTCACCCAATGTTACTTTTACTTTTTGGATTTAGGATACTTTTTGGCGCGACACACGCAATTTGTTGAAAGTTGTGTTGCTATGAAACGGAACGTTTATTAACTGACTGAGGTTTATTTGTCAGTGCCATTAGACATTATTAGAATTTAACGAAATTCTCCATAATCCGAATTTTTCGGATAAATATTATCGACTCGAAATCAATATTTTTTTATGTGTTGTTATTCATATAAGGTTTCGATCGAGTCTACCGTACCCCTTGACGAAATTATTAATATAGATATTTAATACACATCCATGACCCAGGAACACAGAAAAACTTTTTGTTCCTTCGGCGGGATTCGAACCCGCGACCCCCGGCTTGAGCACCAACGCGCAGAACCACTGAGCCACAGAGGTCGTCACTGATCATAAAAATGTTGTTATTTAGGTAACTTATAATTATGCAAATCCAGAATACAGCTAATGCAGAAAAGATATTGTTTCTTTATTTAGGATGTTACTAAAATGAAAAAAAAAAAACACTTTATGGCACGAACTGCTAGGTACAATATCGGTAAAGTTCCCGCTCGACCAGTTGCTAAACATTTTCCTTTGCACTACGGCGCCTTTGAATAATTAAAGAAAGTATAAGTATCTTTACTTGAATTCTCTCTTACTTGAACAACTCAAGTGTCTTATCCTTACTTGAATTCGTTGAATTCCTATGCAGCCGTAAATAGGAATTCAACAAATTCAAGTAAGGATACTTACACTTGAGTATGTGTGCGTGCGCACGATTCATCGGCAATGTCATACGATTTTGATCTTATGTTGCCGAGCGGTAACTTGTCCGATAGTACATTTTTCAAGCAGACAAACACATATTTCAGTCAATCTCAGAGTTTTAACTTACTGAAACCAATCAGCAAGCGATCGTATAAGAAATTCAAATTATATTAAGTTGCCTCAAAGGTTTGGTATATTTTAAAAAGCCTGATTGTCGAAAAAAGTAGAAAACCCTTCAAAGAGAGTTGTATTCGTAAAGCACTCAGAACGCGCGGTCGCTGAATTCTCGCCCGTGAATGGGCATTCACTAAATGCAGCTCTTTCTTACCTTTTATAACTCGGAAAGACGAAGCTCGTTTCTTCTAAGTTTTTTCTCTTTGCAATCATTAATTTTTTTCGGGCATACCTCAGCCGTCTGAGAGTTGTAAGCCTTCCTTGAAGTTGAAATAATTCCGTCAGTCTGAACGTATGTTGGCCGTATACTTGAAAATAATATTTCGTTAGTTTCTGTACATATACATTTGTATAAATGTTTTAATGATTTAATTCACTCTACAAGGTACTTATATAATATAACTAATAACTATATATACCACGTAGATCATTGCATATGTATTCCACTTTGCGATTTTTTTAAAAAGACGATAACCGAAAGTATGTACTTGAATTATAACTTCTTCTCGACATTCATTTTGATAAATGATGACCCCGCGCGAGTTTCTTACGCCGGTTCTTCTCGCCGGTCTAGATCCCGAACCGGTTGTAGGCCACACACTACAGGTATCATGTAGACCGACGTTCAAAAATAAAATACCAACTTTGAATTAAAAAAAAATGACTTTGACATTTGACGCTAATTTCCTTTACGTTCAAATAAGTAAAACATCCCATTTACTTTAGTAGGTATAAATAAAACAAATGACGATCTTAACTCAAGTCGCTCAGCGCACAGAAACTTTTCAACGCGCTCTTACTCTGCAATAATAATTCATATCCCCCTTTATGATGAGAGCGACAAATGCTCAGAGCTGGCGTTGGGAGATACAGAAATTACTCCGCAGCGTGTAGGCATGTTTTATTGCCGTTCATTAGTATGGGCCAGTTGATTGTAACTAACACTTTTGTTAGGCGATATTCTTTATACAGGCTTTCATGGTAACTATGTACGGCTCGTTTGCAGCTGAATCGGTTTATTTCGTATGAGATACAGAAGGAGTTGCCACGATACATTTTACAAATAATCAAAGAATTCTAATGTAGGAATAGTATTGATCCCGTGGGGATTCCCGTGCTTATTAATTATGATTCCTATTTGTTCGAGAAATATGGCTGTTTGCGAATGAAAAGTACATATGTCATGTAGGTATGGGTTCAAAGTCATGTGTAGCAACAGACCCCCAACTCTCGTAATTAACTTATTTTTCATTTTTCTTTTATTGAATTATAAATGGATCGTCTTGATATCATAAACTGATTTTTGGAGTTCGGACCAATCAAAATGGGTGTGACGTTGATTTGAATGAGAATATCATTTTGCAATTTTAACATATCGAGAGTTGATCGTAACTGTATTATTGCAGGATTTAATTAGCAGAATCGACCTTCTGATAACGTGTATTTTTAAAAAACCAAACATAATTTTTTCCAGTCATACTGATGAGGAAAATTAAATCCCGTAAGCTTATTTTGTATTATAAAGACTAAATGTGATATAACATTACTGTCCAAGCTGAAGTTAAGCTTGGACAGTAATGTTAGTCCACGCTCTACTTAGTTAACTTAATTAGAATTTGCTCGTAGTCTGTGCTCGAATTGTGCAAATGTTCTTAACTATTGAAACGGTTAAATTACCTACTCTCACAACAGCCACTTACTCTTAATTTGATATTTTGTTAGTTTCTTATAAACAAATGAAAACATTAATTTCAGTGCTTAAATTGTACATACATATTATATTGGTACATTTTTAGAAATAAAAGTGGGAATATGAGTACATTATTCTCATGTATAATATATATTAGGCATACTTATGCACTCGCATATATTTTATGGTACAAAGCAAAATGTACCGGGGTACTTTTTATCGGGAATGATTTTTTTTTATTAAATCGAAAAATTACAATACTAAGCCACTTGAACTTAAGTCATTTTAAGTTTTGAGTCAGCAGGCTTCTCAATTAATTCAAGAAAGCTGCTGGCTCAAAGTTCTCCGCACACCATTTATTTTTAAGATTAGATTTTTTTGTTTATGAAAGTTATGTGTGGTTAAGTTATATATGTGCAGTGCAATATACATTATCTAGCAGTCTAAGTGCATTATAAATTCAGTATACGTGAGGTAGATTCCGAGCGAAAAGAATTTTTAATCTAGAATTTTTATCAAGTTAGTAATTTAAAGTTCCTGCTAAATATTTAATATTATAGCTTAGCTGATATTATTGTGTGCCATGTATATGGAAAAGCTATAATATGTGGATTTATTTATGAGTAGTCCTGTGATTTATCAGTATTGTATGTAAACTGAGTGAAAGATGTGCTTTCACTCACATCGAAGTTTGTTTTGTTCAAAAATTTTTTTTTTTTTTTCGTACGGAAGATTTGTGACCGTAGATTTAATGAAAATAGCTTACGCGAAATTTCCAATCAAATTGTGCCTTCCTTTCATGTTTTTAGATTGCGGAAAAGTTTCAAACACATAGTTCATTAGGAGTAAATTGATGAAAATAATTTCTGATGTAAAAATAACCTTTTTTTAAAACACACGCTATTCACAAGCTTAGCTTTTTATAAGTGATTCCTACGATCCCTTCCAGATTTATCATCAGATCCGGAATACTATATGGAGGCAAAGGACTCATCAAAACCAATCATACGAGCCCAAACTCAATGGGGTTGCAGCTTTTTATTGCGGAGTTCCTATGGCGATCTTCCAGCTCCAGCATTAGATCAGTGTCTCCAGTTATATTGTCATACGATATACATATGCGTCCAAAATTTCAGTTCAATCAGAAACCGGAATGTAGGTCAAACTTGCAAGATTTGGTAACACACAAAGAGCGGGTAAAACTGAATATAAGTGTGTAAATAATCGTTACTATGTAATTACTATATTACAGTAAACATAGCCATAAATATTATATACCTAGCTGAATGAGGAGTCCATTCAATTTGAATATTCATTCATGAACATAATATACGCACAAATGAATAACTGCAATTACAGATGTTAGTAGAGCATGTGATTTCTGATGGTTTTTTGATCTCGTTTTAAAAACACTTATGTTTATGAGTAACGTAAATCACCGATTATAGCCAATATTTCTGCAGGAGGATATTATAAGTTAAGTTTAAATTGTCTTGTATCAGTCTCATTTTATAATCTCATCAGTTTTGGATTAATTTAGTCAAAACTAAGCAAAATTGACTTAATCACAGCTATAATAAAAATGCTAAACTAGTTTGGATTTATTGTTCTCGCATAAAGGGTTTTAATTCAAAAATGCTTAATATAGGTATTACCATAATCTTAAGAACGTTACATGCATGGCGAAGCGTAAGATTTGGAGTTACGAAATTTTGAATGGGAAAGAAGCATATACAAATAATTTATGTTAGAACATACACCATTTCTACGCAAGTATTCTAGTAATACGCATTTCCAAAAACATCTTATTTTGATAATTTGGCTTATATATATATGTATATATATATATATATATATATATATATAATCGTAATCTCGGCAACAGCTGCAAGTTACATAACATTTAGTATGCAGGGAGTTTTGGGGGAGAAAAGTCGGTGCAGCTAGGTTTTATAAACTGCGCATTTTATATAATACTTATTTATTCTTTCGTCGTGCAACAATATATCAATAATTCCGACTCTATAATCGCAGTTTGGTTAAATTATGCGTTGTTCGGAAATTCGGAATCGGAACGGAATGAAATTCGAAGAAAAAAAAAATGTGTTTCTTCATATTTTTTACTAATCAACGAGCTCCGAGCAAAGCTTGGTTATTCAGATACTTAATTTAACACACGCTTCAGCATAACTGGTTATGTTCAAAAATATATGATAAAACCTTGTTTTATGTCTATCGTAGGATGTGTTAAGGGTGTCACAGACGGCAAAGATACTTTAATATTTTATCTTAAGATGTCCAGCACGTAACAATATGAAAATAAAATATAGTATCTTACCCGTCTATGATAGTTCATACAAACATATAGCAAGCGTTATATCTTAACATTAAATATTATATTATTTTCGCCGTCTGTGATGCCCGTTACTTATGAGTTATTAAAACATGGAATTCAATGATAACGCGCTAAATATCTCTATTTGGACGCGTGTCGTTTGCCCATCATCAGACCCTCTTCAATCCTCACCTCCCAAATTGAATTTGATCCGTTACGTTCACTGGTGTTTCTACTGATGACTGCCTTTGTTTTTTGGTAACGTGTAGAAAAAAACGGGAGTTATTGAGTGTGAACGTTTTGTGATATTTTTTTTGGTCGCTATCAATTTTTATGATTGCGACACAAATTGAGTTTGTAACTGTATTCCTATCCATTCCCTTTTAAATGTATTTTTATTGGATTCCAATAATTTTTTTGGTTGAATTTTTCATTGCGTCACAGCTAACCCTATCTACACCATTATTATTTACAAAACGTACATTCCATGTGTGTAAAGCAATCATCGAAAAAATGTAAAATCCATTTAAAAACAAGTTGCAATAAACCTATTTTATGATAGCGGTTGGTTAAAGTTCACACTTAAAGTGAAAGGGTAAGTTTCAGCATTATATTAGCTCTAAAACCACCACGGATAGAATATTGGAATACGGTGATGGTATGTATAAAAAAAGCACCTTGAATCTATTTAAATAAATACATATAGGTCAGAATTATAATCACAACTACGATGAGCAGGCTATGTATAAAAAAAATATTATAAAAATTGAAGACGGAGCCTGCGATACCTTTAGTATTAATGATTTTTCACATACCGACACTCATAACCCTTTCACCTCTCTGTGATCTCGGTTCCCCTCAGATGGGATCTAAATTGCTCCTTAACAATATACTTTTGAGATTAAAAGGGTGTCTGAAGCCGCCAGCACGGGTATGCATAAACAATGTCGCAAACGCCACGCAAGATGTGTACTAATATTCAAATTACTATTTCAATTTATAGTGCAATTATAGTCGAGATTAAAAGGTTTTCAGTAATAGCATCAGCGTATTACAGTCATGTGTAAAATAATAATAATTTAAGACTGAAAGAAAGGCATTACTCTACTACTATATATACTATTACATAGTATTACGTTTTTAATTTGGCAGGTTAAAAATATAATCTTAAAATTGAATAAAATCCAATAACACTACATTACATGCCAATGCACTTTGCATTCAAAGGCCTATTTATAAGCTTACAATACATACGAGTGAATATGAAAAGGAATTATAAATAGCTCAGTAAGTTTTAAAACAGCGAAAGCATCGAGTTTATTCAGTTAAAAAATTAATAAAGACGGAGTGAAAAGTTGAAGGAAGTCAGCGGAGTGTGTGTTGCAGACTGGAGTCGATAATTGCTGAGGATCGAGTTGAAGGAGCTCTGTAACTTGGCCGGCCAACTCGACTTATTAGTGTCAAACACACAAGTTCGAGATACCGATCGAAGGTTCTAGAATATGGGACACGGCTATTTTGATTTAATACTCATCTACAACTAACCACTACTACTATCTACTAATACCAATAAAATTATAGTCTATTCGCGTTAAGAAGGCAGTGAATCATGCGTACAAATGTCAAAATGTATCAATGTAAAAATAAGGGTCACGTCACACCGAGATGCGACGTGACGCGAGTCGCGACACGTTTACTTGCAAGAGTTCTAATTTCGAGCTGAACAGCTACGCAGCCCGGCGCCACTCTTGCAATGAAACGTGTATTGAATGTTCTTGTGTAGTGAATAAAGTTTAATTTTGAATCGCTATCTTAAAAATCTTGCACCGCGTTGCGTCGCGTCATATAACTGTGTGAACTGACGCTGTGTTCACATTAGCTAATTAAGCATTTTGACATAATACATGCAGGTACGCATGATTCACTGCCCTAACGCGGATAGAATTAAGGTACTACTTATTAGCTGTAACCTTCCGTGGCACTTATAACTTTATAATATTATACTTTTCGGCACTTTAGTAAATATAAATATTTAGACTAACTAAATCCTTGAAGTGTTAGATTAGGTAGGATAGTTTTGACATGCGTCCAAATCGAGATCTGGTATTTACAAAAACAACCTAATCATTATCGTTTAATTGAACATTAAGAAGACAGTATAAATATCGTATATACATTAAAATACGAGTACCTTCTTTCCTGAAAAACAAGGATACATAACCATCTAAATAATGATTCGTTAAAATGTGAACTCCTAAAGAAATTAATTACAAAAGTTCCTTTGAAGTAACCACAACATGGCGATCAATTAATACCGCGGAAATGATTGAAGTATAGAAAAATATTTTGTATCAAAACAAAGCAACTCTGATCACTTTGCCCTCTTGTTTTCTCTTTGTGTTGAATAACATCGTTATTAATTAATATATCAATTCAATGTCTCTGTTAAGACATTGACTTTATTTTGTTTTTATTGAAGGTATAGTAGGTATATCTTCAAAAAAAGAAAAAGTTTTCATGAATATTTGTTACTAAATCGATTGAAAACCCTAACCAAGAGCGTGTCAGGACACGCCTTATAGATGCGTTCCGTATATATCTACTCGCAATAGGTTTTCTTTACTTCAAAAGTTATTGTTCGGATTTTCTGAAAATAATTTTTCCTCAAGAGTATTTAAGCCAATACCATGGGGAAGTTTCAAGTTTCAACCTCTTATAGTTTGGAAATGCTACTTGCGACCAACTTGCAAACCACTTTGCAGGCCGATTACTCGAAATGGTTTTCTTTATAAAACGTGTATGAAACCTGACCTTTATTTGAAAAGACCTATTCAACGATATACCATACAATGGGGAAGGCATCATTCAAATAAAAAAATATTCATATTTTATACTTCTAAAACAAAATCTATACAGTTACACAATCTATAATGGTGGACAGACGGACAGACGGACAGATAGATAGACAGGTTAGACAGATAGACAGACATAATTACGGACGGACAGACTGAAACTATAAGGGTATCCCTATAGCTATGGTTATGCGACTAGATTAACCCATAAGGCGATTTTTGGTAAAAAAACCGTCTTTCAATACAGCTCAAAGACTAAATTACTCTCTAGTTTGTATTTTAAATAGACACATAAAGATACAATTAACGGCAAAAATAATTTTGACGTGAAAGCATTTAATAGGAAAATATTATGTAGACATTCATTTGTTTCGGAAGAAAATAATTAGAAAGCAAGACGCTCATTCTCATGCATTTATGCATTTATGCATCTTGTTTTTTTACTAACTGTTATTAGGTACCTGATTAGATTGCTGTAAATAATTACGAGTATTTAAAATTAATAACTGCGCATTCACTATATAGGAATTACCTATTGTGGAAACTAGCGGACTCATTAAATATTGGTGGTTATGGCCCCTTCTGCAATAACTGTAGGCACTTATTATCTGCGTGCCAAAAGTAGCCTAACCTAACACCTGAAGTACCTACATCTGCAGTACTTTTCACTTTTATATACTTTCACGTTACTTTCTATGTTTATGAAAATGTATGCTTAAACTGGATACCCATTTTTTTAGTATGAAAATATTTGTACCTAACACAAAAGGCAAACGTGAATGCCAAACTTAAAACAGCTTTTATGCTTCGTTATTTTTTAAATAAGGTAAGTAAAAGGAGGTTAAAACTTTTACCTGACATCAAATAGAATATAGTGCGCAATAACGTGCCTCGATGTGCACTGAAAAATTCCAACATTTACGATCTAAAACAGGCGTTTATCCGCGGAGCGTCTCCCACGGGCCAGTTCATACAATATTCATATACATTTAAAGGACCTTATTCATTATATGTAGTGCTATAAAAGTCACGAAGGAGAGGAAATTATTTGTACAACATTTTTCTCTTTAGGTAAGTGTCTGAAACGGAAGTAGGTCTTTACTCTAGTTTATTTATTGTAGCTAGCAAAACCATACGCGAAGATTAACAAACTTATTGCTCAACTCAAAGCCAGGCTCGTAGCCAGCACCTACTTTATCCTTAAAGCCTGTGAAATAAGAAGAAAACTCACAAGCGTCACAACAATTTGAAAATATTGTCAGTCAGTGTGCAAACCTCCTATATAGAGGCTATTGGTGGCGCCGTGTGCTAGCGACATATGCCCTGTTATGTTTCCTTTTACATGTCAAAGCGTCGTATAAATCGATTCTGCCAAATAGAAGGTGACAATGGACCAAGTCTGTATTGATATACGATTGTTACGAATTTGTCAGCTTTAAAAACAAACAACTGGATATGGCTTTCATCTTTGTGTATCTTTCAAATATTTAATCTCGACAAAGGAACCTTTTTAGGAATTCTGTGCACAGAAGGTTCAAGTGAAAGTATATCGGAAAGTTTTCATGGTAATATTCCACTATTATTATTTAAGCTTGTACATACAATTATACGTAATTAATACACGTAAAATGTATTTCACTTTTCCTCGTTCGAATAAAATTATAATTTAATCACGGAATCTTGTCAAAAATGTTCGTTCTTTTTCTGTAATTTTCTTTGTTTCATTTATAATTGCTACTCTTACTCGTTAATGTCAAGGGAAATGAATAATAGCAATGTGAGTTTGTGATAAACCCGTAATTATTACGTTATGTGTTTTTCCTGATGTGAGGAAATAGGTATTCTAGAAAAAAAAACTTATTTCAATTCAGTTAGGAAATCAAACCCAAATCCTCAACTAGATTTCTGGTTCCAGATGTTTTGTTTTATGGTCAGTTTACACTAAAACGAGGCGATACGCGACACGATGCTGCATTTTTAAAACAGTGATTCAAAATTAAGCTTAAAATACTATTATTAAATTATTAATAATTAAATTATAAAAACAAAATACAGTACATAAGGTGATACTACTGTGCTACTCATACGCTAAAACATACATGCACATGTATACTCACATGGATTACTGAAATTACTGTAAGCTTCTCAGTAACACTTTGTACTACCTGTATTAATGTTTTGATAAGGTGTCCATCTGTATAGTTTGAACATAAGCTATTTTACTCGCTGGCTTCTGTTTCTAAAAAAAATGTTGTGCACATGTATAACTGGATTTTGGATTACTTTACTTGGTTCAAATAGTATCATCCATAGGGATGTCTTGATAAGTAGTCTACGAGGGCGGCACTGAAAATTTCGGGAATCAAGGAAGTGACACAACATAACTATTTAAAAATGTATTTATTGCTTTTCGAAGTATTCTCCGCGAAATTTGACACATTTTTCCATACGATGGAACCAATCATTGAAGCAACCATTCCATTCGGAAGTTGGGGTCTCCAAAATGGCCGTTTTGTAGGCGTCCACAGCTTCTTCAAGTGATGAAAATCTCTGACCACGCAATTTATTCTTTATTTTAGGGAAAGTATAGAAATCATTAGGGCTTAGGTCGGGGCTGTACGGCGGATGGTCTAATAATTCTATGATTTCTTGCTCTAAAAACTCGCAAAAAGAACTCGCATTGTCGTGATGGAGGATGATGCGGCGGTTGCAGTTCTCTTTACGGAGTTCAGAAACGACCTGTGGCAAACAAATGTTAGCATACCATTCTGAATTAACCGTTCTTTGTCCCTCAAGAGGAATAGTCGCAACATGGCCGGTTTTGGAGACAAACGTGGCCACCATTTTTTTGCAACACTCCGTGAACGAACAATTTTTGTTGGCTTTAACTCATTTTCGAACACCCAAACTCGTGACTAGTTTTTTGTTTCGGGTTCGTACGCGTATATCCAGGATTCGTCACCTGATACGATGTTGTATACAGCATTTGAGGATCCTGCGTGGAATCTTTCGAGAGTTCTGACGCACCAAGTAACGCGAGCCGCTTTTTGCTCTTCACAGAGCAAATGCGGTATTCATCGGGAAAACAACTTTTTTACACCTAATTGTTCATGCAAGATTATTTGTATTTGACTCATGTCAATGTCTAAAGTTGCCTGAATTTCGCGGTATGTCACATGTCGATCTTCCTCAATCAGACGTGTATCGTTTTGTGTAGTGAATAAAGTTCAATTTTGAATTGCTGTTAAAAGTACGCACCGCGTCGCGTTTCCGTGTGAACTGACGCTTATATGTAAGGATACAATACATAACCTGTAATTGAAGAGAGCAAATAGCCAATTAAGAGATTGCCTTAATTAGTGAAGCCCGGCTGCACCTGCGTGTCATAACTCAGAGACTTCTTACTGTGCTATTTTTCTTTCTTATGGCCATATTCATTTGGGAAATTTTACTTTACAAGCAATTTAAATGGATAAAGATAAGATCACTCTTTACAATAGACAAAATGTATAAACATTGACACAGATGAACAGTTATAAAGAGTTGTTGTTATTTAAACTACCTAATTGATTTTCCATATTTTTGATAAAATGTGGCCCCGCCGTATTTCTTACGCCGCGCCGTGCCGGTTCTTTTCGGTGGGTGAGCTCAGCAAAAAAATACTACATTTATTTCCGTTGTCTGATACACGTAACACAAGTTCTTCGAGAACTTAGCACGGGACTAGATTGATGTGGTGTAAAAGCGTTGATCGATATTATTATTATAAAATTGCAGAATGCATTTCATCATAATTCATCTCTGTAAAGTCTGTGACTGAGATGTTCCACAATTTGTTAAATGCATTACATTTTATCCTTAATTTTTAAGGAGATCTTGCCCGCGACTTCATGCGCCAAAACCGTACATTTTGGCACTATAAAAAGTAGCCAACGTTCTTCCCCGTGGTCTACTCCATTTCTGTGCCAAATATCATCAAAATCGATCAAAACAAATGGAACGACTTGAAAGAATCAAATCTTTATAGACTTCGCTACTGGAATGTAGCGAAGGCTGTATAAAATGATTAATGACGAATGATTTTTAACATGTTTTTTTATTGTCCGCTAAAGTATAAATTAGGAGGCTGTTTTCAAGCGAGAATAATAATAATAGAAGTAGAAGATTAATATCTATAATAATATTATATTATTAATATTATTATTTTATCTACGAAAAGGTTGATTCTTTCGATTCTTTCGATTGATTCTTTCGGCTTTGTATGTATTTTAGGTTGAGATTCCCGTGTAAAAAGTAAATTAAAAAAAGTACTAACCTAAATAATATATTTATTATACCTACTATAAGATGCAATGTTTCCAAAATCTTCGAGTACCTATTAAAATAATTAAATTTGAGCAACTTTTGTGCCCTACCATAGAGAATAATATGATTATTACGAGCAATCCTAGCTAGTGCCTAATGGGAATGAATTGCTCGCGAACAAACATTACTTTGGAATTAGTACATTTTTCTGTGCTATCTTAACGCGATTCGTCTCGGCTAAGGATCAGTTCACACCGGGACGCGACGCGTCGTGACAGTGCCTGAAGGTGCTGTAATAATAATATTCATATGTATGTGTGCTGCACAATATCAATATACTGATACAAAATAGGTACAGCACCGCATAGCGCGCGTGCAATTCCGATTTTGTATCGCTATTAAAAAGTGTGCGCCGCATCGCGTCTCGGCGTGAACTGTCCCTAAAACAGATTTATTGCGAGTCTAAATTGATTTAAGCTGCAGCTTGACTTTCCACGGCGATGTAGATTTTAATTACCCGCTAATTTTATTTAAATCCCTCTAAAATCTTACTTACATCTACAAGGAAATTAAAACTCGTCTGAAGATTAGATCCGCTTGATTAAATTATGAACGTAGGTAAAACAGTTTTACTTGTTACTTTGAGTTTAAAAAAAACAATTGTAAAACTAAGAGGGAACATACCTACTTAGATATGAAGTTTATGAAATGCATATTTATGGTTAAATATACAGTATTCTCCGAGTGAAGTAACCACTCTTGAAATACTGTAGTGCCTGGGACAGTTGGTTTTTAAATGTCGTATGGTTGCCGTTGTCGTTGCCGGTTACGCGTATAAGTAAGTAATAGCACAGATTACTAAATAGCTAACTACGTAATAGTAGGTATGTAGGTACGCTTGCATTCGAGTTAGAAATGTGGATTTGTATTTTTTGCATAAAAAATATTATAAGTAATTTGGCCAAATAGAATGGAGCTAGCAATAATAATGATAATAACAAAATCGGATAAAATCTCTTTCTTTAGCGTTACTCGGCATTGCAGCAACAATGCAATCTTTATTAGTATTATAGTCGCGTTCATTTCCAAACGCGCTGTGCTGCGACGCACAACACGGGTTTCTATTGCATTTTTAATCGCAGGAATAAAAATTATATAGTTTCCCGCCTGAGAATATTTATATGATATGATAATAATATGTGTTCATTGATTCTGAAATTACAATACCGATACACAATAGGATAAGGTAAAAAAATATAATAAAACAATAGAATATTATATACACTACGCAGTACCTACGAAGCGAGCCTCAGAAGAAAAGCTCACCCCGCAGCGTACCGGGCTCAAATGTTCCCATGATGCCAGCCGCATTGCTGCGCTGAAAGGCCAGGGAAACATCTGAGCCAGGTACGCCCCGGAGCGGGGGTCGTTGCCGCAGCCGCCGGCCCAGCTCACAATCTTCTTCTCATTTACATGATAATAATTAAAGAAAACATGGAACGTTCAACATATGCCGTAATTTGATTTCTATGTGGTTGGTATTGTGTGTAATTTCAGCACAATTTAGGCTTTCATCAATTTATTAATTGATTTAAATAGTGAAGTTATCTACATCATAAGTATAATAAACTGGAACACTACTCCTCCTACATTCTTGTGATTAATATCGTTGCGGGTCCCTATACAGATTTAGCATGTTCTTCGGGCACCCCTGAGATCATATGGGCCAATGACCGTTAAAAATACAACAAGATTTGTCAAAACAACGTCAAATTAGTAAATAGTCAACAAATAGAAATAAAAAAGCAAACTGAGGTTGTTTACTTAATTTTTTGCCGCTGAAATTGCTGACGATTATTTGGCGAGTTTCGCCACGTATTTTGTAGTCGGGGAGCCTAACAGCGTACATGTTTATCCAATTTGGTATAGTCTGGAAAGTTGCAAGTTCGCAACACGTGTGACGCTCAAATTAGAGATTCGTATTAATTTAGGGCCCGCTCTGACAAGACAGCGAAGTTTCCCGAACATTTGCGTGACCTTTTTTCACATGCAAAAATATAAGTCGTAAAGTGTGTCTTTAATTTAAACTTTTGACAAGGCAATAATTGATTACTTATACATATTGATTTAAATTTAAAAGCAGTACATTGATAATACTACTTTTATCAATGTTAAATTCTTGTGGATGTATGGATAGTTATATGGTTGAATGGATAGATATATGGATGGATGGACGTTTGTTACTCTTTCATACAGAAAGTAATGAACAGATTTTGATGAAATTCGGTATGGTAATAGTTTGAACTCTGAATTAACACATAGGCTACCTTTTATCCCGAAAAAGTACAGTGTTCCCGTGGGTATGCCACGTAAAGTATCTGTATTTACGCGGGCGGACTGGCGGGCATAAGCTAGTATCTTATATGTGCCAAGTTTTTTTTCTCCTTCAAATGAACAAAATAAAGTTTACTGTTTCTCTAATTGAATAGCTTTATTTCTTCATAACGCCATTAATAAAACGATATCGTGTTGTTTGCATAAACGACCCCACTGTATTTCATGGCATAAAATAAAAACAGTATCAAAGCTAAAACGGAACTGTGCTATAAAAAATTAAATAGCTCAGAAAACACTAGTTTTAGTGCAAGTTTCATCGTTCTTAAAACACAAAATACACCTTTAAGTAAAAAACACACTAAATAAGCGCAGGCGGGTTTTCACCCGACTGCCAAAGAAAGTTTATGTATTTCTAGCGTATGTATGACGTATATATGTAAGTGTATTTTTCCATTTGAATTCCTTGAAGATTCGCTTCAATTGGGAAAATGAGACTCCGCTGTCCATCCGTCTGTCACCAGGCTGTATCTCATGAACCGTGATAGTTAAGTCACTTGAAATTTTCACAGATGATGTATTTCTGTTGCCCCTATAACAACAAATACTAAAATCACAATAAAATAAATATTTAAGTGGGGCTCTCATGCAACGAACGTGAATACGTAATGACGTTATAGCCGTTTTGTACTGAACCCTTCGAGCTCCGTCCGACTTGTACTTGGTCGGTTTTATAGTAATAAGTACTGAAATGACACGACGCAACAGTATGTGCGTTTCGAGTATCTATGCGAGAATCGCCTTAGATACATTTCTACGACATCTTTTATTTTCTATTCAACTTTTATGAAACACGTTAACGAATTAAGCTTAACGATAGTGCTGTGAACAAACTTAATATTGTTTGTACAACTGCGATTGTCCAGACTCCAGATGTGAAACACAATTGAATACTAAGTATCCTCGTGTTTCATTGTATTCTTGTTTTTGCACACGACTGTCACTTAGAATTTGATGTTAATATTTTTTAACTTTTTTTTTTAACCCATATGTTGCTACGTTTTGAAAAGTCATTATACTAATACGTGAGTCAAAAATTTCAAGTACAGTTTTACGAGAATTGTGCGTACGGCTGAGTGTGAAATTTGGCACATTAAAAGTTTAAGTGGAGGAAGGCCTGCCAAAAGCTAATATTTTTGAAAATAACGCTAAGAAATTCATTAAATTTATAAAAATAACAACAAAACACTACCGCACTCATAATAGCATTTTTGTTTATATTACAGTAGGTTTGACACAATTGTCAATGAGTGTCAATCTTTCTTTTACAATCCATAAACAACATTTTTTTTTGTGTATCTAAGAGGCAAAAGAAAGCTAAAAGCGTTGAAACTTTAAAATGAAAACATGAATCATGCGACACAGGACGACCTCTAGTCTTAATAGATACTTCTAAACTTCCCATAGAACTCAACCTTTTGATTTTAAGTGCTATGGTATAGAGACTATGTGGACTCTCATACACTATTTTTTCACAAAATTTTAACAACTTTTCCTTTAATTTATATTAAAAATGCACGTTTTACACATGGCCGAAGCTTAATTGGATGAGAATTTAGGAGTTGGCCCTAATTCATAAAGGGCGACATTCCATTTGAATGAATTAGCTCGCAGCGAATTTTATTCAATGTGCCATACGTTTAGTTACAAAAATTGCGTTAGTGAACCTGAGACAAGGATGTAGAACTCTGGAAAGGTTAATTGAAATATTATAAAAAAACAAGCTTTTACCCGCGGCTCCGCTCGCGTAAATACAGTATCCTACGGGAACACTGTTCTTATGCGAGATAAAATGTAGCCGACGTGGTAATCCAGAGCTCAAACTACTACCATACCAAATTTCATCAAAATCCGTTCAGTAGTTTTTGCGTGAAAGAGTAACAAATATTCGTCCATCTATCCATCCATCCATCCACCCATCCATCCATCGATCTTCACAAACTTTCAAATTAATAATACTAATATTAGTGCCATTGAGGTAATTACTTTTTTGGTATGTGTAAAACAATCTAAAAATTGGTTTGTTTGGTTTAAAAAGTATAAGAAGTTACTCTTTTTTATAGTAACCTTACATAACTATTGTAGATAATTCAGATTTATTTATGCGTATGATCTTTAATTATAATCATTAGTCCTACAACAATACACAGACAACAAATTCCGTATATCGTGCCAGAAAAAGCCTAAACTGTGTTAAATTCCATTAATGTGTGCGTAACCTGTGGGTATTTTAAATTCCTGGTTATAAACTTTTTAAGCTATTGCATAGCTTTTATCGCGGGCTTTGAGCGCGGCGACCGAATCAAGAAATTCCGTAACGAAAATAAACCTAACACCCCCCACTCCGACCGGCACAGCGGTGCGTCGTTGAAAGCCGTGCATCGTCTAACGTCGTTTCAGTTCGGCAGACTTCGGCACGGTGTTTGTGTGCGTGCGACTAGACGTATGCGTGTAGCCTTACTATGCAATAGCTTTACCGCGGCAGTCCCCGAGTGCCACACGTATTTTTTTTTCTATAAACAATTTAAAGCTTGTGTAACTTTGGCGTACCCTTTATCTACCCGTTTAAGTACTCTAAGACTTTCCAATAACAATACTATTTAGTAAGATTTTCGGCTAACCCATCTAGTATCTTTATGAGAGCCGATACTAGAGGCAGGGGAGTAGGCGGTCTCAAGGACCGTCTGCTGTAAAGTATCGCTTAATGACGTGTAACGAGCGCGGTCTCCTCATATCCGTATGTATAGCGGAAATGAAACAATACATATAAAAATTTATGGTGGGGTCAAAACCGCCTCGCACCGCCATAAACTGGTTAAATAAATTTAATGTTTAACATTATCGTCATTTATTTGCATTGCGGCCTAAATAATATTTTAGTAATTTATTTAGTTTCATTACATGTACTCGTTTACGAATTGTACTAGATTTTTTTTAAGGAGAGAAAGCTTAATCGTTTAAATATGAGGAAAAATATTATTAGGATAAATTAAATCACAATTTTTCAATTCCTTTTTCCATAAAAGGTTTCAGATAAAGTAAACATTTTTTTGGGAAAATTATTATTTCAATGACGAATTAGCGAGTTACGCGAACTCTACAATCTCATTATCTATCTCCGCCCGTAGCTCCATTATAAATTTTACTCAATTTACATACAAAATTAATAAACTTTTTAGATAGCTTTGTCAAGTTCTTCTGGAATAATAATGTTATGGATAGCTTCGTGATTATTTAAAAACGAAGCGAAGTTGTCATAACTTTTTTGTTACAAATAAATACTTTGTCTGATTTGGCTCATACAAATCGGGTGTCATTTAGAAAATCAGTACCAGGGAAATCGAGCTCTGCTCGGAGGTCTAGTGGAAAAAAAAAGAATCACAAAAATATTTTACCGGGATCGAAACCATCACATTCCGAATTTTCGAACAAAACAAAAAACATAATAAACTGCCAATCGGACTAATATAATAAAGTCGAAATTATTGATTTATTGTTGCACGATGAAAAAAAACATATAGCTTAAAATGTGCAAGTTTCCCAGGGATAAGACCTAGCTCGATCGTTTTTGCTCACCCAATATCCCTGCATACTAAATGTCATGGTAATACTTGCGACCGTTTTCGAAAATCCGATTATATATATACAAGATTGTCTCGTTTAAAGTACAAGATAGCTACGATAAGGAAAAAAGTTTGAGTTAATGATTAGAGTGCTGTAGGTTGCAAACGTTTGCAACGTGTTTGTTCATTAGGATTTATGTCGCTTGAAAAAAACGCACATAAATTTTTATATTCCCGACATACAAACGAAGTCGTCAAGTTATACTTTACGGTAACATCTATGATATATGCATAACCCGTCACTGCAGGCCCACTCCCTCATCTCATTACCTCGGGTCTCGCAGACCGTCAGACGGGGTATTTATGGTCCCCAGCGACTGGACGACGTTTGATTTATCGCATCGACTCAGTCGCGTGATGAAGGTGACTAGAAATATAAGTGACTGTTGTGGGCTGCGACGTCTTGGTTCTTACAGATCCTTCTTATGTTTGAGTGGTGATAATAATAATACAGCAACAATTGTGATATTCTTCTTTATTGGTACATATGAGAGAGATGCTTAACACAGATACGTATTACATATTATGAGAGGTGGTTAACATAGATACGTTTATACTATCTATAGCCTTTTGGGAGGGTGTCGCAACTGGCGATCGTAAGTATGGGCGTTCGAAATTCAAAATTATACCTAAATATCGTCTGTGCAAACCATATAACTGGCTCGCTCTTATAACGTGTGTACTTTTTCACACATCGCCTGTGATTGATGATGCAGAAATAGAAGAAGATTATTTTTAAATTTCAAAATTCAAAATTCTATAGGTTTGAAAACTTAATTGCAACTATTACAAAATTCTGTTATTTGCAAAAAACTGTGATTTTTATTGAAGTAAACTCGAAATCAATATTTATTAAGAAGAAACCATGGAGAATAGAGGTAAGGAGTACCATCTCCATACATGAAAAGTGTCCGTAAAATAGCGTTAAATAGGGGGCGCTACAGACGCAAGGGTGTAAAGCGACAAAACTTAAACGGATAATTAAATCTTGGAATCTTCTTCGGTTTTATGTATAAAAATATTTTTGACTATACGAGTAATTCGAATATTCATGATTTACTGAATTAACTACTAAAAAGTAGTCATAGTTATTAAAAATTATAACTTCATAGCACACACCCTTGCCACTCTAGCGCCATTATGGCCAGTTTTAGAACTATTATTTAATTTCTTTTGTCGGACACTTTTTAGCTTTTCTGCCTTAGAGAGATGGTACTCCTTACATCTATTCTCCATGGAAGAAACAATGATTTTGATAAAATAATTTAATGTATATAACCACTATATAAACATGCTTGAACTCAAAGAATATCGGTGAGTATTTGTATTTGTATTTATTTATATTTATCCATATCTTCTCGATTTAAAAGACACCTATTTTTTTCAATAAATTAAATATATTGTGTAGTGATTTTAATGTGCATTCTAAGATTTAAGATTCTAAAGTTTCTCTATTAATAATATAAGAATTGAATGTTTAATGCACGCAATATGTTTAAAACAAAGTCTATTGTATATTGCTTACCTAATATTGGTTATACTTGATATTTTATTTATAAAAATACATACATATTACCTTTTCTTCTAAGTTCTACCCGTCAGTATAAGCTTTATAGTTTAAATAGGTGCATAATAATATTTATATTTTATTTTTAATATACTATTGTACAGTTTTACCACATACTTAATTATATAATTTTACATTTAGTTCGACCTTTGTTAGTATCGCTAAAAAGTAAAATGTTGTGTAATTTCATAATTTACATGTATTGAATTTCAATTTCAAGGGCCCGCAATAATATTGACAACATTCAGAACATATTTCAAGAATTCTCATTCAATAATGTTTCGTTACGTGGTAACGCCGCAGTCAAATGTTCCGTGTAGGCCCACAGAAGTGTACCTATTTTGCACCAACGGATAACCGCTGAAGATAATCAGGCTATGCCGTATGTGATAACCTGAAATATTTTGGTTAACTTTAGCCCTCGTACCAACGAGAGATTTTTCTGTGGTCGCGACTCGTGGCAGAAAAAACTGCACTGTAAATAGAACTCTGCAGCTAACCTACAATAGAGCTGAAAATCGAAGTGTCAAGTGTAAAATGTCAGATTTTACAGCTGTACACGATTTTCAGCTGTGTCGTACTCGTATTAGCGTAGAGTTACATTATATTCTATGTATTTATCTATTTATAGTGCAGTTTATTCTGTCGCGACTACATAAATGCTTTTGCTTTTTGACAGAGATTTTTGATTGAGACTTTTTGAAGACACTGCACCCCACGCTTTTTTACAATAATAAACATTTATTTTTCATTAACACTATTCTTAATCCAAATTTATTAAATTTAATTTTTTATTTTTTAGTTAGATTTTCTATAAAAGCGTGTTTTTTTAGTTTTTTTAAAATATAATTTATTTCTTGCTTTTTAGTACGATTTGCCAAAGAGTAAGCCTGGAACTGCACGCATGATTATTTATTATAATAATTTATAATTTTTATTTTATTTTATTTTTTAATTATTAAAATTAAATTAAATCGAATTATTGAATTGTCATCGGTCTTTGACAGGTGTGCAAAGTTTAAAATAAAATCTGATGGTTCAAAGTAGGACAAAATCGAGCCCAATGGAGTCGGTTCGGTTACAAAAAAGCATGCAAGCAAGCAAACATACAGGTGAAACTAATAAAAGCGCTATAAAAATACAACGTTGCGGAGCGTCGCGTATCGTTTCGTATCGGCGTGAATTGACCCTTACGCTACCAGACAGCGGTTATATTAATAATTGTAATAAGTAACACCATGTAATACAAAATATTATTATTCTACCACTGATAATAATGTAATACCACAGATTATTAAATAGTTACAACGTAAGTAATACTGAGCATTATGGAGTTGATTACACGCATTATTAATTGTCTCGTCGGAATCCAGCAGTGATTACGTTGTCATTAAATATGTACGCCCGAGCGAGGCACATTAAAAGCATCTCCGATCCACTCCGGTACGTAAATATTTAACCGATTGGCTCTCCAGGTACCCCAGGTACTCTTGTGAATATATTTGACCACATACCCTTTGTCGAAAGCCTCCAAGAAACTATACATGCTCTCTAAAGGGGCCTAGAACAGGTGATAGTTTCATTGGCGTAATTGAATTAGACACCTCTATTGTGCTTCACGAACATTTCACGAACATTAATTAGTATGTAACAAAGTTTTACAAGTTAGTGTTCATCATACAAAACACATTTTCACAACTTTGAAATATGAATATACTTAGCATAATGGAATATATTATAGACAGAGTAATAATTAATATCTCCCCCACACCGATAAAATAACAGCCTCCGTGGTCCAGTAGTTAAGAGCTTGGCTCTCGACTCGGAGGTCGTGGCTTCGATTCCCGCGTTGGAACAATAAAAAATGTTGTTTCCATGTTTGCTTAGGACAATGCAGGCTGATCACCTGATTGTCTGACAAGAAAGATGATTCATGCGTCGGATGGGCATGTAAAAAGCGCTCCTGCTCCCGATCTCTCGCCAGTCGTGTCGGTCATTCGTCCCACTGGGTTTCGAGAGTAAAAGAAGAGAGAGTGCTCTTGTGTACTGCGCACACACTTGGGCACTATAAAATAACTCCTGCGTAGCTGGCCTGGTTTCAATGCAATTAGCCACCGTCACCTAAATCGGTGTGGGGAGCTATTATCATATAATTATCAATAATAATTTATAATTAATATAAACACGTATTATGTTTATACATTTTTTATTTCAAATGAAGTTTAATCTACTGAAAAAAAAACCAAGGTGTATGTAATATTGTATTTATCTTAGAATTAAAGGTAATTATGGCATACACACACATATTTATTACCATGGCTCTACCTGTGTACCTGATTTAGATACCTGATTCCTTTTTTTTCCGGTATTTACATTTTAAAACGATAGCATTATACCTACTTAGTACACATTCTGTATAATATGCTCCTTCACAATTATACTATCTATGGACACCACGTCAATCTGGCCCCGTGCAAAGTATCCGAAGAACTTGTATTACAGGTGCCAGACAACGGGAAGAAGGTATATTTAAATACTTTTATACTATAAATAAATAAAAGTTTTTTTATATTGTTCACATATTTAACACACATTCCAGGAACTTAGAATTTTTTTGTTCCCTCAGCGTTATTCGAACCCGCTACCTCCGCTTGACCGCCAACGCGCTAATCACTGAGCCACAGAGGTCGGCAAACTTTACAATAATTTAATGACTTTTTATATTAAAAGTATTCAATTAAAACAGTATCCAACGAAGACACCTTATCGTACAACAACGGTACCGCACAAGTAAACTCACTTGCGGTTTCTCCGTGAAATTACATTAAATCAAGTGAATTATTAAAACTTTAACTGAAATAGTTTCAGTGCTTCGGAACTTTTTGGAACATTTCATCAATCTTTGAATATTACTTACGTTTCATGTTTATTTTTACTGCTGCAATAAAACTCTACTTTGGGTACGAGTCACTTTTGAATTCAATCATTTTATGTTTAATTTTAATAGTGTTATGCGATACAATGTTATTTATTATTTAAACACGATACTGTCAATTTACTTCGTAGGGTCAGCTCACACAGAAACAAGACGATACGCGATGCGGCAATGCATTTTTAAATAGTGATTTAAAATTGAACTTTATTCAGGACACAAGATACACGTTTCATTGCAGGAGCGGCGTAGCGCTATGTGGAGCGATGCAGTTTGACATTCGAATTCTAAATAAAGTTCAATTTTGAATCGCTATCTTAAAAATGCAGCGCCGCGTCGTGTCTTGTTTCAGTGTTAACTGACACTTAGTCAGCTGTTAATAAACGAGCAGAAAATCTATTTTAAAAGCAGTGTAGTAGGATTTCTTAAAGATTATCAATATGTGAATTTTTGAAGAGAAATACGCACTTTATCAAAGTTAACATTGTAACTCTCGAAACTAACTACAATATAGTGTAATGAGTATTACGTAACATTTAATCTTAATACGAATCCCCAGTATGGCGCAACTGTAAATTTCAGTAAAATATCTCCTAAGGCGGCGAGGTCGAGTATTTTGTGTAATACATGGTTCCCTGAAGGCGTTGCTCGTAATTAATTTTCGGAAGATTACCCCTAGCGAAGATTTAAATTGGTAGATGTGACCCGACGCAACATTGACTGACGCTATCATTACGCCCGTTCAAAGTGAATAATATTATTTCATGAATTTTCGAGGGTTAACCACACCAATGATTTGAATCTTAAGATATGCCCTGATATCATAAATAGGAGCATTATTGACTGTCGCATAACATAAATTCAGCAAAAGAAAGAAATGGTGACTTTTTTATTTTTTATAAATAAAATAAATATAATAATTGCGCAGACTTACTATGAATTTTTATCGTCATTCAGTAGAATAGGGTTAGCATATGATTTAGAAATATTAAACAGTTTTTGTGTAAACCTTCTATGGTTAGCCATACCCAGTGTGACCGTGCAACATATCTAACTACTTAAGTCTTTGACCTATCTCACAGCTGTACAAATACTGGGATAAAGAAAGGTAGACCTGATGACGATGTCGGAATTAAACGGTATATATTTGACTAGGTTTAAACTAAGTAATGTAATAAGATGTACCCCTTACATTATGGTCCTACAGGGCTTAGGTGTTTCTACAGGGTGCTTTGTTATCCGAATGAAAATAATATTTAACCCAACATTAGACCACAATATTAATAAGTAATGGCAGTTCACATAACTAAAAATGCTCGTGATTTACAGAAAAATAACATGATTAATATTTCCTGACAACCCGCACTTCCGTACGGACACCATCGCTAAATCTCTAAGCTCTCATTACAAGGGCCAAAAGCGTGTGAGCAGAGGGTTTCTGCGGTATTTAACAACACATTCAATTTACTATCAATGAATTATAAATGAATCGTCTCGATTTCATAAGATTTTTTGGACCAATCAAAATGCGTTAAACGATGGTTTGACGTTTATGAGAATACCATTTTGCATTTTTAACATATCTAGACGGCATCAAAACTGTATTGTTGAAAGATTTAATTAGCAGAATCGACCTACTGTCACCCTAATTTAACATGTTTTTTTTTAAGTTTGAATGTTTGTGAGGATGTATGGATGAGTGTCAGTGTCACCCTATCAAAAATAAACCGTTGAACGGGCTTAAACGAAAAAATGTACGGTTCCAGAGGGCTAACAAATCTTCTACTTGCGCTACGGACGTCGCGGGCAACATCGAGTGTTTAATAAATAAAATAATCAGCTTAGCTTTTAACATACGTTGGTCAACAGAAACAAAATCGTCCGGCATAAACTGGTCAAAATGCAAAATGAGCTTTTGCATAATAGTTACTGTATAGTTTATATATCTTGTATAACTTGGAGCTCGTTAAAATATAATTTTACAAATGAAATTGTATAAATACGAATGCAATTACAAATAAATGGGATTTGCAATTAATAGTCGTTGAATAATTTGTAATTAGCATTGAACTTAATGGAATCGAGCACCGTATAATTATTGTTCATAAAATAATTATTATGAAATAATGACAACATAATGATTCTTTATATGTCATTATTTTTTCACAGACACATCAAAAGGATAGTTATAAAAATACCTATGACCTTATGAATGTATGAAGTTAGATCCTTGCATAAAGATTAAATATTGTAATATAAACATAATTATTATTATTATTATTGTTCAAGAATTAAAATAAGTCAGTTTGTACGAAACTTAATAACGAATCAAACATACGTAAAACTATTATTTTATGTAAATACTATTTATGTTACTATAACTTAATACTTATGTTGAGGACAGCGGCCTCGTAACGTGATTATTGCAGTGAATTGAAATTTGAACGATAAACAAGTGATTTAAAACAGTACATAAACTATAATAGTGAACACTCAGTGACTATATATGTATAGATTTCTATAGCATCAGTGTGTAAAAAGTCGTGTTAAATGTTGTTTTATGAACTTAAGGTTATTTTGCTTATATATTTTAAAGTGTAGTGAATTTTAACGTAGTTTGATTTATATAGATAAACATAATATCTAATAGGAAAAATAATAGTTTGGATTATATAATAAATGGATACGGAGTTATTAGGCAAAAAATGGTAAAAATACATAAGATTTCATACATAGTGTACCTTAGATTATGAATATCTTTTATATGGAATAAGATTATTAGTATATAAGGATTTATGTAATTGGGAATAACAACAAAGAATTTCACACACACTCTATACGGCATTGCCATGCGCCAGGTAAGGAAGACGAAAAAAGTGAAAATCGTTCTCCTCAAATAAGTGTTTTAATATCGCCCCGGCTCTGCCCAAATCGGTGTAACCTTGCTATCTTCGAGTCTAATCTGAGCCGGCGGTTGAAATCCTGTGGAATTATATAGTCCTGTACAGTAGTGCGTGGTCCTTCGGCGAGCCGGATCAGTAGTGCGTGGTACTTTGGCGAGACGGATTGGAAGATTGAAGAAATATTCGAAGTCCATATCAAGTTGAAAATAACGAAGACGGCACTTAGAAAAATTTGAACAGCTGTTTTGGACAGAAAAATTTCCGAAGATTCAAGATAGAAATTTTTACTGAAGACCGGACTTAGAAGATTTTCATCAGCTCTTCTGAACATAGAAAAATTTTTGAAGATTCAAGATAGAAATTTTTACTGAACACTGGACTTAGAAGATTTATTCAACACCGAACATAGAAGATTTTTATCAAGTCAGAACATTGGAAGTTTATCAAGATTTATCAACGGGAATCAACGCCGGGGATTAGATTGGACTCAGAAGATCGGACTCGAGGATACAAGGATACACCGCTGCGAACGGAAGCAAGGATTCGCAGATTTTTCGTCGGAAAAACCTACCGAAGATTCTTGAAAGAGAATTTTGAAGTTTAAAGATAAACATTGAAGATTAACATTTGAAGATTAACATTTGAAGATTAACTTAACATTGAAGATGGTTATGACAAGAAATCAGAGTGGGGCCGAGGAGAACCAGCAGCAACCACGTAGATCTCCGGATCCGCCACGATCGCCGTCCGCTGCCGCTACGAGCCAGCCGCCGCCGACCGAGGGAAGAGCGGATCTGCTTCAAACTATTTTGAAACCGAGACCAGGTATCAGCAAGGCGCCTGCAGCCTAG
This sequence comes from Phengaris alcon alcon, assembly GCA_037179445.1. Classification (NCBI taxonomy): domain Eukaryota; kingdom Metazoa; phylum Arthropoda; class Insecta; order Lepidoptera; family Lycaenidae; genus Phengaris; species Phengaris alcon. The sequence continues at coordinate 27,502 of JAYRCH010000023.1, read as the reverse complement.
GAAGTACAAGCCCTAGCCAGGAAAAAGGCTATTTCAATTAGATCGCGTCGATCGACAGCAAGTGTCGTCGCGCGTATGCACTACGAGGCGGAGGAGAAACTCGCCGCTCTCCGTAAGAAGGAACTGCAGATCGAAGCAGAACTTATAAAGAAGAAGATCACCGCTGACGTCGCCGCTGCAGAGGATGGTAGCAGCCTCGACGACGACGACGAGCAACGTGTCCGAGCCTGGCTAAGCGAACAGGGTCCCGAACCCGAAGAGGCTAGACAAGAGCCGACTTTAATGGAAGAAAGAGAGACGCCGAAGCCAGAAGACATGCCACCACAGGGAGGAAGACGCGAACCCCAGAAGACGAGGTTCGAGTGGCCGGAACAACGCCGCCCACGCTCACCAACACCGCCCACGTCTAGGGCTAATGGAGTGAAACATCCTGCCGAAACATTGGACAAACTGCTGAACCAACGCCAGTCGCGCCACACTACGGAGTTGCCCATATTCTCGGGTGCTCCCACCGAATGGTTGCCATATAAGCAGCCATGGAAGAGACCACTGCGTTCTACAAGCTCAAGCCGATCGAGAACTGAGCTCGCCTGAGAAGCTGCCTACGGGGAGAAGCAAGGGAAGCCGTGGCACCACTGCTGAGCGTCGCGACGCCGCCCGAACAAATAATGAACACCTTGGAACAATGCTTCGGTCGACCCGAAGTTATGGTCGACCGCATGATGGAAGACCTAAAGAAGATGCCGAGGCTCGGAGGTTCGGCGGCAGAACTCAACCAATTTGCAGTGAAGATTCAGAACATGGTAGCCATCCTGAGGAAGCTGAGGCATGGGTACCTTTTTAACCCGTTGCTCACGAGAGACATCCTGGAGAAGCTCAGCCCATACGAGAAGAGCAAGTGGTACGACTACGCAGAAGAGACGTCGCGCTTCAGGAACGAACCCGATGTCGTCCTTCTCTCTGAATTCTTAATGAGAGAAGCGGACAGGGCGCTGTGCTACGGGTTCAGCACTGTACCGAAGAAGGAAACACCGCACCCACCTCCTAACAAGAACGAAGCCAGAACGAGAAGGCCAGTCTTCGCGATAACAGAAGAGATAACAGGGTTCGGCGAGTCACAGCCAGCCAAAGAGAATACGTGAAGAGTCAACGAAGTGCCCGATATGTGCCGATGATCACGCTCTGTTTCGCTGTGCTGCTTTCAAGAAACTGAGAAGAGATGCAGAAGAGATGGGACACAGTCAAAAAGGAAGGGCTGTGTTTCCGGTGCATACGAAGCAGGCACAGAAGGTACAACTGCAGAGCGAAGCCGTGCGGTGTCAAGGGTTGCAACTTGCCTCATCATGCGCTGCTTCACGAAGACCGGTCCGGCGCCGCTCCGCAGACTGAGGACGCCATGATTACCGCATCGGTCACCTCCGACCGTGCGGTGAAGAATTTAAGTTGTCGGTCCACGGGGCGAAGCGAATATCTTCGCGCTGTTCGACGATGGCTCGTCAGTGACACTACTGGATGAAGACATCGCGAAGGCTATCGGCGCAGACGGCCCACCGAAGATGCTGAGAATGCATGGGATCAATGCCGAGAGAAGGGAAGAAAAAAGCCGACTCGTACAACTTGGCGTACGGGGTCACGACGGTACCAGATATGACATCACTGCGAGAACCGTGGACGGATTGAATCTACTTACTCAGTCCGTCCCGGAATCACTGTTCCGACTTGCTCACCTGCGTGATCTCAAGAACGAAGAGATGCTATGAAGACAAGAAATCACAACTTCTCATCGGCACGGACAACTGGCAGCTCATTGTGTCCAGGGAGCTGAGGATCGGCAAGAGAAACCAACCCGCAGCCTCGAAGACGAAGCTCGGCTGGGTAATTCATGGAAGCATCCCCAGACGCCTCATAAATCAGGAGGAACACGAGAACATCCTGCACGTGTTCCAGGCGAACGATTGGAGGAAATGGTGAAGAAATACTTCGAAATAGACGCACTGGGAATAGCGTCTAAGGCAAAGCTGACCAGAAGAGCAGCGAGTCATCGACCTCTTTGGCAGAACGGCCAAACGAACGGAAGAAGGTCGATTCCAAGTGGGGCTCCAGTGGCGCAAAGAGGGCGTCACATTAAACGTAATATCTAATAGGAAAAATAATAGTTTGGATTATATAATAAATGGATACGGAGTTATTAGGCAAAAAATGGTAAAAATACATAAAATTTCATACATGGTGTACCTTAGATTATGAATATCTTTTATATGGTATAAGATTATTAATATATAAGGATTTATGTAATTGGGAATAACAATAAAGAATTTCACACAACGAGTTTTACGAGTACTTCACCTGGCTCATGGAAAATAGACCATTCGGTCCTAAGCATGGCTCTGCCCCGCTTAGAATGGCTCTCCCATATTTATAATTCGGTCATATTGGCTGATATTGTGAACTCTTGTCAAAATGGCTTAAATTAACAATGAGTTTTCAAATGGCTTCAAGCTACAGTCATAATCAGTATCTTTTGGTGCAAATGTTGGATCGAATAATTTGAGCGTGTGTATCGGGAATTACCAGTAAGACGTGCCGAAGTCGGTTGAAGTTTGCACAATCAATCGGCACTTGGTGGATCTCGGTGAAGTTAGTACCGAGTTTAGTCTGACTCAGCATTGGATGGCCAATTTAGTTATTCCTTGTTGTGTTCGTTTTAATTATCATTACAGCAAACATGTAAGAAGTAAGAACATTACAACGATAAAATCAACAATGTATATTATAAAGGTTTAGGTTATTACATTATTTTATTTAAATATCATTCACCATGCAACAGTAGTAAAAATATAGTTATAAAAATAAAATAAGCCATATTATAAAATTCTTAATCTTGTGAATTGCTAAACAACTTCAGACTAGAATATGAGACGAATTTAAAAACATAATAAAGTTTACATTATTAATTTTATATTTTTCTTGCGAGCCTTACAATAACATTTTATATTCATATAAACGTAAATTATCTTGGGGCCATTATACGGTGCATTAAATCTAAGTAAAAAATTTATGCCCACGGTAAAAGTTACAGATAGCACTCCACCAAGGAAAGTACCGTATAAACAAAACATAGGGTATGGTGACCGTATGTAGACGTAAAACTCCTTTCAGTAGCAAAACGGCGACGTCATAAATATGTATAGTTGGTGGAAATCAAGCGTGCCTTGCGAATAAAACGACACCGAAAATGCGATCTCGCGGGAGACTGAGTAGGTATCACATGGGATGTATGTTCTTTCTAGAAACAACATGCTCAAGTCAAGTTTTCTTTCCCATACTTTGGGGGTCAACTTCATTAGAATAGGGTGGTGGTGGTGGTAAAACTAGTTCTCTTTAGTTCAAGGAGGGTACTAGGTTTTAGCCCCCGACACAAAAATAGGGGTGTTATAATAATAATAATAATCGTAGTACCAAATGCCAAGAGCTCCGTGGGCTAGTGGGTAGACCGTTTGATTCGCACTCGCGAGAGTGCAGGTTCGATTTCCAGGTTGTGGCGTGTACCTACCAATGAGACTTTTCTCATCAGGTCATCAGATCTCAAGTACATTATACGGGTGCTCCAACGGTGAAGGAAAACATCGTGAGGAAACCCGCACATGGTTGGCCCCAGACGTATTGACCAGTCATTCCTCTGGACTAGGCTGACTCTGTTGTCAGAATGCCGTATGTGCTTAGGCAACCATGCGACATTTAAAAAACCAACTATCCCAGACACTACAGTATTTCAAGAGTAGTTACTTCGCTCGGAGAATACTGGTATAAATCATCCAATAACGGATGAAAAGGCCTAAGTTTAGTACCTAATGATGATTTTGAAGTTAACTTCGTAACTATCGTAACTATTCCGATTACGACTTTATTTGCTTATAAAATCACACTAATCTAATACTGTAATATAAATAATCATAATCTCGAGAACGGTTTCAAGTATTTCCATTAAATTTAGTATGCTATATATATATATATATATATATATATATATATATATATATATATATATATATATATATATATATATATATATATATATATATATATATATATATATATATATATATAAGTATGGTTTCGGGGGAGATATAGGCAGGTCTAGGCAGGTCGATCTATCTCGGAAGGCAAAATGTTTAAGTTATTATATATTTTTTCTTTTAATGTGCAACAATATGTCAATAACTTGGACTCTATTAATAATAAAAAAATAACCCAGATACAATAATAGTTACCCATTGCAATCCGTTTTTTTTCCGTACTATACACTAGGACTCTGAGCAAAGCTTGGTCTCCCATGTACTTAAGCTAAAAACAGAATACATCAGCCCCTTACCTATAGAAGACTGTACTAAAATAATTATTATAATCTGTCCTTTCCAGGTCTTCTTATTCCACACAGAGGCGTCTTGTACGCGGTTTATTTGCCCATATTTGCATAGAAACGTTTTTTGTGGGCGTCCTTGTTTGCTTAGTGGATAGGTGGAGAGGGCTCAAATCTCACCGGGGTTTCACCTATAGGAGATTTGTTTCAATTGCGGTGGAGTTCCTTTCTTAAAACATTTAATTCTATTGCTCGGTTTACTTAACTTAAGTTAATTTGAATAGCTTCGCGGCGCTGCATTTTTAAGATAGCTATTCAAAATGGAACTTTATTCAGTACCTACTCAAAAAGATACACGTTTCATGACATCGGTTATAAGCTGCACATACGCATAGAAGTGCGGTGTAACCTAACATTCGAACTCTTACAATGAAATACTTAGCTATCTTAAAACTGCAGCGCTATCCCCCGGTTTCTGAAAGGCTAATCAACGCCAAAATCAACTAATCAGCGGTCAAATATTGTCAAGTATAAATTGAGTTGCAAAAAGCTTGATCAGCCGTTTGATTTGATCAACGTGTTAGTTAACAAAACTAATATGAAACGAATGGTCAAACCACATGTCGAGCGCTGTTTTCGGTTTCTGGAAAGCTATTTAAGGCTTGTATGTGCTTGCATGTGTCATGGCAATTTGATCAATGATTGGTAAATTTTTCACTAATCAGCGTTTCGGAAACGGAAATTGATTTAACAAGCCTGTTAACTCAACAACGTGTTAGTTCATCGACTATTTGATTAGCCTTTCAGAAACCGGGTGCTAGTCACGCATTTCGTTTCGGTGTGAATTGACCCTTACTTGTTTTATCTATTCGTAAAGAGCCCCCGAGACGATCAAACGGTTTTGAGTCATCAAACACGTAAATTTTAGTTTGAGTCAAACCAATTTGTTCGTTTATAAAACTAGTTTGAACGGTTTGTCAAACATTTACGGGTTTGGAGCTGGTTTGATGGAATTACATATTTTAGTTACGTCTAATGACAGCGTTCCGTTTGACAAATCGATCAAACCGACGTCAAATGGTTGCATCAAACACGTAAGGTTTGAGTCAAACCGTTTGATTGTCTCTGGGGCGCTATAGATTCGTAGTAAGCTGTCATCACTTATTTAAAAAGAAATATTTCAAATAAAAAAGCTACATGAACGTTTTACAAAAATCACATCGCAAATAAATAATCGTTATTTTCATTTTAAAGTGTAAAGTTTAAAGTAACTGAAACGGTCGCATTTAACGGTGCCGTTAAATAGCTCCAAACATGTTGTAAAACGATATAACATCTCAATCAGATTAAATTTTCAAGGCTGAAGCCAATTTTATGAATATAGGAGGATCGGATCTTGATTAAAATTTACTGAAAAGGCTATCGGAACTTCGATTTACTTAACAACAAAGAGATTTAAGTAGGTTTCGAGCGTAATGAAAAATTTAGTGTCCGTGTAATTAGACGTCATTTAAATTCTCAATATCGACTTAATTACTTCCTTCTTTTGTACTTTACGAGTGTTTTTATTTCCTTTTTGTTGAGGTCTTGAAATTTGGAATACGGCTACGGCAACTAACCTGTTGGAAATACCTATGAGTACATTATGAATAAGCATAAAAAGTAAGTGGATCTATGCAAATTTTCTCTCGACACGGCGCTGGTATTCAAGAAATCTTCCTTAAAGCGCCCCCGAGACGATCAAACGGTTCGAATCAAACCTTACGTGTTTGATGCAACCGTTTGACGTTTGGTTTGTCAAACGCCACTGTTCAGTTTGGTTTAGTACGCCGCTGCGATCAGAGCTGTGACGCAAACAAAGATCGAAGTAAGTATCGAACGCAAACGCAAAAATAAATAGTATTTTTATCGAAGTAATGTTTTGATTTCACCTTCCACAATTCAGGTGCTTCTTGATATAATGATAATAGAAACAAAGTGAAGTCACGGTCACTATGCCATTCCGGCGACACCATGCTTTCGATTTATATCTTTTCGTCCGACATCTTCACACACAACCTCAATCTACAAAATCCAACGCAAAACTAAGCCGAGTTTGATGAAACGCGTCGGAACACGATCAAACGGCGCGTCAAACAAAACAAAAATATGTAATTTCATCAAACGAGCTTCAAACCCGTAAATGTTTGACAAACCGTTCAAACTAGCTTTGTAAATGATCAGATTGGTTTGACTCAAGCCTAAATTTACGTGTGAGTCAAACCGTTTGGTCTCGGTGGCGCTTTATGACACCTCTGAAGCTCAAATGCGACCAGCCGTTTAGGCTTTAGGGCGTACCAAAGAAATATACATACATACAATAAAAAAAACATAACCCTCCTTCTGGCGCAGTCGGGTAAAATAATATGCGATAACCCTTATAATCGCCATCACAAATGTAAACATAGTTCGGATAGCTAATTTAGCGGCGGACAAAGCAAAAACAAGGGAGGGTTAAGCATTCCGGGCGATTGTTGTTGCAGCGCTCGAATTCTCACGAGCTCCACCTATACCTCACCTCACCTCGCTTAACCCGAGACATGTCGTGTTTTTGCCTAATTAAATAAAATGCATTTAAAATAGTATCACATTTCAAGCGTATTTTAGTGTAACACTGGCTGGCTAACAACTTCGTTTGCGTGGAAATATGGAATCGAAACCCTAAGATAAAAGTATCCTACTACTTCTTATAACATCAGCTATCTACCAGTGAAAGTCCGGTCAAAATCGGACCGGCCGTTTCAGAGATTAGCCGGAACAAACAGACACATAGACAGACGGACAGACCGCGAATAAAATTAAATGGACCGGACTTGGCTATTTTTGGTCTTGAAATAATAATAATTGTGGAAGTTCTCGTAAGGTTTAAACAATCAGAAATATTGGGAAACAAAACGCGGAAAATACTAAATACGACGATGCAACTTTCCCATAAATGTAGTTGCAGTTGTTGGTGTAGATGTAGATGTAGGTGTAGGTTGTAGTTGTTGGTGTAGATGTAGGTGTAGGTTGTAGTTGTTGGTGTAGATGTAGGTGTAGATTGAAGTTGCAGTTGTTGGTGTCGATGTAGGTGTAGGTTGTAGTTGTAGTTATTTATTTATAACTTTTACATTTATACCTCCGTCCTCCTACCCCAACTAACCTTACCCAAAAAAACCGCACCGTCGATTCTTGCGCCTCTCACAAAGCTGACAGGTTAATTTTATCGTTTTGAAAGTGTTTTTCTAACTTCAACCTCGAATGTACCAGAACAATAGAATGAGCTTTTGCTCCTCGTAGTTTTTGTAAAAGACACAATACGTGAAACTTCACAGACAGTTTTGCATTAGCGCGTGCTGCATTCAAGGAAGTTGGTGTAAAATGCTATTAATTATTATGTATGTATGTATTATTATTTCTTAAAATTTTCTTACTCAAACCATCGTAAAATTGTCTTAAATATATTTTAATTTTATATACATAAAGCCTTCATATAACACGAATTGCACGAAACAAAAAGATAAATTGTAACAAAAAAATTCTTCGTTTCTCGAAATATTTTATTTAGGTACATTCTCATTCAATTATATTATTTTGTAAAGAAATATAATACACATTACGTGTTTCAACGAGTACTGGTTTAATAAAACTCGGTAACTGATAAAAGTTTAGGCACTATGGATGGTCGTTTGTGGCTCTTCTACGAAACATTAGGAGTCAACGACTCAGAAAAATGCCTAAATTTTAGCAATTTTCAAAGAATCTTATTTTGCACCTGATAGTTAAAGAGGACATACTAGATGTTGTGTGCGCCTTTGTTTGTTAAAATCATTTTTTGACTCGTGGCAAAAACTTATATCTTCAATTCAGAACAGTAGTTCCTAAATTTTAAACATTATTGTTATAACTACAGAATCATGACTTCCTTTTCCCCGGTGGACTGGGCACGTCGGCTGGGGCATGTGGGACTTTCCCGGGCGCGAGGTGAGAAACCCACTCAGGGTTATCGCACTAAAACCCCAAGGTGCCTCCTCCTTCGCTTGGTGCTGGGCCGCCGGATCCACCTCGGCGACCTTTTGAGTCAGAAGAGACAAAATTACAATTTACAAAATTTCTAAGCTTTTGAAGAGCCACATTTTTCTTTTTTTTTTTTTTGCCAACAATAAATAGTACTAGATTTAAAGTTTTTTGATGAAAAACTTATCTATTTATTAATAACAACTGGTGAACACGCCGAACTGTCTTGCATCGGAAGAGCATTAAAACGTACACTGTATGTACACTTGTGAAAATACATTAAAATCAACAGTCTAAAACGAAACTTCGCGTCGGTACAAAAGAATATAGGTAGTATGTTGTTTATTTGAAACGATTGAGAGTGCAACGCTAGAAAAAATATCGCTATAATACTTATTGTTTTATAACTATTTGTTTTATTGCATCCGAATTCCAAGTTATGCGTATAATTGAGGCGCGAGGCCGTAGGCGGTGGCCCACGTCGCCCACACCCAACGCCGCCTCTGGATGCAGGGAAAAGCGAGTGCAGCAGCGGGAAAAGCTGAGAGATAGCAATGGTGCCTTATCCCTGATCATCGATTCAAAACGATTTTAAATGTTTTTTTAAGTAAATATTATTTTCGTATAGTACTAGAGACTAAGAGCCGCATCTCCACATCCAAAGAGCCGCATGTGACTCGCGAGCCGCAGGTTGCTGGCCTAAGCAACAGCAGCGGCCCAGTAAGCAGTATCTGCCTTCAGCAGCAGAACCATCGCAGTAACGACTCAACTTTAGTTGAGTGCCCTAATAATACGATAGGAACTTACATAAAGGTGCAAATATGGTTTAAAGATAGTTTCATAGGCATTCAAATATTAATATTATTAAATTTGTTACAACCGAGCTTATAAAAATTCCATTTTTATATGCTTCTAAATACCATGGTAAGACATAACGAACAAAATATAAACTAAAAACTTACGCAAATATTATCAAATATTTATTTATTTAAAATATTTAATTATGTACCAGCTCAACTATAAATTAAGAATTATAATCCTTTCACAAAGGATTCCGTATTAAAACCGTTAGCACATAGTTGCACAGTTAAATACAATAAAGGGTAAGATAAAGCAAATAAATCTTCACCCGGCAGCTGAGAAGTAAATTTCCTTCATTATAAGAGAAAACACAGAACCACTTAGGGAAATATATTTAGTCGATGCATTTTCTCAGCTAAACGGCATATTTTCCACTTTTATTTCATTAAAGCTTTTTAGCTTATAGGAACCGCTTAAGATAAAATATCGTACTATAATATAATAGTTATCTATTGACATATACATATTTATATTAAGATTATAATAGATAATTAATGAGATAATATTATTATACTTACTATGACAATATCGAAATGAAACTAGTGAATTCAGATAGTTAGACAATTTTACATAATATCAACATGAGATCCGGGAAGAAGTAAGCCGCGTAAGCAAATATCTATTTATTACAGAACATCGATAATTTGTTTTTATTGCGCTTAGCGCCATATACATCTTACCTTACATAATAAGAACCCAATATTTATGTAATTTTTTATTTGTTTTTATCTCTATTAATATAAGGATCCTTTTTATCCATATAAGCCGCAAAGTCACTATGACTCACTTTTTGTCTCGGCACGTCTCGTGCGTCGAACGGGATTGTTTCGTCACAAGGTGTTAGCGCAATTTTTTGGGTGCATTGGTCGCGAATTATTGTTTTGGTTTATGTATATTATAGGTAAGTAATATTCATAAGGGAAGCCGGCTTGTATGCACGCCACGGCGGTGGGCACAATATACCAAAATATGCAAATAGCCGTAATTACCTTTATTCCAGGCCATAAAGTAGATCAGCTGGGTGTGGACAATGGTCATAAATCTGAGTTTTGTTCCTGTGCCTTGCTTTTTACCATTCTTTGGGAATCGCATAAATAATTTAAGGGCAGTAAAAAACGATGTGAAAATTGCTTTTATTTGTTTTAGGGGTGACAACATGAAGAAACTATTTCAGAAATATTTTTGACTATTTTGATTCTCCTTTTTTTCTTTTTCTTTTAATTAGTATAAAATATACAATATTAATAGTTGTACGCTCCATAAACAGAGTTTTTCAGGAGGGTACAAAAATTACATTTACTTATAAAACTTAAAAAAAGTAAGAAAATAGAATTAAGTGATTCGATATAACAAATGAGTACTATGCTACTAATTTGCTTAGACTATTTGAAATCCAAAACATATTACGCAAATCTTTGTAGTTGCGACTTTTTTGATCCCACAGACATCGTCACAGCGAAATCATCTCAAGATGTTGAATAAAAAATTAAGCAATTTTGCATCACTGTCTGTCCTCAAATTATTCTTTTGTTTATAACATATCTCATTTAATACAACCTACTTATATTGAAAAAAGTGGACTGCAAGATTTTATTGTAATGGCCATCCCTAGGCCGCGGGCATAAATATTGTATGAAAAGAGAACAGCACCTATTGGACAGTAAACGGTGTTTTATGGGATAGCATTTATTGTTTTAGGTCCGTAAGTCGGAATAGAATTTATATTATGCGCTTCAATTATTTATTGTCGTGCTTTGAATTCTTAAACGTGCTAAAATCTTCAAGCACTTACAAATCACTTGTGTATTTTTTTAAAGATACTTGTACCTATAACGTGAGACTATGTACTGAACAGTTCAGATATTTTTTATAAATTATGGTATTATTAAAAACTCAATCAATTTCGAAATTTATCTTTTGAAAACAACAAATTAATCCACAAAAGCACAGTCAAGTGTCGTCCCATTACCCGCAGTAGTTATTCGAATGCTGAAATTGTGCATCAAATAGACATTTAAAAGAAATTTTAAATAAAAACGTTGGAAGCGAGTGCTGCAATTTTTTGTGAAACATTGAAACAATGGCCATGGTTTAAAGTTAGAGTGTGCTAGTGACATAACGTCGAAACATAAGAGCAACTGCACACTGCAGTCGTTTTGGAGGTGTGACAGTATTTTGCACTTCCTTGAACAATGGTTTTCGGCAGGAGTACCTATAGTAGACCAAACGATACGACTTTTAGAATACCCAATATTGTTTATTTCCAAAGTAAATAATAGCTTATTTTAGTGACAAAGATGGACAGATCGCACCACCATGCTTGTTTTAACATGAACTCATTTTAATAGACTTTGTTAAATTGAGCTTCATAAAAATGTTTGATACACAAACTACTACTAAGCTTAGGCCTTTTCATCCGTTATTGGATGATTTAAACAATATTCTCCGAGCGAAGTAGCCACTCTTGAAATACTGTAGTGCCTGGGACAGTTGGTTTTTAAATGTGGTATGATTGCCGAAGCATTTCATTTTCAGAGGCATTCTCACAACATAGTCAGCCTTTTCCAGAGGAATGGTTGGCTTTGGTTTTGAGGCTGGTCAATACGTCTGGGGCCAATCATGTGCGGGTTTCCTCACGATGTTTTCCTTCAACGTTAGAGCGTCCGTATAATGTACTTGAGATCTGAAAAAGTCTCATTGGTACACGCCACAACCTGGGAATCGAACCTACACTCTCTCGATACACAATACATTATATATTCCTACTTCTTTTTTGCTTTATTGATATTACAAATTAAGAAAGGGTTAACAGAAAGTTTAAATCAGAGCATTCTAAACAATGTCAAGAAAAAAGTACCACGTTAAATTAAAAACATACGTGCAGTGTGCGATGTGGCTATAGGTATAGAAAGTTAACCAAATATTATTTTTCACATGTCCGTCATTCACAGTGCATTAAAGTGATATGTAAAACATGAGAATATGTTTTTTTTTATTTCGCTTCACATGAAATTGCCTGCACTTTATTCGTCGCTCGTGACATGGTCAGGTTTTGAACGTTTTTTAACGCAGTTTGTCTTCTAAAGATTTATGGAACCAAAAAGCGATTTTGTTTATTTTCGAACATGGAATAGAATGTTTAAAATTTGACGCATATTTAAATTTCGAACTTTTATTCATTGGTGAAGCTCGTTTAGTAATATATTTATAAGTATTTAAAAGAATGTTTAAATTATGATTTGAACTATTATACCTACTAGAAATATTTTTTATAAATTTTCTCTTTTAATATTTTCTCCTTTTTATACATGGAAGCTTATTATCATCCAGTTCTTATAACGCGCCATATTAAATGGGAGAAATTGTTTGTATCATCCATAGACGAATATATGTACTATAGACGAAGCATGTTGAGACAAAAACAGTCTTAATGGACCCACTTTTAGAGTTTTGGGGCCATTTTTACTTTTGAAGTATGGTGAAATCAAAATGGCTGACATTTGAGGTAAGGTGAAAACCAAGATGGCATAACATTTTCTTGTATGAAGATTTGTTCTGTCAAATATATAGCCTATCTTTAGTTTTGAAAACTTTGTTATCACCTTGTTAAAGTCATAAATATAATCGACAAATTTTCAGGTGAAACAATCTAAACTGATCTAATTCAATTGCAAAACTTTTAAGATTTAATGTCTCTGTGGTCCAGTGGTTAGGACGATGATATTTAACGTTTTGATCCTCCCTGGTTGATACAGAATAATTGTAAAAGAAAAATATCAAGTAATATTTACTATGAGAAACTTAAAAATATTTTTTCGAAAGAAAGTTTTCTTTAACCACAAAAATCCAATATCCAGCCAACTAAATGAAGAAACAAAAAATGTATTGCTAGAGATACTTTAATACGTTATCAATTTCCAAAGCTCGCTGTGTCCATTTATTTTCACAAAACTGTTCGTGTTCTCAATAACTTATTTACTGAGCTAACGCATCCGACTCAGCTGGACAATAAAGGTGGGATATGGTGTGCCACAGACATATTCAGGAAGGTCGATCCCCTTAAGACATATATACACACACATAATCTTATTATTTAGTAGTATTGCTTGCATTAGTTGAAAAAAGTCTAAAACAATATAGTTCCCTCAATTTCTTATGGATCCCATTATGGATTCCTGGCTTCATGATCATGGGGCCAACTTGGGTGGCCAAAAATCATTTCGAACAAAAAAAAAACATCGAATCGGTTCTGGCGTCATCGAGTAATTGCAATCACTAGTCACTAGTGAATCATTCTTTATTATCCTTTTCTCGTTGACCCCACATCCTGCAGATATGCGACTACCGTTATAATCCAGGCGTAATGAAGCTCACGTCAAGCCTAATGTTATCTTTGTTCACCGTGGAGAACTTGTTCATAGTAAAATTCCTAATTTACGTTTATCACGTTCACAATGTAATTGTGACAAATATTTAATTTTAATTAAAACAGGATACAGCACGTTCACGACTTCAATGTCTTTCGGCAACCGTTGTTTTTCATACATTGTCAGTTATTTCCATTGCTGAGGGCCATTAGCAACATGGTTTTACAGTGTGTGCATTGTGCAGTCTCGTGCACTTATATAATTTATACGACACATACCATCGTCATAACATTAGTGTTCTTTTGCCTCTTAGATATACGCAATATAGAATATTATGAAAATTTTGTCTATGGAATGTGAAAGAAACATTGACAATTGTGTCAAATCGACACCTACTGTTATTATACAAACGCATGGTAGTGTAACTTTATTTTTATTAATTTTATGTATTTCTTAGCATTGTTTTTTGAACTACATCTACATGAACTTTAACTGTGCTAAATTCATTATCGTCCCTTCGCACAATTCTCGTAAAACTGCACTCGAAGTTTTTGCTTCACGAATTAAAATATAAAATGATATTATACATTTTAAGTACCAACTGCTGATTGTATTCTCGTCTTCTTAACTATATCTCTCTGGTCCACCAAGACTGGGCTAAGGAACTAGCCTCAAGGGCTTAAGATTGATGACCCGGAATGCCCCCAGGTGATTTGCAGATAAATTGCCTTGGAAACATTTCAGCAAACAATGCCTTTGCTTTATAACGCTACTCGGGGAAATATTAGATAAATAAATATTACAGCTCACAAGTGTATTGCCTTGTTACGGACTGTTCATTGTTCATATGCGCTGTTCTGCGAAGGCTCTACGACTTGGCTGCGTGCTTGTCTTTGATGTGACCTCTGACGAAGAAAAATAGAGTTACATTCATAAGACGATATGAGACTTAAATGAAGCTCATGGTAAAAGCGTGCGATCGTAGAAAAGATACAAGGAATAAGCACTACACTCAATTAAAAACAATTCAATTATATTTTAGCTTTGTAACATTTCAATATGCATCTAAGCTTTTAAACAAAGGAAACATAACTTAAAAACAAAGCATAAAAAACCTTACACGTCTGATATTTCTATAGCCTACAAGGTAAAACTTTAATACACGAGCAACTTTATTAATGATAAAAAGGATTTTATAAAGAAAATTTAATTAAAATACACGTAAAATATACACAAACCTTATATTTTCAGTTACAGGACGTGAATGATTTCGCTGGGGAAATCTAGTCGGGAATTTTTGGGCGTCTTCGCCCCTCGTGCAGTCACGTTATATGATGATATTAATATAAATGTGTTTTAACATTATTTTTGCAAATTTAACGTGTTGTACACGTAGAGATAGTAAAGCAATATTTACGTAGGTATATTAATGATTTAATCAGTCAGTCAGTCCACGTCAACTTTAAACTTATATCTATTATATCGGTAAAATAATGAACCTTGTCCCTGTTCTACTTTACTTGTAAAATACTATATATATATATATATATATATATATATATATATATATATATATATATATATATATATATATAAAGCATTGCATTCTCTTTTGTTGGCAACACTGAACAGAATACATTGAATAAAGCGACTTGTACCAAGTTTTTGGCGTATTACTTTTTATTTAATAAAAAATTAGAAAAGTGACAGAAAACCTAAAAATAATGTGTAAGTCATAATCGCTCGTTTACAATATCTATGACAAAGTGTCACAGTGTTTAACACAGAACCACTCCGAAACCGCTTCTTTATGAAATATCGAAGATATATCGCGTAGATATGAGAATAGGTTGTAAGCTATTTTTCATACCTCTTAGTGATAAAGGTGCCCCCTTTTTTCTTTTAATTGACATAGAAATCATCAATTATAAATACATCATTATGAATACATAGTAATATAACCATCAATTTTCATCTTTGTAACTAGCGATATTAGCACTGTAATAATCTTCAGACCTCAGTGGTCTTAGTAAGTTGTAGATCGTAGGTATATAGTAGCTGTAGGAGTAGGTTGTAGGTGTTGTTGTTGGTTTAGAAACTTTAGAGTGTGTATGTAGGTAGTTAGTACCTAGGTAACACTGAAAATGTTTAGAAAATGAAAAACGGCTTGATGTAGAAAGTTGCCAATACTTTTATTGTTTTTCGAAGTAATCTCCGTTCCTCTCTACACATCGTCGCATTCGATAGAACCACTGAGAAAAGCAGTGGGCCCATTCTTCCTTAGGGGTCTCTTCTATTCCATTTTCGTACGCTTTCACCGCATCTTCAGGGCTCGTAAAGCGAATACCTCGAATTTTATCTTTAGTTCTTGGGAATAAATGAAAGTCGCAGGGCGCCAGGTCAGGACTGTATGGCGGATGACTCATTATCTCGACACCTACCATAGTCAAATATTTAACAGTCCGTTTTGTGGAGTGCGCTGAAGCATTGTCATGGTGAAGGAGGATCCTGCTTCGAGGGCGCTGCTGTCGAATTTTTTCCAATACAACAGGCAAACAGCGATTGACTTACAAGTCTGCAGTAACTGTCCATCCATATTCTAGCACAACTGTCGAAAAATGACCTTTCCGACCAAAGAATGAGGCAATCATCTTTTTTCCTTGACTTCTTCCTTTCTTTACCTTAGTTGGCCGATCCTCGAAAGGAAACATCCACTGAGCTGATTGTCTTTTGGTTTCGGGTTCGTAGAAATATATCCAGCTTTCATCACCTGTGACAATGTCAAATACAGCATTTGAGTCACCGCCGTTGAACTTATCTAACATTTGGCGACACCAGTCTATGCGAAGGTGTTTCTGGTCGTCGGTTAAAGTATGGGGAATCCATCTGGTACAAAGCTTCCTGACACCTAAATGTTCGTGTAATATTTTTTGAACTTGACTCATACCAATGCTTAGGCTTGCCCGTATCTGCTCATAGGTCACTCTCTTATCTTCCTCTATTATGCGTCGCACAGCACTGATGTTATCTTCAGTAGTCGCTGTTAAAGGACGTCCCTCACGCGGATCATCATTGAGATTGCTACGTCCACGCTTAAACTTGTTAAACCAATTGTAAATAGTGGCACGAGATGGGGCTTCATTAAGAAATAATAATCACAGCCTATCATAGCTTTGTTGTTGAGTAAGCCCACAACGAAAGTCATAATAAATCATTGACCGAAAATTTTCTCGCGGTATTTTCACGTGTAACAAGAGTTTTAGATTTGCCGCCAATTCACAAAAACAAATGACAAATGAATGCATTATACTACATTAGGTTACCAAAGAGTTCTAAAATTGAAATTCAAAAACAGTTTTCATTAGCAATGTTTTTAACTGGCCAGTTCTAAACATTTTCAGTGTTACCCACGTATACGTGGGTAACACTGAAAATGTTTAACCCAACAGACGTTCCCGTTCAACAATCCCGTTAACCCAACAGACGTTGTTCTGTCTATAGCTGTAGCTAGTATTGTTTAAAAATATAAGTTTTGTAACGTGACAAAGTAAAAAAAATATATGTTTTTATAGCACATATAAAAAATATTAGTTATGGGCTAAGTTTATAAAATTATAACAAGAAATAATAAATTCAAAGTCGTGTAAAAGTAAGGTCTGATAATAATGTAGAGTATTTCTAAAAATGTTCGTAGCTCTTACGTACATTTAGGTCAAACTAAGAAAGAGATTCACATTTTAATATGACTCTATCCTTAAAGCAGTGCATTGAAGTAAATATGACGGCTCGTTAAAATTGTTAAAATACCGTAAAATATCTGACGAGCGGACACCCGGGAGACTCCGCCGGGATTCTAACGATGAGCTCTATCAGAATAAAGGCCCGTACACATTGCGATTTTTGCAGCACAAGCGCGTGGGTTAGCTGCTATTGCGTTGCGATTGTATCGCCGTTCTGTTAGAGGCGACATTTTCTGAACGTGTCGTGAATGTAAATATTGCATTTGTGTCACTACAAAAAGCCGCAATAAAGACGCATGCGCACTACGCGATGCGACTAACATTTTTTTGTATGAATTATATTATTGTTAGACAAGCGATACTAATGAATCAAAATTGGACATCAAACGTGTTTCTTCTGTGGTTTCACAAGGCTTTAATTACATCATATCATACATAGTGTGTTTGTTCGCAGGAACTCTTCCCGACTTAGTATGTATAACGGTATGCACCTTTATAATAATGTATTTTATATTTATTTTTTTCTAATAATTTCCCTAAAGGATTCCGCATCTTGCTATGGGACGGTTCAGTAAGTTTTACGATGGAATATTAAACGTTAAATACAGGTTTAGGGCAAAGGAATTACTTAAAAAGGCCGTTAAATCGCCGTAAAATGAGGATTAAATAATCTTTGAATAACCCTTTTTATATTGTTTGCATTTAAAAATCACGATAAAGTTAATTAAAATGTGTACATTTTAGAAATTGCTCAACAACAGCCTATCCTACTAATATCATAAATGTGAAAGTTTGTGAGGATGGATGGATGGATGTTTGTTGCACTTTCATGCAAAAACTACTGAACGGATTTCAATGAAATTTAGTATGATAGTAGTTTAGACTCTGGATTAAAATATAGCCTACTTTTTATCAAGAAAAAGTAGATAGTGTTCCTTTAGGATACTGTATTTACGCGGGCTGAGCCGCGGGCAACAGCTAGTCAATAATAAAAATCTTTTGATTTGTATAATACTCGGTAATTATTTAATATATAATATTAAAATTAAATCTGATCACAGTTTTGTTCATGATATTGACATAATATATGCGTGTTATTGTTTTCAATAAAAAAATAACACGTAGAATAAGAAACAAAAAGTAAGTAATTCAATTTTGAGAAATTTCCATCTGAAACTGGTAATTGTTTAAAATCAAATTTAGCAGGAAAATATACTTGTTTAATTTTTAAAATTCATCCAAAAATGATGCAAACGAGAAAAGTTTATCAATCAACGGGTTCTCTTGAGCGATAACTTTTTAAGCGACTTGATTTACTTTTTTTATCCTTCCCCGACCTTCGGCGTGCCTACTTGCCCTGCTGAAGTAGATTGAAAAACTTTATTGGAAATATTTCTGTTATCATTTACTCAATCTCTATTCGCTTGAAATTATTATTCTACTGTAGACTATATTATTACATCGTATAGTTATAACTAATGTTATAAAGGGAAAAGATTTGTTTGGGTGTTTGTATTGGAATAGGCTCCAAAATTATAGGACCAATTTTGATGTAATTTGGCACAGATATAGAGTAGATTACGAGGCTTCTTTTTATCGTAAGAAAATGTACGGTTCCCGCGGGATTTTTATAAGCGCGCACGATGTTGCGGGCAACATCTAGTTTAGTATATTTATAAAATTTACGTGTGATCAAAATGGCGTCCAGCTCATTGTTCTTGTCTTTCCTCCACATCAAATAGAGCACCTTCAAAATCTTCTGAACAAAATAAGTTTTTTCGTAAAAATTAATGAACTTTCAAAAGTGTCAGAAAAGGCATCAATTAATTAAAAGTTCCAAAACAAGTACAATTAAAAAGTCCTTTCTGTGGAATAAATTTTACTTTAACTCGTATTAGACGTTTCTGGAAGGATGAAAGGGGCAACAAAGAAAGTAAAGACGTGTGTCGAATTCGCGTTGGCACGTCTTACAATTTGTTACATCCCTTAAATTGTAATAAAGCTTCAGCGTAACACATGCATTTTCCCTTAGATTTTTACTTATATAAAACCAAATTCCATCGGAAAAAATACCATAAGCTTTCGTGATAAAGTTCAAAATCATTTTGCGTGTAATCACACATGTTACTTTTCAAAGTTTCCGATTTTAAGTTAGGTTTATAGAAGAGGTGTTCTGTAGATCCCGAACAGATACGGATACTTTTCTATTTACTTGAACAAATGACGTCATTATTTTTTAAACATTCAATACAATATTGGATCCAAATGAAACACTCGTCTGAGTTTAATACGGAGGCGATAAAACAGTAACTCAGTTTATTTATTTAATTCAATGTCGTTTATGTTTTAAAAATATTATATACTTTTAACGAGTTTATTCTTGTATATTATGTATAAAACTATTGCCATGAAATTTAGTATGGAGGGACCAACAAAAGTTACAATGTTTCAACATATAAATACATTGGAATATTAAAAGAGCTTATTGTACTTGAAATTATAGGTTATTTCATCATGTAAAGTAAAAACCAAAAAGCAAATAGAAAAATTAAAATAATTTTAAGATATTATATTGTGTTTTATAATTCGTCGTCCAACAATGTAAATAATTTTGACTATATTATTAGGGTCGTAACGTTACGCGACATAGCGCTGTAATTTGAAGATAGCTATTCAAAATTGAACTTTATTCAGTACACAAGAATATACACGTTTCATTATAAGAGTTCGAATGTCAGGTTTCACTGCGCTGCAATGCGCAGTGCAGTGATACACTGTCATCTGTCATACGTGTATCTTTTGTGTAGTGAATAAAGTTCAATTTTCAATAGCTATCTTAAAAATACAGTGCCGAATAGCTTCGCGTATCGTCGCGGTGTAAACTGACCCTTAATGTCAGTCCGAATACCACTATTTTTTTTAATATCATAAAAAGAAGATTGACAAGAAGTTCAGTTATATCACTATTACTACATAATACAAAACAAAGTCGCTTTTTCTGTCTGTCCCTTTGTATGTTTAGATGTTTAAAACTACGCAACGGATTTTGATACGGGTTTTTTTAAATAGATAGAGTATTCAAGAGGAAAGTTTATATGTATATAACATGCATAATATAGTAGAGAGACACTGATAATTTTAGAGGCTTCTAATGTCGTAAATAAACACATTTTTTTTGCGCTTACTTTGCAAACGATGGCTGAAACCTACGAGATGGATCAAAATAATGTACTACAGTATTGTACACCTTAAAAAAGTCTACAAAAATCTTCCGATAGTATATGTCTATCTCTTAGGGATAACCCATAATAACCGTTTTTTATCCTTTACTTTTTACGAGAAATAATGGCTTATTCGTAAGAAACCATTTTAAGCAATACAGCATTAACCCTTATCCAATTATGTACCTATATTAAATACATTGTATATTTAATATAGAACAATATTGCAGTATGTAATTTAAATGAATGTTTTCGAAAATATTACAGATTTAAAATGCAGGGACATAGCGGTTTACTTAATAAAACTAGCTGCCTGTGCCCAGTTCATACTTATTATTATGTATGGTATTTTCAGAAGCTATTTATACGGATACAGTATGATCCTTATCAAATTAAATACGTTACTCACTTTAAGCATTGTATACACATTATAGCTCTTTACACCATACAGTTTAAATTAATATCTTATATTTAAAAGATCTCATAAAATGTCTATTCAAGCGCGAAAAATATATACGAGGGCGGCACTGAAAATTTCGGGAATCAAGGAAGTGACACAACATTACTATATAAAAATGTATTTATTGCTTTTCGAAGTATTCTCCGCGAAATTTGACACATTTTTCCATACGATGGAACCAATCATTGAAGCAACCATTCCATTCGGAAGTTGGGGTCTCCAAAATGGCAGTTTTGTAGGCGTCCACAGCTTCTTCAGGTGATGAAAATCTCTGACCACGCAATTTATTCTTTATTTTAGGGAAAGTAAAGAAATCATTAGGGCTTAGGTCGGGGCTGTACGGCGGATGGTCTAATAAATCTATGATTTCTTGCTCTAAAAACTCTTTTGTTCTGTGCGCGGTGTGAGAGCTCGCATTGTCGTGATGGAGGATGATGCGGCGGTTGCAGTTCTCTTTACGGAGTTCAGAAACGACCTGTGGCAAACAAATGTTAGCATACCATTCTGCATTAACCGTTCTTTGTCCCTCAAGAGGAATAGTCGCAACATGGCCGGTTTTGGAGACAAACGTGGCCACCATTTTTTTTGCAACACTCCGTGAACGAACAATTTTTGTTGGCTTTAACTCATTTTCGAACACCCAAACTCGTGACTGGTTTTTTGTTTCGGGTTCGTACGCGTATATCCAGGATTCGTCACCTGATACGATGTTGTATACAGCATTTGAGGATCCTGCGTGGAATCTTTCGAGAGTTCTGACGCACCAAGTAACGCGAGCCGCTTTTTGCTCTTCACAGAGCAAATGCGGTATCCATCGGGAAAACAACTTTTTTACACCTAATTGTTCATGCAAGATTATTTGTATTTGACTCATGCCAATGTCTAAAGTTGCCTGAATTTCGCGGTATGTCACATGTCGATCTTCCTCAATCAGCTTACAAACAGCATCAACGTTTTCTTGGGTGACTGTAGTTTTTGGACGACCTCGACGGGGATCATCACTGAGCTTGACACGTCCACGTTGAAATTCAGCAAACCAGCGATAAATTGTGGTTTTGGATGGGGCTTCATCACCAAATGCAGAAATCATCCGGTCAACACACTGTTTTTGTGTTAAACCACTTCGAAAGTCATAATAAATCATCGCTCTAGAATTTTCTCGAGTCAATTCGATTTTCTCAACGACTAAACAAGTTTGACAAGACCTTGTGACAATACCGAGAATCTTTTTTTAAATAAATAAACGGTATTCTATTTTTAAAACCAAGGAGTTTTAAATTAAAAAGATTTTAATATGACAGGAACAGTGGAAATATTCCATTCCCGATACTTTTAGTGCAGCCCTCGTATTAGCAAACGGTCACGCACGTCGCGTCGAGGTGATAGGGTCCCGTTTTTACCCATTGGGTACGAAACCCTGAAAAAAAAATCAATATTGTATACAGAAGTAAAATGCAGTGCGTAGAGTTATTTGCTGAAGAAGTTATTTCTCCAAGAACAGTATTCCACGCGCGTGAAGCGCCGGGCAAAAGCTAGTCACTTACATTTTTAAGAACTAAATCAAACATACGTATGCAAAATTTATAAAATATCTAACCCAGATACATTATTAGGTTATGAACCTACTCCAATTTGGTTTTTCCGTACTAGGTATATATACTATATACAAGAGTTCCGAACAGACCTCGGTATCCCAGGTACTTACAGTTTATATTACGTATTATCAAAAAACCATTACTGTACAAAGCTGTAAGTAAGTGTCAGATACTTTATTCGGTAGACTCGTTGTCTTTTGATGTAAACACTTGCCCCCTTACTAGTAAAAATATTTACACAACGGACAACCTATACAACGTTGCTGTCTTTGTTTGATACGTTGGAAAAGTCACTTGACAGACAAAGACAGCGACGTTGCTTAAGTTATCTGTTGTGTAAACATTTTTATTAGTAAGGGGGTAAATATAAAGCAAGAAAGTGGCCAAACTCGTGCTGTTAGGCTACCAGTAATTAGAAGATTTCGAAGCACGCCCTAAAACTCAATAGTAGGTGCTATCAGGAAATCTAATTCGTAAGCAGGTTGACTGTTGTCATAATTCGTTTATATTGTGTTATTAATAATGTGACATGTCATTGAAAATTATTTTGTGACTGCATGCCGTCATTATAATACAAATAAATTTTGAGATTACTCTACCTGTTTATAAATTAGATTCCCTGATAGTACGTCCTAACAATAGATACTAATATAATACGTATGATATGAAATCGTAAAACTAATCGCAAGACACACAAACAATATATTATAATAAAATACTATACTGTGCTTATGTCCGTAGTCATCTAGAGTATGGTAGTCAAGTTTGGAATCCTTTCTTTGCAACTTACATAAATAGAATTGAGAAAATTCAGAAAAAATTTACAAGGTACCTTAGCTTTAAATTCAAGATTCCCTACCTTAGCTACAATGAACGATGCAATCGCTTTCATTTTCTACCACTTATAACTAGACGAAATATCGCCGATGTTCGCTTCCTGATGAAATTAGCTCAATCAAAGTTAGACTGTTCTGATCTTTTAACTAAACTGAAATTAAGTGTTCCATCACGTCATCTTCGAATTATAAATATTCTTCACATTCCTTATGCACGCACAATGTATCGACAAAATTCCTTCCATCTTAGATAGTCGAAATCGTTTAATATGCTCGTCAAGTCCGAACCAGGTATTGACCTGTTCACTAGCGGCCAAGCATCTATCAATACTATCCTCAAACAGTATCAAAGTATAATCAGCTGATGTAATGGCTCTCTTACTAACACTATACCAACTTTTTCACTTAGTTTGTAGTATCTTTATTGTTTGTTAGTTGATGTATTTCAGTAGCTAGTTGTCATTATATTTCAAATTTTATTTTGTTTATAATTTAGTTTATAAGAAATTTTACTAACTTTATTTTTACTAATTTTCTTTTGTAATTAGTTTATATAACTGAACTATCTGTGGAGGCTTGTAATTGGCTTTTTGTATTCTTACTTTATCTCATAGTATACTGTAATATTGATAGCTGTAAGTCACCCAAATAACATAAAATAAAAATAAAAATAAAATAAAATATTATATATTACTAACCTAACACAGGTATGGTATTAGCGTCAACCATTCAACTTCATAAGTGATGTCTGAAAGGAGGTTACCTCAACAGAGGTTAAAATATAAAATACGCGCGATATCTGTGAAGCTCAGGTCATATATGCCAGTAACTCGTACAAGTATTTATTTTCGTATTATATAATGAACAACATTACAGTTAACTCAAGCAAATGTGAGTGTATAACTTTTACTCGTAAACAAAAACCTATTACCCAATATTACAACTTTAATGGTAGCGTAATTCCAAGGAAACGAGGTGTTAGGGATCTAGGTGTTTTTTTAGATACCAAGTTGATGTTTTCTGATCATATCGAAAAAATAATAACCAAAGCTCACAAAAATCTTGGCTTTGTTCTCTGCAGTTGTAAACCATTCACAAACATTGCAGCTCTCAAGTCCGTCTATTCCGCTTTTGTAAGAAGTATCTTAGAATATAGTTGCCCTATTTGGTCTCCTCATTACATTATTTATAAGTCCAGACTAGAAAGAATACAAAAAAAGTTCATATCCTATCTTAACTATCGTAACCGCAAATACTTTAACACATATGAAGACGCTTGCGCCGAGTACGATAAGTTGACTCTGGAACACAGACGCATTGTCCTCGATATGGGTTTTCTGTATGATATTATAAATAGTAGGGTAGACAGCATTCACCTTGTCTCAAACATCGCTTTTCGAACCCCCAATATCGATCCCGTAACACCACTCTACTACATGTTCCAATGCATCACACCAACCACGCACATAACTCGGTCCTGACACGAATCGCTCGATCATATAATAAATACTTTAGTGACGTTGATCTTTTTACTAGCTCTAAAGTTAATTTTAAAAAATAATATAATAAAAACAATAAAATCCCTAAAATGATGACTCATAAAATATTAATTGCTTGTTTGCTGTGTTATTGGAGTAGTATCTACTGCTACAATGATACAGGTATATTGTTTTTTACAAATTCCTAATCTACATGGTAGCTGTAAAATTTTAATTTAATTCATAGGAAGAGTTACTGTTTACTTTTTTTTTAATTAAAATTGTAAACCAGTTTTTTTTTTAAGAATCACTATTTACATTTCTTACATTTAAATTATCATTCATCTTTTCACGTTAGCACTATTGTTAATTATGAGAAACCTGTTATTGGCTATATCTTTGTAAAATACTAATCTTGTAAAATTTATTTGTATTAAGCTGTTGGTTTTCATAATAAATATAAATAAATAAATAAATAAGTATCCGCTGGTTTACGACCTGTAATAACATAACATTAAATCAGTTTGATTCTCTATTGCTCGCCACTACGCCGTAGCTTTACTTATTTATTTATTTCACTAAAAGCCACTACATATATTGATTTTGAAAGGAAATAAAAGTACAGCAAAATAATTAGCCTCCACTCAAAAACTTGTTTTTTAAATATTTTTATAGTTTTTTACGACACATCAGCTGATTTTATCGGTTTAGGCACAGAGGCGACATTTTCTACAAATAACAGCTCGAGCACCAGCTAAAGTCAGCTATGTTGACGTATCCTAAGGTTGACACCGAAATAATTTCAATCGTCGCGTGAGACAAATCTATCATAAATATTAGGTATGAAATTATATAGTGAATTATGTCAAAGCATGAAACGAGATTGTGAAAGTTTAGTCCCTGGGGTCCTGGCTTGATAAAAACCCATGTCCCACGCGCATCGCGCTACCCCCGCATACGTCTAGCAGCGTCTGTCATTCGTGTTAATCGTTGAATTACACGATAGGTTCTTTAGGTTAGTAATATAATAAATTCTTTGCTTTAGGAGATAATACTCTAAAGTCTAAACAATCAATTTTGCGCCCTTGCAAGCCACTTGCACACGAGATACTGGAACATGTTTGCGTCACAAAATATAAAATACAAGCGATATTTGTACAGCGCGGAGAAAGAGCTGAAATTTTAAAATCATAACAGAGCAATGTAAAATGAAAATAATAAATCATATTTTCATATAGTGAATTCTGTTAACAGGGTTTCTTATAAGCATCGCCGCTGCAAGCTGACTCCAGCCAGCTGCTGTCTGACACTGTTTATTACTTTATTAAAATAATATAAAAAGCCAACGTCTTTAACTTAATATTATATTTTGTTTATACAGTTATACTGTTTCAATAGAAACCAAAGTGTTACTGAATTAAATTTGCAATTGAACCTAGTTTAAAAAAATCTAAACTATTAAGTATATAAATTTTATAAATTGAGTTTTCATCACTAGCAAAAAACTCAAATACCTACTGACAAATATAAAACTAGCTAGATATAAGAAAATCTTAATTGTATTATTTGCTTTTCACGCAATTTTTTTTTCTTTTCCTTCGTAAATGACCATCTGCAGAAAAAAAAAGAAATTAAACAACCATCTAAAACAGGCTGTTCTAATGATCTATTACCTAATAGATCACAAGAAAAAACATTTGCTACTGCAGTAAACGTTATATTTTACAGACGTTCAGACTTAACAATTAATTAAAGGGCCCTAAAGCGTGCGTCTGTTCTTAATAGTCCGCGACTGGAGGCGTCTCTAATTGCCTTTATATAATAACAATAAATTCATGAAAACATTGTAAGACATACATGAATCCCTAATTATGGCTTACTTAACTAAACTCGGGACAAAATTCAACTTTATGCCGTATGAAATAAGGATTTATTATAATAATGATGCTTAGAAATCAGGAGTATAATATATCTAAGATTACCATTATTCTGACGATTGGGTGCGATATGTACTGTTAAATTCAGATTTTATGTTGTAGACATTATATTGGTGGGTTTTTTTTTGCTTGAACTTTGAATTAGTGTTAAGTTAGAATTTATCATTCCTACCCAATACTATTATTAGGTAGTATAGTGTTTCCATTGAGGCTCAGTGGTTGAGCGTGTTGGTGCTCAAGCCGGGGGCTCGGGATCGAATCTCGCCGAAAGAACAAAAAGTTTTTACGTGTTCCTGGGTCATTGATGTGTATTAAATATACGTATAGTATAATAAAAATCTTAAATATGTGTGTTATATAAAAGTTTTAAATATATTTCCGTTGTCTGGTACCCGAAACTCAAGTTCTTCGAGAACTTACCACGGGACTAGATTGACGCGGTGTGAACCGTCGATAGATATTATTATTATAGTAGAAGATAGTAATGATGTTCCTCTTGATAAAGAAAAAATAAAAATAAAAAGTATATGCGCCTCTTACCTTACGCTACTTTAATACAAGACGCAGGTATTGTCAACAGGTAAATTTTAATTACAAAACTAGAATTATTTA